>OY744549.1:2462096-2464596 GCA_963556195.1 Sepiola atlantica
ATTATATATATATATATAATATATATATATATAATATATATATTATATGTATATGTATATATATATATACATATATATATATATGTGTGTGTGTGTGTGTGTGTGTGTTTACTCATCCTAAAGGATATATATATATATATATATATATATATATATAATTTATTTAGATACTGTATATTACATATTTCAGCAATGTACCGCGGTTTCATCCAAAAGGACAGATTTAGACATCTTTAGTAAATCTCTGTGCCCAGTGGAATCATCGGCAAGCTGAAACGATTGTAGTCCCGTCCCGATAAGGAATGGCGTCAACAATGACATAAAACGGTTTCTGTCAAAGGAATATTTATGTATTCATCAACGTTTCGTCTTCATCAGGATGATTGGTCTGAAGAAAAATCATACACTTACAAACATTTTATTGCCAGCAGGCTCCCGAATGCCAGACATTCAACCGCTATTTCCGACACTCTAGCCGATAGATCTTTTTATAATTCTAACCGTCCCCTTTAAGTGCAATTGTTTGTATCTCTCTTGCACTTGGTTCACCGGGTATATTCGCCAGGAAGCTTTTTAAAATTATTTTTCATTAGCCCGGTTGCTTCTATACTTACTGGGATGATGTAGATCTTTCCGAGATTCCAATTTCTTTTCATGTCGTACATAAGACCTTGGTATTTCGTAATCTTTTCCCTTTCAGCTCTGTTTAAGCAAGTAGCATTAGGGACACTGACTTCAACTAGGGTTGCTACTTTCTCCCTTTTGTCCCATATCACTATGTCAGGTTTAACAGCTCCGTTTTCTAGATATGTAGCTGTAGGGATTGCACAGTCATAGTGGATGGTGTATAACTTATTTACAACTGTTCTTTCTAGTATATGCTCCCAGGACTTGCTGCTACACCGGATATTCAATTTTTTACAAATAGTCCAGTGAAGATATTTGCACACTCAGTTTGAGCTGAATTGTGCCATACCAAATTAATTGAGCCAGTACTAAATAATCTATGCCGCATAATGACGGGGAAACTAAGACCACCCCTATTACCAATTGTGTACAGATTGATTGACATATAGGCATGGTCATTATGCTTAAGCCGTTGCAGACCACAAGTGTTTAGGGCCCATGTCTCACTGCTGTGCAAGATGGCAGAGCGAATACAGACTGAAAAGATATTGTCCAGAATCTTGAAAGACATGTGTTTAGATGATGGTGATACTTATACCGGGTCTACCATTCTGAATAGGCATTTTCATTTTGTTAAACGATAGTCCATGTTGTTAAAAATAAAATGTAATTGATGTTAATTTCTTCTCAGAAAATAATGTATCTGATCCATGGCGATACTTATACGAAGCCTACCAAGCATGCAACTGGGGTCCATGACTGAGGGCGGACATGTGGAGACCAAAATTAATACTAAAGAGTAGGGTTAGGGTTTAGGGTTAGAGTTAGGATTTAGGGTTAGAGTTTAGGGCTAGAGTTTAGGGTTAGAGTCTAGGGGGTTTAGAGTTAGGGTTTAGAGTTAGGGTTTAGAGTTAGGGTTTAGGGTTAGAGTTTAGGGTTAGAGTTTAGGGTTAGGGTTTAGGGTATAGAGTTAGGGTTTAGAGTTAGGGTTTAGAGTTAGGTTCAGGGTTTAGGGTTAGGGTTTAGAGTTAGGATTAGGGTTTGGGGTAAGAGTTAGGGTTTGGGATTAGAGTTAGGGTTTGGGATTAGAGTTAGGGTTAGGTTTAGGGTTTAGGGTTAGGGTTTAGGGTTAGAGTTAGGGTTTGGGGTAAGAGTTAGGGTTTGGGGTAAGAGTTAGGGTTTAGGGTTAAAGTTAGGGTTTAGGGTTAGAGTTAGGGTTTAGGGTTAAAGTTAGGGTTTAGGGTTAGAGTTAGGGTTTAGGGTTAGAGTTAGGGTTTAGGGTTAGAGTTAGGGTTTGGGATTAGAGTTAGGGTTAGGTTTAGGGTTTAGGGTTAGGGTTTAGGGTTAGAGTTAGGGTTGGGGTAAGAGTTAGGGTTTGGGGTAAGAGTTAGGGTTTAGGGTTAAAGTTAGGGTTTAGGGTTAGAGTTAGGGTTTAGGGTTAAAGTTAGGGTTTAGGGTTAGAGTTAGGGTTTAGGGTTAGAGTTAGGGTTTAGGGTTAGAGTTAGGGTTTAGGGTTAAAGTTAGGGTTTAGGGTTAGAGTTAGGGTTTAGGGTTAAAGTTAGGGTTTAGGGTTAGAGTTAGGGTTTAGGGTTAGAGTTAGGGTTTAGGGTTAGAGTTAGGGTTTAGGGTTAGAGTTAGGGTTTAGGGTAAGTGTTAGGGTTTAGGGTTAGAGTTAGGGTTTAGGGTTAGAGTTAGGGTTTAGGGTTAGAGTTAGGGTTTAGGGTTAGAGTTAGGGTTTAGGGTTAGAGTTAGGGTTTAGGGTTAGAGTTAGGGTTTAGGGTTAGAGTTAGGGTTTAGGGTTAAAGTTAGGGTTTAGGGTTAGAGTTAGGGTTAGGTTTAGGGTTTAGGGTTAGGGTTTAGGGTTAGAGTTAGG
>OY744549.1:2469596-2474596 GCA_963556195.1 Sepiola atlantica
TTATAACTAAAATGTAACTTTTAGAGAATTGGACCTATTGTGAGGTGAGGAAAGCTCAATATACTGGATAGAGCAAAAATATGATGAGTCAATGAAAAATAATTAGACCTGTAAATGGAAACGGATCAATATCTTCAGTTGTTCAGAACCAGGAGCATTTAGTAAGTAAAAATATTTATTATTCTTCTCTTTCAATTACATTCCCCGTTTGAACTTTTAAAGCTAAAAAAAAAACTTTTTAAAATTTTGAATATTGACTATCTTTATATGTCAACCTATCAATCACTACCTTCTCTGATGATAAGATTTTAACCTTTGAAAAGCCTGGTTTAAGGAATGAAATTGAAAGAGAAGAAGAAGAAATATTTATATTTTTATTCACTAAATGCTCCTTGTTCTGAACAACTGAAGATAATGATCTGTTTCCATTTGCAGGTCTAATTATTTTTCATTGACTCACCTATATATATATATATATATATATATATATATATATATATATATATATATATATATATATATATATACTTCTCTGTCTTCTTTGGTCTGAAGCGGTTGACTCTCTGTGAAGAGTACAACCGAAACATGTATGCACATATGTAATCAATAATGTTTGTATAAATAAAAATTTATACTTAAGAACAACTCTACTTATAATTGAGCACTTTTTATAAACACTGGAGTTTCAACGGATTTACATCTACAAAAAACTAATACAATACCTGTACTATATATATATATATATATATATATATATATATATATATATATAGAGAGAGAGAGAGAGAGAGAGAGAGATAGAGAGAGAGAGAGGGGGTGAGGGAGAGATAGAGAAATGTGATACTTAGAAGGCAATACATACACACACACACACACACATATATATATATATATATTAATATATACTAATAAACAATGCTTCAAGCAAACTATATAAACCTCTTATATATATATATATATATATATATATATATATATATATATATATATATATATATATAGAGAGAGAGAGAGAGAGAGATAGAGATAGAGAGAGAGAGGGGGGGGAGGGAGAGATAGAGAAATGTGATACTTAGAAGGCAATACAATGCAGAGGTGTGACGGATAGACACAAGTTGGGGCAAATAAGACATATAATGGTGGAATAAGTTAAATAGTTTCACCCTTAATACAATGTGTACACACACACACACACACACACCCACACACACACACATATATATATATTAATATATACTAATAAACAATGCTTCAAGCAAACTATATAAACCTCTATATATATATATATATATATATATATATATATATATATATATATATATATATATATATATATATTACCGGAATTCTAAGCAAAACTTACGTTTCATGTGTCCGGCTCATTAGGTTACATAAGTTGAGCAGAATTGACGCCAGGTGTGTTTATTTCTTTTTATTATTAGTTCGTGATTAATCATGTTTGAAATGCTATCATTATTGTAGGTACGACGAAGGAGTGGCAGAACCCAATGCGATGACTTCACGAAAGCATGCACTGATCGCCTTGGTAAATGCTACAAACGTGACACCTCACGCCTACCACCTCACGTATGATGAACGAGTTTTATTGCCTGCCCGATATTTCAGCTCCGGTCAAGACCATACTTTCGAGAATTGTTATCGGACATTCCAGATGAGACTACTTTTACTAGAGGACCTGTGATATATATATATATATATATATAAACATTTTTTTGAAAAACCATAACAATGTAATTTGTAGAAAATAAATAAATAACATTTATTTATCTTAAACTGAGCTTTCGAATATAAAATATTCCTCGTCAGAGAGTTTTTTTCTTTTTTTTTTTTTTCTTTCGTTTCATAGTCTGGTGTTATTGACTTTGAGGAAGAAAATCCGTGTCTTGGGCGCGGTTAAGCCATTTTTGAATACGTAGATAGGAGTAGACACATTATTATAAACCATTGTTTCGTAAAGGTATAAACATTTTTTTGAAAAATATATATATATATATATATATATATATATATATATATATATTAGGATATAAAATGAAATAATTAAATAAGGTGTCAATCCAATTTTATTAGAAATCAAGGTTCAAGCAAAGTATCTTAACGTCCTTAGCTCATGAGTTTTCAAAGATAATTCTTCTCCGCAGTGGTATTACTACCGGTAATAAGATTACACTTTCTTATTACCGGTAGTAATACCACTGCGGTAATGATCCTCTGAGGAGAAGAATTATCTTTGAAAACTCATGAGTTAAGGACGTTAAGATACTTTGCTTGAACCTTGAATTCTAACTGGGCACGGAGATTTACTAAAGATGTCTAAATCTGCCCTTTTGGATGAAACCGCGGTACATTGCTGAAATATGTATTATACAGTATCTAAATAAATTATATTAGCTCTCTTATATGATTGAGCACTTTATTTGATTTCTTTTCATATACAACCTGAAACACACACACACACTATATATATATATATATATATATATATATATATTATCGTAAGCATGAAGGGAAGACGAATTCTATCGTTCATGATTAAAAGTTAATCAAGAGAAAAAAATGCCAGCCGACCGGTTTCACCCTTTCTTAACAAAGGCTGTATCGAGGGATTAAAAAAAACGAGGGATTTAATATATATATATATATATATATATATATATATATATATATATATATATATATATATATATATATATATATATATATACAATAATATCTTAATAAATAAATATTAATTATTTAAATACCTAGAGACATCGATGTTTCATGCTAACGCAATCTTCAGTCTAGGAACTAATTCCCGACGGTCGGTAGGCGCGAACCCCGAACACAAATCGCCACTGATTCGTAGTCGGTGATCTTATCCAATAAAAATACATAGTTTGTTACAGAACTTTCTCGGCTCCTCTTCAGGAATATACTGACCAAATATTATATCCGCCAATATGCAGTTATAAAAATAATTTTAAAAAAACAAGCAACCAAATTACATTTAATATTATTCAGACGACACAACCCTTTGCGTAAGATGACATCCTGACGTCTACCTCTTCAAGGCTGCATGACAATTAAGAGTTAGATGTCAGGATGTCATCTTACGCAAAGGATTGTGTCATCTGAATAATTTTAAATGTAATTTGGTCGTTTGTTTTTTGAAATTTTTTATAATTATGTATTGGCGGGTCTATTCTTGGCTCATCAGTATATCCCTGAAGAGGAACCGAGAAGGTTCTGAAACAATTGTCGGATACTTAAACTATGTTTATTTTAATATAAAAAGCTCATATATATTGAGCACTTCTGAAAAGTATTGTTTTTTTTTTTATTTTGTTAATATTTAAACTTAATATGTATATATATATATATAATTAATATATATATATATATATATATATATATATATATATATATATATATATATATATATATATATATATATATATAAATGAAGAAGAATTGAAAGGAATTAGAGAAGCAAAAGCCAAATCAAAATTCAATTCAATTGCTCAGAGCAAGGTAAATTCCGCAAAAAAGCAATTTATTCAAGTTAAATTTGTTCCTTAAGCCAGGCTTTTCAAAGATCAAAATCTTATCATCCAGAGGAAGTCGCTGGGATAGATAAGTTGGCAAATGCCAAGATTTAAAATTTGAAAAAATAAAATAAAAGTTGTAGGGAAAGAAACACAGGGCAAAACTCTGCCCGAATGCAAGCAAATGTCCGATTGCTAAATATATATATATATATATATATATATATATATATATATATATGTAAAAATAAAAATGGAATAAAAAATAAGCAATTCAACAACTAACAAAAATAAACTCGACGTTAACTGCCCCAATTACTACTAATCCTGTAGACTTTTGACGCTCTCAGCCCGAATTCAATCAGCAGGCGATATCTCAGCACTGATTTTTTCTCTCTCTCTTTTTTTCGACAACAACATGTCGATTTACCCTTTCTCACGTTTGCTCTCGCTTTCTCTTCTTCTTCGTTTCGTCTTCTTCAACTGACGTTCTAAAGATACTGGTTGATTGGTATCTCTTTCTTCTTCTTCCTCTTCTTCATCTTCTTTTTCTTTCTCTTTTCATAACATTCCTCGCATTCCTTTTTCTCCTCGTTTTGTTGTTCTCTGCACGTGACATTTTTTTCCAATCGCATTCTCTGTATAAATTTGAAAACTTTTCCGTTTTGAAATAAAGTTTATTAACTGATCGAAAATGGTCGTATCTACGGCCGAAATATCTCGGTGGAACTTTACAAGATGAGTTTTTGAGTTTATTTTTGTTAGTTGTTGAATTGCTTATTCTTTATTCCATTTTTATTTTTACATATTGTCTGAAACATTGTTTCTTTTTCCCATATATATATATATATATATATATATATATATATATATATATATATATATATATATATATATATATATATATATATATATATATGCAAACATTGTTTAAAATAACAGAATTCGTCTGTTTAATTATACTTTTTTATTTTTTCAATTTTTCTGATGGTCTTGTATTAAAATAAATAAATAAATACATTTTCACATGTTTTACAAACGTTTTCGATTCTTTGGCGAATCATCTTCATGTGTCAAAAGAAAATGAACAAAAAAGCTGGAGAAAGAAGTGAATGTTTACAAAGACGGCGGAGAAACGCGCATAGAACGTTTTCCGCATTGTTCCAGGAATTCATTGACGATTTTAAATTCAACAACGCTGGATGGCATGACAGAACAAAATCGCATTACGTTAAGCATTTGAAAATGTTACCACTGGTTTCATATGTGATGTTGTTAATTTTAGGTTGTTGTGTTTTTATGTAGATAGATTCGAGTATTTGTTATTTTTTAAGTCAATGATTTTATAAATTTTAATATAACAAATGTTCTGCTTCGCAATATTGTTTTATTTTTTGGGACAACTATTTAGCAATTGTGTTGAAACGTTTTCCAACGTCGTTCAAATGTTTC
>OY744549.1:2482096-2484596 GCA_963556195.1 Sepiola atlantica
AAATACTGACAGTAAAATTAACAAAAACATAGAAAATTAACTTTTAACAAAGATAAAGGCTACTTAGGGTAATTTCAGAATGTTCATAAAATGAACCCTCATCCTAACCTCAACCCGTTCTGCTCAATACACTTTCCATATAGTGAAGACGTGAAGAATTGTACCTACAACGTCCTGCGACATTTACTCCGGTATTTGAGCACATTCTACTACAATTACTACTCCCATTTGTTTGCAATTACTTCAGGTTTCTTGCTTTAAACATTGTAGCCTTTACGTTTATTAAAAGTTAATTTTCTATGTTTTTGTTAATTTTACTTTCAGTATTTTTAAATGTGTATCTTACTGTTCTACTCTTTTATCAATTTTGTTTGCAAATCAAACTCGGTAAATTGAACGAGTTATAACGATTCAAAGGGTGTATGCATTATTTTGGGACACCCTGTATATATATATTTGCAACACTCCTACTATCAGCTCCTAAGAACCCTTAATTGGACATTATAATATTCAACACCGAGTGAGTCTTCTGAACTTTTTATATGATTTTGTTTTTTCTATCGTTTTATTAATTTGCATACACCCTGGATATACTTTTCACTGTCATCTACTGCATCGATAGCAAACAAATTTCCCGCCTGGATAACTTCTTCGTTTTTTGGAATACCATTCACCACCTGGATTGTTTTTTAATCAACGTCTTTGATATCTTTCTTGAAGCTGTTTTAAATTTTATGACTTGGATGAACTGTATAAGTTTAACAAAAATGTCTGTTTTTGGCCGATGTATTCGATGTTTTATATACTTTTATGTATTTTTATATATTTTTATATATTTTCAAAGTTTAATTTTATTACCTGCAGTAATGTCATTACGGTAATGGTCCTCTGAGGAGAAGATTTTCTTTGAAAACTCATGCGTTAAGGACGCATTATCACTCCTTGTTTTTGAACTTTAATAAAATCTAATTAATTTTTAATTTTATGTCATTCAATTAATATTATTGCTCTATACACTATATTGAGCTTTGTTTTTATCCTGATAGTTTACTGGTTAAAGATATTATATATATCTTTACAGTATTTTCTTACTTTCTCTCTCTATCTCTTTTTCTCTCTCTCTTTCTCTCTCTCTTTCTCTCTCTTTCTCTCTCTCTCTTTCTCTCTATCTTTCTCTCTCTCTTTCTCTCTCTCTCTTTCTCTCTCTCTTTCTCTCTCTCTCTATCTCTCCCTCTCTCTCACTCTCTCTGCGATATCTTGGATTTAGTTAGTATCCCTGGGAATTTAAACTGCAATTTATTTCTTTGTTTAAAATGACTCAAAGCTTCTTTAGACTATATATATATATATATATATATATATATATATATATATATATATATATATATATATATATATATGGGTAAGGTACACGATAAGTCATGAAAATGAAATGCCGTGGTAGACAAAATGTTTGAAAAAAGACAAACGGAAAACAGGTTAGAATGCAGGAGAAAAACAAAAAACAAGAGATGTTCAATAATACGAACGAAACCGGTCAAATATCTTTTTTTGTTTTTCTCCTGCATTTTAACCTGTTTTCCGTTTGTTTTTTTCAAACACACACACATATATATATATATATATATATATATATATATATATATATATATATATGCATTTCTCCTCTGATGATAAGATTTCGATCTTTGAAAAGCCTTGGCTTAAGGAAAGAATAATAAACACTAGTTTATTACAGAATACACCTTGCATTGAACAATCGAAATTTGAAATAAATTTGGACATTCGTTACATGTTTATCACTCTTATTTCTTCTTTCTATCTATCTATCTATCTATCTATCTATCTATCTATCTATCTCTCTCTCTCTCTCTCTCTCTCTCTCTCTCTCTCTCTCTATATATATATATATATATATATATATATATATATATATATATAATATTTAATTTCTACTGACAACATTTTTATTTTACTTTTAGTGTTTTAGTGAGTAAATCATTTCAAATGCTCAGGGGAAAGGTGAAAACTAATAGCAAGTCAGACAATCACCCCCGTCTTAAGTTAATGTGGAAATAAATCCTACACTCTATTTCCATAATGAGATGTTTTATTTCTATACCGATTGATATGTTTTTTTTGTTTTGTTTTTTTTTCAATTTTAAACTTTTTTTTTCTCACTTCAACGATTGAGACGTTTTTTCGTATGCATATGAAAATGAGTGGTTACACTTACGAAGCATATTTCTTTCGTCATTTTTTGACGAAGGGTGTACACTCATAAAAAATAATTATGGACGTGTGAAAACAGCATAGCTCATAACATTTACTGAACAAAAACGTAAATTGATACGGTGTGAACAGTCAGCGGATCAAGAACTGGTGTGCAACCGTAAAGATTAAAAAAAAAAAATGAAATATAAATATTTATTGTCAAAATAACCGGAAGTGACTGCATTCTGTTGCGTTTTGACGAAATTAAATACTTTTGTGTTTGGCT
>OY744549.1:2489596-2494596 GCA_963556195.1 Sepiola atlantica
CCCCCCCCACACACACACACACACACACACAAAGAAAATATAATTCTACATTTTTAGGCAATTTCAGAATCTGGATCGGAATCGGTGATTGTATCAGTATCAGGTATTTATAACAGAATCAGTAATTGTATCGGAATCGGGAATTTAGAACAGAATCGTTAATTATATCGGAATCGGGAATTTAGAACAGAATCGTTAATTATATCGGAATCGAGAATTTAGAACAGAATCAGTAATTGTATCGGAATCGGAAATTTAGAACAAAATCAGTAATTGTATCGGAATCGGGAATTTAGAACAGAATTAGTAATTATATCGGAATCGGGAATTTAGAACAGAATCAGTAATTGTATCAAAATCAGGAATTTAGAACAGAATTAGTAATTGTATCAAAATCGGGAATTTAGAACAGAATTAGTAATTATATCGGAATCGGGAATTTAGAACATAACACTGGACAACAACATGTTTGCTACTGGAGATGTGTAAATTGATTTAGACTAATTTGGGTACGCTGATCTCAAAAATCATAACCGTTTTGCCGTATCACGTCAGGATTTTGAGTTTCAGAAATACTCCCATTGCCTAGAAGTAGCCTACCACCTCTTACGTAACTACGATATAACGTACTTATATAACTACTATTTTTTCTTTCTTTCTTTCTTTCAGTTAAACATGAGTAGACGTTCCTGTACCAATCATCCAGACAATTTCTGTTATGTCTGTGGTCGGTTTACCCAAAAAGATCAACAGCGAAGTGTATCTAGAGCAGTGAAAATAAAGGCCGCCTACTTTCACTACTTCGGGTGTAAGGTCGGGGACCAAGAAAAGAGCTGGGCACCACACATCTGCTGCACCTGCCACTCAGCATTGACTCAGTGGTTGGTGGGCAAGCGCGCGAGCATTCCATTTCCGGTACCCATGATATGGCGTGAGCCGCAGAATCATCATCATGATTGTTATTTCTGCTGCACAAGCATCGCCGGCTTCAACAGGAAGAATAAAGGCCACATCAAGTACGCTGACTGCGTCTCTGCTCGTAAACCTGTGCCTCCTGATGACGAGACCCCCGTTCCAACATGTCCATCTGATCCGAACATAACTGTAAGCAGTGGCGAAGAAGATGGTGATGAACCTTTTGAACCCGACACACAAGAACAAGAACCACACCTACTGAACCAGAGAGAGTTAAATGATCTTGTAAGAGATCTCTCGCTGTCAAAGGCGAAGGCAGAGTTGCTTGGATCAAGGCTGCAGCAGTGGAATCTACTTGAACCTAACACCAAGATATCCTTGTTCAGAGCACGTCACAGCGACATGGCTCAGTTCTTTGAGATGGAAGACACGATGACATTCTGCAGTGACATCAACGGTCTGTTGAAAGAACTTGGGTGTGATCACGATCCTGTGAGACTGGCGCCTCTTCATCGACTTGGGGAAGAACAGCTTGAAGGCTGTTCTGCTCCACAATAGCAACAAGAAACCATCAGTTCCACTGGCTCACGCGTTCGGCATGAAAGAGACCTATGAGACTATGCGGCAGCTGCTTGATTCCATCAAGTACAATGACTTCAACTGGCACATCTGCGGAGACTTGAATGTGGTGGCGCTGTTGTTAGGGCTGCAATCAGGCTACACGAAATACATGTGCTTCCTTTGTCTCTGGGATAGCAGAGACGACAAGAATCACTGGACGAAGATTGATTGGAAAGAGCGGCCGGAGCACGTACCTTGTCGATACAACGTGAAGCATGTCGCCCTTGTCGACCCAGCCAAGATTTTCCTTCCACCACTCCACATAAAGGTCGGCTTGATGAAGAATTTTGTACGGGCAATGGATCTGAATGGGCGTGGGTTTTTATACCTGAAGGAGAAGTTTGGCAACACCTTGTCGGAGGCTAAGATCAAGGCTGGTGTCTTTGTTAGACCGCAAATCCGAGAGGTAATGAAGGACGAAACTTTTCCGACAACTCTAAACCCCAAAGAGCTGGCAGCGTGGAGGAGCTTCAAAGCTGTGACGGACAACTTCTTGGGGAACGAGCGCGCGGACAACTATGAAGAAATAGTGCAGCAGCTGCTGGAGTCCTTCAGGAAACTTGGCTCCAGGATGTCCCTGAAGATCCATTTCCTACACCAGCACCTGAACTTCTTCCCTGACAACTTGGGAGCTGTCTCGGACGAGCACGGCGAGCGATTCCACCAAGAGATTTCACTCATGGAGACGCGTTACCAAGGGCGGCACAACCCGAGCATGATGGGCGACTTTTGCTGGTTCCTGCATCGTGAAACTGACACAGAGCAGCACAAATGCAAAGCCAAATGTTTAAAGCATTTTTAATTACATTCTAGTAGAGTTTTTCTGTAATTTCTATAATTTTGAAGCATTTATGATGAAATAAATGAATAAATGAATTTTTGTAAATTTCATTGAAACCCTGACTTCTAGGAAATGGGAGTATTTCTGAAACTCAAAATCCTGACGTGATACAGCAAAACGGTTATGAATTTTGAAATCAGCGTACCCAAATTAGTCTAAATCAATTTACACATCTCCAGTAATAATTTTTTCTGAAATTTGTTGTCCAGTGTAATCAGAAATTGTATCGAAATCAGGAATTTAGAACAGAATTAGTAATTGTATCGGAATTGGGAATTTAGAACAGAATCAGTAATTGTATCGGAATCGGGAATTTAGAACAGAATTAGTAATTGTATCGAAATCAGGAATTTAGAACAGAATTAGTAATTATATCGGAATCGGGAATTTAGAACAGAATCAGTAATTGTATCGGAATCGGAAATTTAGAACAGAATTAGTAATTGTATCGGAATCGGGAATTTAGAACAGAATTAGTAATTGTATCGGAATCGGAAATTTAGAACAGAATTAGTAATTGTATCGGAATCGGGAATTTAGAACAGAATTAGTAATTGTATCGGAATCGGAAATTTAGAACAGAATTAGTAATTGTATCGGAATCGGGAATTTAGAACAGAATTAGTAATTGTATCGGAATCGGAAATTTAGAACAGAATTAGTAATTATATCGGAATCGGGAATTTATAACAGAATCAGTAATAGTATCGAAATCAGGAATTTAGAACAGAATTAGTAATTGTATTGGAATCGGGAATTTAGAACAGAATCAGTTATTTATCGGAATCGGGAATTTACAACAGAATCACTAATTGTATCGGAATCAGGAATTTAGAACAGAATCGGTAATTGTATCGGAATCGGGAATTTAGAACAGAATCAGTAATTGTATCAGAATCGGGAATTCAGAACACAATCAGTAATTGTATCGGAATCAGGAATTTAGAACAGAATCGGTAATTGTATCGGAATCGGGAATTTAGAACAGAATCAGTAATTGTATCGAAATCGGGAATTTAGAATAGAATCACTAATTGTATCGGAATCGGGAATTTAGAACAGAATCGGTAATTGTATCGGAATCGGGAATTTAGAACAGAATCAGTAATTGTATCGGAATCGGGAATTTAGAATAGAATCACTAATTGTATCGGAATCGGGAATTTAGAACAGAATCAGTAATTGTATCGGAATCGGGAATTTAGAACAGAATTAGTAATTATATCGGAATCGGGAATTTAGAACAGAATCGGTAATTGTATCGGAATCGGGAATTTAGAACAGAATTAGTAATTGTATCGGAATCGGGAATTTAGAACAGAATTAGTAATTGTATCGAAATCAGGAATTTAGAACAGAATCAGTAATTGTATCGGAATCGGGAATTTAGAACAGAATCAGTAATTGTATCGGAATCGGGAATTTAGAACAGAATTAGTAATTGTATCGAAATCGGGAATTTAGAACAGAATTAGTAATTATATCGGAATCGGGAATTTAGAACAGAATCAGTAATTGTATCGGAATCGGGAATTTAGAACAGAATCAGTTATTGTATCGGAATCGGGAATTCAGAACAGAATCGGTAATTGTATCGGAATCGGGAATTTAGAACAGAATCGGTAATTGTATCGGAATCGGGAATTTAGAACAGAATCGGTAAGTGTATCGGAATCGGGAATTTATAACAGAATCGGTAATTGTATCGGAATCGGGAAAAATATTGGAATCGTCCCATCACTAAGTCATACCAATAATTGTAGAAACTGGTCCGTAAAAAAATTGCGAAAAGGCTAAAAGAAATTGAAACATACGAACCGATTAGAAAAATCCTCGAGTGAAGAAACCAACTACATGAAGTTGAAATGAAATAAGCCTACGTCAACACAACTAGAGGTGGATGCTACGACAAACGCAAAAGCACTCAGGCAACCTTGGGTAGACATATAAGAACCATATTATAAATGTACAAGCCATCGGTTTCTACCATGGAAAATGATCGTGGAAGGTCTGTGAGGATAAAACATTCGAGAAGCGATAGCACCATCCAGACCTCGACTGGAAGGGTACGGAGAGTATTGGAATTTTATGGAGATTAATTGTTACTCAGATTCCAGGAAAAAAACATTGGGCGTTGTCGGTCGGAAATCATTGGTAAAGATTTCTGCAAGAACACAAAGAGAGTAACAATACTAGTAGAATGACTACATGGGGAAACTTGCTGTCACTCAGCATCCAAGGAAAGACACGGTTTCTATCAACGAGAAATCACTTGTAACGAATGGTCTGAGAATTGCTATCGAGTAATAAATAATGTCTGATTTGTGTTTTTAATTAGAAATTCCTTGTCATGGTGAATGACAGATATTCGCATAGCTACCTACCTATCTATCTATCTATCTATCTATCTATCTATATATATATATATATATATATATATATATATATATATATATATATATATATATATATATATATATATTTTTTTTTTTTTTTTTGATTTTATTCCATTAGTTGCGACAAAACAGGTTTTGTTTCATTGGTGCGGATAGCTACCAATTCATCATGCCGGCGAAAGGAATTCAAAGTATTGATCTCGGTATAATATAATCACAATTTAAAA
>OY744549.1:2502096-2507096 GCA_963556195.1 Sepiola atlantica
TTAAGGGTATTTCAAGGGTGTAAAACTCCTAGAAATAAATTTATATAAATTATTTTTTTTTGTTATCATTATTTATTTATATATTTATTTATTTTTTTATTATTATTTTTTCTTTTGTTTTTTTTTATATTTTCTATTTTATTATTTTATTTTATTGAATTTCAAACTTTAGTTTAGGGATTATAAATGTATCCACATATACATACACACACACATGAAAATGCACCCATATATACATACATATATATATGCATACACATACACAAGGCCTACATATATATACATAAAGTGTATATTACTCCATTCTTGTTTACATTTATGTCTATTATATATACATATATACAATTTATTCGATAACTATATGTTACATATTTCAGTAACGTACCGCGGTTTCATCCAAATGGGCTGACTTTTTACATTAAAAAATCTCTATGCCCAGTGGTATTGTCGGCGTTCTGAATGATGTGAAATCACGATTAAACAACCTTTATAAAAATGTAAAATGTCAGCCCATCTGGATGAAACCGCGGTACGTATTTGAAATATTTAACATATAGTTTTCAAATAAATTATAATAAATGTCTCATAGGTTTCACAGGTTTCACGAACGTTTTTGATTCTTCGTCGAATCATCCTCATGTTTCAAAACCAAATGAACAAAAAAGTTGGAGAAAGAAGAGAATTTTAAAAAGACGGCGGAGAAACGCGCAGAGAACGTTTTCCGCATTGTTCCAGAAAAGTCGTTGACGATTTAAATTACGCAACGCTGGATGGCATCACAGAACAAACTCGCATTACGTTAAGAATTTTACAATGTTACCACTGGTTTCATATGTGATGTTGTTAATTTCAGATTATTGTGTTTATATATATATATATATATATATATATATATATATATATATATATATATATATATATATGAAGTTAATCCAACAAAAGATATAAGAGGCAACTAATATCTTTTAATTAGTGAAACATCCGGATAAAGACTGAAGCTCAATATAGAGCATTAATATTATAATATAAAATGAAGTAATAAAATAAGGTGCGAATCAAATTTAATTAGAATTCAAAATTCAGGCAAAGTATCTCAACGTCCTTTACTCATGAGTTTTCAAAGATAATTCTTCTCCTCAGAGGACCATTACCGCAGTAACGTTACTGCAGGTGATGAAATGACACTTTGAAAATATATAAAAATATATACAAAAATACATAAAAGTACATAACAAATCAAATATATCAAGCCAAAAACATACTTTTTTGTTAAAGTTATAAAATCCATCCAAGTCATACAAATTAAAACATATCATTAAAACATATTCAGGAAAGATATCCAAGAGGTTGATTGATGATTGATCCAGGTATTGAGTGACAGTCCAAAAGCGAAAAAATTGAAAGAACTGAAAAACCGAAAAAGTTATCCAGTCGGGAAATACGTCCGCAATCGATGCAGTAAATTACTGTGAAAAATGCATCCAATATTTATGTTCATTAATACAACGATAAATGAAAAAAAAAAAGTTCAATAAACTCACTTTGTGTGTAAATCATAATGTTAAAAATTCAGGGTTCAAATGATTTGATCGGAGTAGCACAAACCTAAAATTCGCTCAATATATTCGGCCATTTCTTCTTCCGGGTCCGATAAAGATTATTCCAATGAATAAAGTTAAATTTGAAAGTAATCACTTTCCCGCAAGCCAAGTAAACAGAACCCCTTCTCGCCGATCAGAACGCAATACTAAAGTCGCAGACTGCCTTCTTTTTCAAACGACGTTATCCGAGCGGATGTTATATTTCGAAGTGAACAAAGAAAAAAACGTCACCACACACCGACAGATATATTAAATCAATTCAACTCATACCGGATGTTACTTGTCTGGGTCAAATCATAAGTCTAGTTAAAACAGGAAGGGGTGTGTAAATTTAGGTCACAGCCTCTAATTGCCCTCCCATTCCACGTAGCTACCCAAATTGTCTGGCCTAAGCATAAAACAACACATTTCACAGATCTTGCCCTATCAAATAATTTAGAAGATTTATGAAATTAATAATTACGAGGTTATAAAAGTAATTAGATTTTAATAATTTAATAGTTAAGTTTAATGAGTTAAAGACGTTGAGATACTTTGCGTGAATTTTGAATTCTAATAAAATTTGATTAGCACCTTATTTCATCATTTCATTTTATATTATGCTATATATATATATATATATATATATATATATTTTTCACTTAAAAAATAGATTATTCATTGAAGACCGGGATTAGGCCAATAAAAACAAGCTCGATGATACTCGATTACAGGGTACAGAGCAAAAAATCACACACACACACACATATATATATATATATATATATATATATATATATATATATATATATATATATATATATGTGTGTGTGTGTAAGTAAATTTCGTGTACAACAGAATCGTAGGATTAATTTTAGAGGAAGCATTATTATAATCAATGGAACAGACGACTTTTAGTATTTAATTTACCATTCTGACGTTTCCTCTCAGAGGGTCAGACGATAAGGCCATAAGGTAATTTTAACAATTTTCCTTTTTTTTCCACTCGTCTGTTCCATTGATTATAATAATGTTTCCTCTAATATATATATATATATATATATATATATATATGCAGCATCTTCTCTTACAGGCAAGTATTGTTCAATATAAGAGACGACTTGCAATAGTCCGAATCATTTCACTGAAGATGGACCCGGATGGGTCTGAAAGTACTTGGGACACAAAACTATGGCAAATTCATCAGCCAATTTCTCTCCGAAACTAAGATCCTGATTCGGACTATTGAAAGGATCTACCAAAGGATATCTAGACATAAGTTGTCTCTTATATTCAACAATATATATATATATATATATATATATATATATATATATGTGTGTGTGTGTGTGTGTGTGTGTGTGTGTGTGGGTGTGTGTTTGTGTGTGTGTGTGTGTGTGTGTGTATCGAGGCAGCATTTTTTTCTCTAAGGCACGTAGTATTAAAAATAACCAACAACTCATGTCTGGATATTTTTGTATGAATCCCTTCCATTTTCCGGATTAAAGTCCTAATCTCGGATGAGAATTGGCTGATGAATCTGCCGTAAATTTTCTTTTTAATACTAATATACAAAAACTCCATATACTAGAAGCTTTACACATAAAAAAAAACAAAAAAAAACAGTTATTAACAGGATTAATTTTAACACTAGTACTAATATACTTAAATGTTTATAATACTAAATAAATAGTTTCGTATTTAAATTTTCCCGCCAAAATTAACTATAAACTCACTCCAGGTCTTTACCTGATTGACATTATTCCACTGAAGATGGACCCAGATGGGTCAGAAAGTACTTTGGACCTAACAGAAAATTACGGAAGGGATTCAGACATATATATATATATATATATATATATATATATATATATATATATATATATATATATATATATATATATATAAACATATAACTAATATATGTATAATATATATATAAACATATAACTAATATATGTATAATATATATATATATATATAATATAATATATATAATATACTATATATATATATATATATATATATATATATATATATATATGATATGCGCATATTTTATATCTGTATAAACATATAAAAGTTGGAACAACAGGAAATAGTTTTAAAAGAAAGGCAAACTATATAAACAAAAAATGCAGTTGCATGCATTAACATAGATACGAGGACACACACGTAGCCATTTAAAACACCCACAAACAAACATGTATATTCATATATATATATATATATATATATATATATATATATATATATATATATATATATATATGAATGCGCACGTGAAAAATATATGAACCTTAAAACACTTTATACCGATCACGTGCGCGTTCACATATTTGAAAGCGGGAAACAACAACAAATCTCTTTGGCGCGGCTGCAACAAAAGAAGTCGGGAAGAAAAAAAAAATACAAATCCGATGACATCAGGATATATGACACACTGAAAAGGCCAAGTATTTGGCGAAATATCTGTATCACTTTAAACTAACAAAAAAATGGAAGTTTATAAAAAGTAGAAAAAAAAATCGTTTTCGATTTATTTTTCTTTTAAAATTGATATCGCATCTTTAATGCTTCAAAAGGTATTTATTTTACCTATTCCTTATTAAATTTCAAATAGATGCTTCTTAAAAAAACAAAAAAACAAAAATAAATAAATAATAAAAAATAAATAAAATAAAATAAAAAAAAAATAATAAAAAGAAAAAAATATGAACTTTATATATATATATATATATATATATATATATATATATATATATATATATATATATATATATAAGCAAGCGTTGTTGAACATCACGGAACTTTCACGTTTGCATATCTTCCTCGTGAGGTTCTCAAACCGTCTAATACTAATAATAGGAATAAATAATAATAAATAATAGCAAAAATAAGAATTAATAAAATAAATTAATAAATGAATAGCAATAATAGTAATAAACAATAATAAATAAATAAATAAATAATAGCAAAAGTAAGAATTAATAAAATAAATAAATAATACTAATAATAGGAATAAATAATAATAAATAATAGCAAAAATAAGAATTAATAAAATAAATAAGTAAACAATAAAACCAAACACACAAACGATAGAATAAAATGAACTCAACCACACACCCTCTTCTCTCTTTCATTCGCCCGTAACGATATAAAACACTAACTCCAGTCTTCTTATTTAAATTTAAAAAAAAAAACAAAAAAAAACCTAATCCTGAAGACGACTACGAAAGTCGAAAGCGCTCGAAAAAATGGCCGAATTAAGAATTATCGGAGAAGTACTATACGGATTGCCACCTGAAACCAGAAAGATGGCTCGACGGTTTGAGAACTTCACGAGGAAGATATACAGACGTGAAAGTTCCGTGATGTTCAACAACGCTTGCTTAGATAATGACTTGCTGCCTATATATA
>OY744549.1:2509596-2567096 GCA_963556195.1 Sepiola atlantica
TTATAGGTGGCGGGAACTATAGTTAGAATGTTGTTCTGATCTTCTCTAACACATTTTAGAATATTATTACTGATATTAAACTTAATTCTATTAATTAGAGTTTTTTTGCTTTTTATATATGTTTTTGATAAAAAAAATGACTCAATAACTGGTCACCTCTGAAGATGGAATTTATTCCGAAATATAAGATTAATGTAAAAAAATATATATATATAAATTAATCTCGCATTGTTAATGGCTTACATATCAATTTTATTAACATATCCAACAATGCTTTAAATGGACGACCAACCAATACTACTTATATATATATATATATATATATATATATATATATATATATATATATATATATAGGTAGCATCTTCTTATGCAGGCAAGTGTTGTTGAATATAAGAGACAACTCATGTCTAGATATCCTTTGGTAGATCCTTTCAATAGTCCGAATTAGGATCTTAGTTTCGGAGGGGAATTGGCTGATGACTTTGCCATAGTTTGGATTTGTCTTCCAAGTACTTTCAGACCCATCCAGGTCCATCTTCAGGGGAATGAGGTTAATCAGGTATAGACCATGTGTTAGTATTATAGAAGGTTTTGTCGGGAATTATGTAATAAGTACGAAACTATATTTGGGGTTATAAACATTTTAGAATATTATTACTGATATTAAAGTTAATTCTATTAATTACAGTTTTTTTTATATATATATATAGGGCTTCTAATATATGGAGTTTTTGTTTGTTAGTACTATATTCTAAGATTTTGGTATTTTCTACCAAGAGTTTTCTTAATTCCGATCGGGGGCAGGAATGGTCCTTAGTTAAGTGTTGGGCTATGGCGTTAGTATCAGACAAATGCATCACCAATCTTTTCGACAAAGTCGTGGTAGTCAAACCTATGTATATGGTTTTTTCTTGGTTGTCGGAGACACAGTCTCCCATAGGACATTTAAACTCATAAACAAGGTTTGTTTTATCCAAAACTCAAATCGAGGGGCAAGAATTATTTGTGATAATAAGGTTAGTGGTTTTTACTTTATTGTAGAAAATGATCAGTTTTACTTTTTTATTTGGGTCAGTAGGGAATACGTTCTTATCAATAATATTTCTTAGAACTTGTTTCATCTATTTTATAATTGTGATATATATATATATATATATATATATATATATATATATATATATATAATATATATATATATATATATATATATATATATATATATATATATATATATATAATATACAAATTTAAATACCTGATTTAAGACAAATTCTAGTTAATAACACAAAAATTATACATTCCGAAAACAATTTGTAAAAATTAAAAATACTCGAAGCTATCTACATAAAAACACAGCAACCTAAAATTAACAACATCACATATAAAACCAGTAGTAACATTTTAAAATGCTTAACGTAATGCGATTTTGTTCTGTGAGCCATCCAGCGTTGCTTAATTTAAAATCGCCAACAACTTCCTGTAACCATGCGAAAAACATTCTCTGAACGTTTCTTCGTCGTCTTTTAAAAATTATCTTCTTTCTCCAGCTTTTTTGTTCATTTGCTTTTGACACCTGAGGATGATTCGACGAAGAATCAAAAACGTTCGTGAAATCTATGGAAGATTTTTAAAGATTCATTATTTTGATAAAATAAAGACCATCAGAATAATTTTAAAATTTAAAAAGTATTATTAAACATACGAATTACGAAGAGAGAAAGGATGGACAGTTGGCTTAGGAACGCCGGTTGGAGGCGCTGTGAGTTAAAAAAGAAGGCAGATAAAAATCGGCAGTTAAGCTTATGAACGCTGTGAGTTGACAAGGAGGATTAATATTTATTAGAAATTGATGTCAATGAATTGAACAACAAAGGGGGAGAAAAAAGGACTAAAAGTATATATATGTATATATATATATATATATATATATATATATATATATATATATATATATATATATATGATTAAAATAATTTTTTTAATGGATTCGTCTACACACTTTAGAATGCAGCAGCATTTTTGTAGGTAGCAGATAAATTGTATTAGACAGACGAACAACACAGGTAAGGAGGACTTTTTTCGTTTTTTTTAATAACTAATATACGTTAGCAAACCATTTATATGGAACAAAACTTAGGTTTAGTCTACGGAACGTTTATGTTTTTGTCTTTTAAGGGAAGTGAATTCTGATCAACTCTGCTGGGAAGCCATGAAATTAAATACTGTCTTGTTTTTAAATTCCCGAAACAGTTTTTCATGGTAACCAACTGATGATCCCTTAAATAATGTTAGAAGCAAACTAATATAATAACTGAAAAAGTTAAATTGACTTACATGAGTGATTTTCCACTGAACAACTTGGGACGTAAGGTTTTTTTTGTTTTTTTTAAATATAGTTTTAATGGTTGAGAAACCTCCAAGACTATATATATATATATATATATATATATATATATATATATATATATATATATATAGCATAATATAAAATGAAATAATAAAATAAGGTGCGAATCAAATTTTATTATAATTCAAAATTCAGGCAAAGTAACTCAAAGTCCTTTACTCATAATTTTCAAAGATAATTCTTATTTTATTATTTCATTTCATATTATGCTATTGAGTATATTGAGCTTCAGTCTTTATCCGTATGTTTTACTAATTATCATATATATATATATATATATATATATATATATATATATATATCATGTCATGTATCCGCATAAAATGATACACTTTTTTATGTATAAATTTTCAGTATTCACTTCAACAATGCTCAATACGTAAGTAGAGATAGGTAGTGAGTTATGAAAATATATTTATGGCAATTAAGCTACCCAGATTCTTTTGCATATTAGCCTGATTAATTGCCATAAATATATTTTCATAACTTACTTACTATATATATATATATATATATATATATATATATATATATATATATATATATATACTAATATATAATTAATTAATTATTTGATTTGCAGTCTCTTTAAAAGATTGATTGTCAACAACAAAGCATATATAAATGAGGTTACTTTAATATTCCAATATGTTTTTAATTTTTATTTTTTAACATTACCAAACAATATACTATTTCTGTGAGATGTATATTTTACGGTCCGTGCTGAGAGCCAAACAACACACACACACACACATATATATATATATATATATATATATATATATATATATATATATATATATATAAATTATTTATTACCTACAGTCATCGATGTTTCATGCTAACGCAATCTTCAGTGCAGGAAGTTAATTCCCGACGGTCGGCTGGCTCGAACTCCGATCACAAATCGCCACTGATTCGTAGTCAAGAGCATTCTCCGTTGGCCACAACGAATTAGCTAATAATTAAGGAGGAATTTAACTTCGTAAATACTGAGTCGGCGGGTATTTTACACGAGCAGTTGAAAGTGATCTTACAACAACAAACTGTGCTATTAGTACTGCTTGTTATTAAACTCACTCAGGGTGCCCGGCCTTTAGTAAAGGGGACTTATAACACACACACATACATATATATATATATATATATATATATATATATATATATATATATATATATATATATATATATATATATATATATATATATATATATATATATATAAAAATAACGTCGTAAGATCGTGACGTGTTTTCGACCCCTCAGGATTAATACCACCAGTATGAGGAGGAAGAAAAGAAGAAAAAACACTATAAGACAGTCTCGCTTGAGAAAGTTGTGTTTACAACGAAACTTCGCGAAAAAAAAAATTAAATAAATGAATTTTTCATTTAAAATTGCACGATTGTTTGATTTTTAAAATATTTCACTTTAATACATTATAATCCGTGCTTTTAAGATGTTGATTTCCTTTCCTTACTTATATATATATATATATATATATATATATATATATATATATATATATATATATATATGATTTTATGAAGGCTTACCAAAGCATTCCTTTCAGGACACCAATAATCACGATTAAAGATATTTTTCTTACAAATATTATTTATTCAAATTAAATGTTTTTTCCTACACGTGTTTCACTACCAAGCAGGTACTTGCCTGGCAGATCACCAGGGGAATTAAATGTCTGGAATAAGACAATACACAATGTGGCGTTGCAATAGTTGAGGTCACTTATGAAGAGAAGAGGAAAAAAATAACAATAAAAGTTAAAAGAACAACGATAAAAAAGAAAGTCCTAGAAAATGTCTTAGAAAATGTCTTAGAAAATGTCTTAGAAAAGTCCTAGAAAATGTCTTAGAAAAGTCCTAGAAAATGTCTTAGAAAAGTCCTAGAAAATGTCTTAGAAAAGTCCTAGAAAATGTCTTAGAAAAGTAGCTCGTGCATCAAAATCTCTCTCTCTCTGTCTCTGTCTGTCTATCTGTCTGTCTGTCTGTCTGTCTGTCTGTTTGTCTGTCTGTCTCTGTCTCTGTCTCTGTCTCTCTCTCTCTCTCTCTCTCTCTCTCTCTCTCTCTCTCTATATATATATATATATATATATATATATATATATATATATATATATATAATTACAGGCTCGTGTACGTGGAAGGTACTGGTGGATTCAATGAGATTTTGCACTTAGCGTAAAACAAGATTCTTGTTTAGAAAGAAATTGAATGCTTTCGGTGTTCAATATTGTGAAAAAGGAAACCAAATCAATATAATTAGAAACGTAATTCATACGCGATATAGTAGAAGGCGCAGTTTATTCATATTTTATTACAGAAATGCACCCGTAATGAAATGCACCCGTAATGAAATGCACCCGTAATGAAATGCACCCGTAATGAAATGCACCCGTAATGCACCCGTATCAAATATGTAGGTATCACCCGGCGAAGTGTATAAACAAAATAAAACACTTGGTGGTACTCATACATTTAGTCGGCTGAAACACGGGTACATTTCGGTAATAAAATAGGTTTTTAGTAATAAAAACTAATTTCATAAGTATATATATATATATATACGGCTCATACTTATATTTTTCTCTCTCTCTCTCTCTCTCTCTTTGTCTCTCTCTCTCTCTCTCTCTCTCTCTCTCTATATATATATATATATATACCATATTGCAGAATGGTTCTTGGGTGTAGTGTTCAGATACTTATATATTTCTCTCTCTTTCTCTCTCTCTCTCTCTCTCTCTCTCTCTCTATATATATATATATATATATATATATATATATATATATATATATATATATATATATATATATATATGGGAAAATGAAAAAGGAAAACCAAAACGGGATGTTTTTTATGTGTACATAGCTTGTGCTGGAAGGTTTGGTTTTCCATTTCGACAAGAAATATATATATATATATATATATATATATATATATATATATATATATATATATATATATTTAAATTCCCGAAACAGTTTTTCATGGTAAACAACTGATGATCCCTTAAAATAGTGTTAGAAACTAACTAATATAATAACTGTAAAAAATAAATTGACTTACATGAGTGATTTTCCACTGGAAGACTTGAGACTATAAGTTAAAAAAAAATTTTTTTTTATATAGTTTTAATGGTTGAGAAACTTCCGAGACTATATATATATATATATATATATATATATATATATATATATATAGTCTCGGAAGTTTCTCAACCATTAAAACTATATTAAAAAAAATAAATAAATAAAAAACTTATAGTCCCAAGTCGTTCAGTGTAAAATCAATCATGTAAGTCAATTTATTTTTTACAGTTATTATATTAGTTTGTTTCTAACACTATTTTAAGGGATCATCAGTTGTTAAAAACAAGACAGTATTTAATTTCATGGCTTCCCAGCAGAGTTGATCAAACCCCACTTCCCTTAAAAGACAAAAACATAAACGTTCCTTATACTACATCTACGTTTTGTTCCATATAAATGTTTTGCTAACTTATATTAGTAAAGAAAAAATTAAAATTTTTTTTCTTTACCTGTGCTGTTCGTCTGTCTAATAAAATTTATCCGTTACTTACAAAAATGTTGCTGCATTTTAAAGTGTTTGGACGAATCGATTACATTATTATTTAGGTGATTAATGTATTATTTTTAGTTTTATATAATAAATATAAAAAATATCAACACATCAAAAAATAAAAAATAAATAAATTAATAAATATGTATATATACATATATATACATATATATATATATATATACCTGTAGTCACTCCTTCTCTCCCTATTCCTCCTCCTTTGTTGTCCATCTCCCTGTTGTCGTCAACCTCAAATAAATATTAATCTTCCTTGTTCACTTACAGTTTTTCTAATCTGCGTTCACAACTGTCGATTTGTTCCCTTTTCTCAGTGTTTCAAATCGGCGTTTATAAGGTAACCGTTAATTTTTTCTCTTTTTCTTCTTTTTCTTCTTCTTCTTTTGCCCACTCCCAGTGTTTAAAATCGGCGTTCATAACTGTCAATTTTTTTCTCTTTCTTCTTCTTCTTCTTCTTCTTCTTTTTTAACATTTCTTTCTTTCTTTCTGCTGTATTTTTATTGTTTTTCTATACACATGTACTATCTCATAAGTATAAACATCTTTCTCGATATAAGTTTTTTCTTATATTTAGAGAGAAATACAATTTACACACACACACCCAATTTGGATTTGACTTGAGTTGCACTTGTTGGGATTTCGGAACTTTGATTGGACTTTTTGTATTATTTTGATTGATTTATTTATCATTAAAATTGAATATGGACATATTTCGCGACTGGATAACTTTGCCGGCCCCTTCAATTTCACGTATTTAGACTGCTGTTTGTATCTTGGAGTAATGTCCTTCCTGATTATGCTTCTAAACTTGTATGACCTGGATGGACTGTATGGATTCAACAAAAGTATGTTTTTGGATTGATATGTTTGATGTTATGTATTTTTATGTATTTGTGTATATAATTTTATATATTTTCAAAGCGTAATTTTATTGCCTGTAGTAGTATAACTGCGGTAATGGTCCTCTGAAGAGAAGAATTATCTTTGAAAACTCATGAGCTAACACCTTATTTTATTACTTCATTTTATATTATAATATTAATGCTCTATCCAGTATATTGAGCTTCAGTTTTTTATCCGGATGTTTCACTAATTATAAGATATTAGTTGACGCTTATATCTTTTGTTGGATTGCTTCATATATATATATATATATATATATATATATATATATATATATATATATATATATACATATAGTACACGTATTGTATTAGTTTCTGTAGGTATATATATATATATATATGTATGTATATGTATATATATGTATATATATATATATATCATGGACTCTCCCGTCGATTTCGACGTATGAGGTCTAGACAACTCAAAATTTGTTTAGTCTACGATGGATGTAGCATGCTTACATTTACTCAATCGTAAATGGCATTTGAGTCCTGCGAGAGATTTGCAAACCAGCCCACAATGGATGCAAGAAGGAAGATCTTGAGAAAAATCGGCTGGAATACTTGTAGATGTTTTTGTTCTTTCGCGTCTTTCGCGCTGTTGATCAATGGCAGTTACAGAGAACCGCCTGATGCCCCTCTGGCAGTCAGATCGCCATTCCTTCCGTCGAGAAGCAAGCTGTTCAAAATCACGATAAGCAATATTGATAGATGTCAAATTCATTTTCAACTTGTCCTTAAAGCGAAGCAGCGGTCGACCCACATTTCGCCTTCCACTGTTGAGCTCGCCGTACATCAGTGGCTTTGGTATTCTATTATCTTCCATACGTAAGACATGTCCTGCCCAACGCAGTTGTGATTGCATCAAAAAGCTTTCAATTCCGCCAATACCGCAGCATGTAAATAGGTCCGCATTAGACATCCGATTTCTTAGGGTGACACCACAAATCGTTCTAAGGCAATTTTTGTGAAAGACATCAAGCTTCTGAATGTGGCTGCGATAAACTGTCCATGATTCCGATCCATAAAGCAGTGATGTTAGCACAACTGCTCTATACACAAGTACTTTTGTTCTCAAACTTATCCCCCTGTCCTTCCATAACCGATGACGCAGTTTTCCAAAGGCAGTGGTTGCTTTCGCAATTCGGTTAAAGATTTCGTCATCAAGGGAGGCACTCCAATTTATCTTACTCCCAAGATAAGTGAAGTTTTTCACATATTTCAGATCTTTACCATCCACTTGGATTGGAGTATCTGGAAAACAGTGTACTGGTGGTCGTTGCTTTACTGGTGGCCGTTGCTTCACACCCTGAACTTGTTTAGGCATGAGGCGAGGTTGGTGAATCACTTCTGTTTTCTTGATGCTGATTGTCAGACCAAAAGCCTTGCAAGCAGCCGAAAACCTGTCCACAAGCAGTTGCGCTTCCTCCCGAGATGTTGCACAAAGTGCAGCGTCATCTGCAAACAAAAGATCCCTGATGACAGTTTGTCGAAGAAGGGTCTTAGCTTTGAAACGTTGCTGGTTGAAGAGACCACCACTTGTTCTAAATTTAAACTTCACCCCAGTATCTATATCAGCGAAAGTATATCTCAGCATAACTGAAAAGAACAAAGCAAATAGCACAGGTGCCATTACGCAACCCTGTTTGGTACCATTTGTCACATTGAAAGGTTCTGAAGACTCTCCATTTGAAACAACCGATGCCTTCATTCCATCATGGAAAGAAATAATTACATTCAGCATGTTGTCGGGTATTCCCAGCTTGTCCAACACTTTCCAGAGGGCTTCGCGGTTTACTGTGTCAAAGGCCTTTGTAAGGTCAATGAAAACCATATACAACTATATATATATATATATATATATATATATATATATATATATATATATAGTCTAAAGAAGCTTTGAGTTATTTTAAACAAAAAAAAAAAAAAAAAAAAAAAAAAAAAAAAAAGGAAAATGCAGTTTAAATTCCCAGAGAAACTAACTAAATCCAAAATAGTGTAGACTTAACATTTGTTGGAAAATTCATAAATAAATAATAGTAAGTAAATAAAATAAAAAGGGGGATTTAGTATCTAACAGTGAAACAAAAGCAGGAGACCTTAACGTAAGCATCTAATATTAACACGGGGATCTTCAGCTGTTTACCATGAAACTGTTTCGGAGATTTAAAAACAGGACAGTTATATGCATGGCTCTCCAATGGTACAGATAAAACTACCATTTCCCCAATAATTCAGCTTAAAATGTTACTTATATATACATAAATAAATAATAAAATAATAATAATAATAATAATAATAATAATAATAATATACTACCTTAAAACTATCGTGTGATATGGTAATTTGCATATCAAATAAAATTCTTTATAACAATAGTAATACTAGTAATAATAATAATAATAATAAAATACTATCTAAACACTACACCTACGAACCATTCTGCGATATGGTAGCTAGAAATAAAATTATATAGGAATTAAGGTTGCATTAAAAAAAAAAAATAATAAAAAATAAAAATAAAAAAATAAAAAATAAAAATAAAAAGCTTAGTACCTTTGGTACCAGAAAGGCAAATAGATAAGAGGAAGGAAACCTAGCCATACAGATCTAAATACCCAATATATAGTCTAAAGAAGCTTTGAGTTATTTTAAACAAAAAAAAAAAAAAAAAAAAAAAGGAAAATGCAGTTTAAATTCCCAGAGAAACTAACTAAATCCAAAATAGTGTAGACTTAACATTTGTTGGAAAATTCATAAATAAATAATAGTAAGTAAATAAAATAAAAAGGGGGATTTAGTATCTAACAGTGAAACAAAAGCAGGAGACCTTAACGTAAGCATCTTCAGCTGTTTACCATGAAACTGTTTCGGAGATTTAAAAACAGGACAGTTATATGCATGGCTCTCCAATGGTACAGATAAAACTACCATATATATATGGTACGTCAATGAAAATTAATAGGACCTGCAAATGGGTATTTTCAGTTGTTCAAAACAAGGAGCAGTTTAGTTAATAAAAACATTTATTTTTCATCTCTTTCTGTCCTTAAACCAGGCTTTTCAAAGATTGAGCCCCACGTTTTTTAGATTTCGTTATTGGTGATTCCCATGGCCGTTTGAACTTTTAAAGAAATGTTTTAATTTTTTTAATTTTTTAATTTTAAAAGAAAACTTTTTCAAATTTAGAACTTTGACAGTCCTATCCGGTCAACTTATCAATCATAATTTTTCCTCTGATGATAAGATTTTAATCTTTGAAAAGCCTGGTTTAAGGAAAGAAAGAGATGAAAAATAAATGTTTTTTATTAACTAAACTGCTCCTTGTTTTGAACAACTGAAAATACCCATTTGCAGGTCTTATTAATTTTCATTGACGTACCATATTTTTGCTCTATCCAGTATATTGAGCTTTCCTTATTTCACAATAGGTCCAACTCTCTAAAAGTTTACCTTTTAGTTATAATTTACATATATATATATATATATATATATATATATATATATATATAGTCTAAAATCTTTTTAAACATTAAATATTAAAGTGTTTGATAGACCTCGTTTCGGGCTTCCACCCTCATCAGTGTGGGGGTGGTTGTTCAAAGCGGTTTCTTTCCCAGTTTAGTTTTTACCATCTGATTAAAGGGCGGTGTATACCAGATTATATTTTTTTTCCTTTGTTTTTCATGTTATTATAATTATTTATGTCCTGTTTCTTATATTGACTTTTCGATATTATGGTACCCATTATTATTTGGAGTTGTATTGTAAATGTTGCTTGATTTTTTAAATACCTTTTCGTTGTTAGAGTTATTGATAAGACTACGTTCGACAGAATTAGGAATTTGTTTTATTATTGGACTTTGGATTCACGTATATTTCGCGAATGTATTTTCATTTAAGTTTAAAGTGACATCTAAAAAGTGTTTTTTTTATGTTAGCCATTACTTCTACTCTTAGGCCTAATTCTAAATCTGTATATTTTTTTATATTCTATCTTATTCTTAATTTTTCATTTTACTCAATGTCATTTTATTTAATTTCATTTTATATTCTAAAATCAACAGTCTAAAATCTAACCACATGACTTTCCAAATTTTAAATTTTCTTTTCTGTTCTTTTCTTCTTTATTTCATTCTTTCCTAAATATGATTTGAGGTAAAGATTGGATTCTAACTCTGCCTGATTAGATCTCTGTTTATAACAGCTGTTGATCGATAACATCGACATGCCCGTGTCGCAGATTTTGTCTGTATAAATAAAAATAATAATCCACCCATCTCTCTCACTCTCCATCCACCTCATTTTTTCAAATCTTTTCTAAAACTATGATATTACCCACTCACAAAAATCACAGGGCCTCCCCCTCCTCTTTCCTCACCCCTCCACTTCTTCACTCACAACTATCCAAATTATTTCCGTTCACCCCCACCCCTCCACTGTTTCACTCAGAACCATCCACATTTATTTCATTCCATGCTACTGACTTCACTAAGCCCGGACCTCGGTCCGGCGCCCGGTGCAGTGGCTACTACTTCTTCTCATCAACCCATCATGTCAACCCAATATTTTCAGGTACTTGCATGACATTTTATTTAATATTATCATCCTGAGGAAGTCTTAGAAATAAAGACGAAACGTTGATGAATATATAAAAAAAATCTTTTTGGGGTATTTCCTTTTTAATTTGCCATTACGTCGGATTACCTTCATTCTTCCTTTCTCATATATATATATATATATATATATATATATATATATATATATATATATATATATATATATATATGTATATGTATATATATATATATATATATATATATATGTATATATATATATATACATATATATATATATATATAGATATATATGTATATATATATAGATATATATGTATGTATGTATATTCCTACAACAACGCGCGGCTTGGCTCAGCTGTCTGCTCATGAAATGCCAGCTCGATATGGCACATTAAAACTGGGTGAGATCCTTTATTGACGGGTGAGGCGATGAAGGGGTGATGTGTGGTAGCACCGGCATACTTTTTTTATGGGGGAACAGTTGAAGCACTGGGTTTTGCACATATTTTGATTATCCGATTCGAACATTCCCTCCCTCTCTCCCATTCTCCCTCTGTCTCTCTATCTATCTATCTATCTATCTATCTATCTATCTATCTATCTATCTATCTATCTATCTCTCTCTCTCTCTATATATATATATATATATATATATATATATATGTATTTATATATATATATACCTTTTCTATCTCTTTCTATCTTTCTCTCTTTTTCTATCTCTCTTTCTCTCTCTCTCTCTCTATATATATATATATATATATCTTTCTCTCTCTTTCTATCTCTTTCTGTTTCTCTGTGTCTATCTATCTCTCCTTCTCTCTCTCTCTTTCTTTCTCTCTCTTTCTCTCTTTCTCTTTCTCTTTCTCTCTCCTTCTCTCTTTCTTTTTTCTGTCTCTTTCTCTCTTTCTCTCTCTCTTTTACTCTCTCTTTCTCTTTCTCTCTTTTTCTCTCTCTTTCTCTCTTTCTCTTTCTCTCTCACTCTTTCTCTCTCTCCCTTTCTCTCTCTCTTTCTCTCTCTCTTTCTCTCTCTCTTTTTCTTTCTTTCTCTTTCTTTCTTTCTCTCTCTTTCTCTCTCTCTTTCTCTCTCTCTCTCTATCTATCTATCTATATACCTTTCTCTCTCTCTCTCTCTCTCAGCCCATCCTCGTTTTATTCCACCTCCCTGTCCCCACCCTTCACATCTCGGTACCCGGCGAGTACCGCACGTTCGTATCAGACGCCAAGATTAACGGGGTGGGGTATATAGTGGATGGATGGACAACCGACCACACACCCGCCGCCCGCCACTCGCCCTCTTATATCGTCGATATATGGGCGCTCTTTTTTCTTCATCATCGTCATCCTTCGCACAGAAGCTGGGGCTCGTAGTCTATTTCCGCAGCGAGAAGTCAAATGTACCGTCGAAACCGGAAACGCCCCGCCACCCCACCCCACCCCACCCCTACGCTTCTTTCAAATCTTCACAACCAGTTTTTTTTTTCTTTCTATCTTATTTTTTATGTTTTTATTTTTTTTTCTACTCATGACGTCTCCCTTCTCTTTCTTTCTCTTTCTCTCTCTTTTTCTTTTTCTCGCTGTCTCTGTTTGTATACTCTGTGGCAGGAGTTCGAACCGTGCGACCGTCCGAGAATATCATCTCTGCACTGATGAGAGCGAAACGCTAGCATATGTAGGTAAAAGTAATTTATATATATATATATATATATATATATATATATATATATATATATATATATATATATATATATATATATATATATATGCAAATTCCGGGTAAGATGTAAGCTTGAAGGAACAAAAATAATAAATCCAATTCGAAATGTGATTTACTATTTATTTTTTCCTTAAGATCTTACATAACAGCAAATGTGGTGTTAGCTGTTTGTGTGATGTTCGGATGATTATAAAAATCGTTTATTTAATATTTCGGGAAAAGAAACTTCCCTTTGTCAAAAATAATAAACACCAGAGGAAAATTCCGCCCGTGCAGAGAATCTGCCAAAATGGATGCCAGAAGACAGAAGACAGCGTAGCAGCAAACCAGTCCCGCAGAGAATAGAAATTAATAAGTTTTAAAGCTATGTTATGTATATAAATGTGCTGTTCAAAAATGTGTGTGTAATATTGAATAAATGTATGGTGATCGATTGACTGTTAGTTTTAATGATATATATATTTTTTTAAATCTATATTTTAATTATTTACTTTTTATTTTTGGTGTGTTTCATTTTCGTATTTTATATATATATATATATATATATATATATATATATATATATATATATATATATATATATATATATATATATATTTATATATATATATATATATGGAAATTGAAAAAAAGGAAAACCAACGAATATTATTTTTGTATGCATTAACGTTTCGTCTTTATTTCAAGTACCATTTTTTTTAAACAGGGGTGGTGACAGGCGTATTTGGAGAGAATGAAATGGAGAGAAAAGGAAAAAGAAGAAGAAGAAAAGAAATTTAACTTTCAAAATTTTGGGGTCACGTGGTTAGGGGCCGTTACAAATCACTTGAATCGTGCATGTCTACCCCCCCTCTCCTATCTCTCCTCTCTCGGTCTGAATCAACAGACGTTTTCCATTTCTCTACCTGTCTACCTACCTATCTTTTTTACCCTACTCCCGTCATTATATGTCTCTCTTTCCACTTTATTCTATTTTATTTTATTTTATTTATTTATTTGTTTTGTTTGTTTTAGATTTCAGATTTTAGATTTTAACTTTTTTGATTTTTAACGGTCCCTAACCCACGTGACCCCAAAATTTTGAAAGGTTAAATTTCTTTTCTTCTTCTTCTTCTTTTTCCTTTTCTCTCCACTTCATTCTCTCCGAATATGATCTGAGGTTAAGATCGGATTCTAACTCTGCCTGATGAGATCTCAGTTTATAGTAACTGTTGATCGATAACATCGACATGCCAGTGTCGCAGATTTTGTACATGCCTGTGTAAGTAAAAACTATAATATATAAAGCTCTATTTTGATATTGAGCACTTTCTATAAACCCGGTTGAAATTCTCTGGATTACCAACCTGTGGATATTTTTTACCTGGATTATTACCATTATATATATATATATATATATATATATATATATATATATATACTTAAGTTAAAAGAAAAATGTATGTTTAATGAGTCACGCTAGACTTTTTAATGGGTTCTGTAAATAATAGGATTGTCACCAACGATGAATAGATGACTAGATAACTTATCTTTTATTACTTCCTGAAAACGAATGGTGAATATCTTTTTCTATTTTTTTTTCTCTCTCGAAGTTTTCTAGCACAGTAGAGGGAACCCAATTTTTTTTTTTGCAGCAGCCTTGGCAATGTCTTCTATGTATTTGTTTCCAATTCATGTTATCTGTGAATATTACGCCAAAGTATTTGAACGTTGGACTCTCAGATAGAGTGTTATTTACCATGACAATCGGCGGTGGAAGCGAAAGAGGAGGAGGAGGGGGAGGAGGGAGAAAGTGCTCCCCAAATGATTCACAAGAGCATGAAGAATAGCGTCGATTTCGTGATATTTCTAAATCAGTAACAGAAGGTACTAACAGTGTTGCAGGAAAAAAAAGTAAAATCTTTTGCTAAGATCAGAGTGTAGTATCTGTTCCGGCGGATGCTCGCTCTGTAGACCGGTACCTGGTCTTGATCCCACCGGTCATAGGAATTGTCCTGTATAGTCCGAGGAGGTCCACCCTTCAAGGCTTTGCCTTCCAACTCTTTGAGAAGGGGTTAGTTTATTGCTAATCGCCTGAGGCGCCCCTACCGGAGAATTCCGACAGGGTTGTCCAGGCTTTTTTTTTGTGGGCCAGAGCGCTCTTTTTCCTCTCGGGCGCTGGGCTTTTCAATATCACTTTCCAACCTTGCGCCGCATCTTACCGCTGTGAGAAGTAGTATATATATATATATATATATATATATATATATATATATATATATATATATATATATATAAGACGTTTCTTGTAGTTATTGAAGGTAAAGAGCTTTGTCTTTGCAGTATTAAATGTTACCATCCATTGATGACCCCATTCCGTTACAGACTGGAGGTCATTTTCTAAGGATTCAGCCATTGCCTTAATGGAGCCCTAACTATAATGAAACGTATGTCTTGACAGGACTTGCAAAACTAGGTCAAGGGCGGGTACGTACACTGCGCATAAAAAGTCGTGCTATTTTCTTTTCAAAACTCAGTTTTCTATTAGTAGCTTTTCTACAAAAGTAGTGAATCCTAACCCTAAATCCTAACCCTAAATCCTAACCTTAAACCCTAAGCCTTACACTAAACCCTAACCCTAACCCACCCCTAAACCCTAACCCTAGCCTTAACCCTAAACACTAACCCTAACCCTAAACCCTAACCTTAAACCCTAAGCTTTACACTAAACCCTAACCCTAGCCCTAAACCCTAACCCTAAACTCTAACCCTAAACCCTAACCCTAAACTCTAACCCTAAACCCTAACCCTAAACACTAAACCCTACCCCTAAACTCTAACCCTAAACACTAAACCCTAACCCTAACCCTAAACACTAAACCCTAACCCTAACCCTAAACTCTAACCCTAACCCTAACCCTAAACACTAAACCCTAACCCTAACCCTAAACACAAAACCCTAACCCTAACCCTAAACTCTAACTCTAACCCTAACCCTAAACACTAACTCTAAACACTAACCCTAAACTCTAACTCTAACCCTAACCCTAACCCTAAACTCTAACCCTAAACCCTAACCCTAAACTCTAACCCTAACCCTAAACACTAAACCCTAACCCTAACCTCTAACTCTAACCATAACCCTAACCCTAAACACTAACCCCTAAACACTAACCCTAACCCTAAACTCTAACCCTAACCCTAAACTCTAACCCTAACCCTAACCCTAAACACTAAACCCTAACCCTAAACACAAAACCCTAACCCTAACCCTAAACTCTAACTCTAACCCTAACCCTAACCTAAACACTAACCCTAAACACTAACCCTAAACTCTAACTCTAACCCTAACCCTAACCCTACACTCTAACCCTAAACTCTAACCCTAACCCTAAACACTAAACCCTAACCCTAACCTCTAACTCTAACCCTAACCCTAACCCTAAACACTAACCCCTAAACACTAACCCTAACCCTAAACTCTAACTCTAACCCTAAACTCTAACCCTAACCCTAACCCTAAACACTAAACCCTAACACTAACCCCTAAACACTAACCCTAAACACTAACCCTAAACACTAAGCCCTAAACACTAACCCTAACCCTAACCCTAAATTAACACTAGCGTATTGTGATAGGAACACAGTTTGTTTATCTCTCTCCCACGGCGCGAAGATGTGACACAAGGTCGGAAAGTGGGATTTTGAAACTGGCGCCCTAGACGAAAAAGCACCACGGCCGAACAAAAATGCTTATAGAGCTCCGTCGGCATTTCCCGGTAGGAGTGCTCCAGGCGATTAGCAGTAAACTAACCCCTTTCTCAAAGGGTGAGAAGGTAAGCCTGGGGAGCCTTTTAGAGAGTAGAAAGTGACTAACTTGAATTTACTTTCGTAACTTTTGCTCCCTTTATTCTGTCCTTTAGCCTTCACATTCCCTGAGCGATGGCTCTGACAAAGGGGGGAGAACTGCTGTTGTCTGAGTCGAAATATATCTATCTAATACTTATTGCTGGCTAGTGTTCGACCTTGAAGTGTTTTCTTTTCTATAGCTCTTTACACCAAGTTGCTTAATGCCTTGTCCGGAGCGATTTCCATCAAAAAAAAAAAAAAAAAGAAAAAAAAAGAAGCCTAACCCTAACGTAAGCCCTTACCCTAACCCTAACCCTAACCCTAACCTGAAAGATGGATCTCCTAGAAATATTTCAGACCGACGGAGAGAAAGCCATCCTAAAAAAAAAAAAAAATGGCAGAGAGTCTGTCGGTCTGATTTTGGTATGAATTCTAACCCGAAGAGAGTGTACAATTACGCCACTACACAGGCCGTCCATTTTGATAAAACATTTCACACAAAACGGGAGCGTTTTAAAAGATTATAACCGAAATTGTTGGCTGAGGAGTCGAGTCGACGAATTAGCCAGCGGCTAATTACGTTGTCAGGGTTGCACAAAAGCGGCGTAGGGTTATTGAAAAAGATACCCCCCCCCCCCAAAAAAAAAACAGAAAGAAAGAAACGAAAATGAGAGAGAGGGTGGGGGGAGTAAAAAGATAGCAAAACAACCGACCAATCAGAATCGTTTGTTAGACAATCGTTGCGATAGGGCGGCCATTTTGTAATAGAAATTTAATTACGATTGCGACAAAGATAGCCAGACAGTTATCGAATAATAAAATAAGTATGAAAAGGAAGCAAAAAAAAAAAAATGGCTGACTTTTGCGTAAACAATACAACTCGACGGTTTAACACTTTTAAAATCGACTCGTATTACTTTGTTTCTTCTATTCTCATCTTAGCTGTTATTTTCACAACGTTTCGGCCAACATAACCTCCGATCTTCGGTAAATTTATAGAAGTGCACCTTTCGTATTTCGATCCCCCCCCCCCCCCCCCCAAAAAAAAAAAGTTTCTTCTTTTTTGGGTAAACAGCCTCAACAAATATCCGCTATGAAAAAAATTATGAACATTTTTATTATTTTAGATTTTAGGAGCCCCCCTCCCCCCCTCCTAACATCTAAAATAATAAAAATGTTCATAATTTTTTTTTTAGGGGTCGAAATACGAGAGGTGAGATTCGGTGAACCAGAAATGCGCGCTCACTTTACGTATAACTTATATAGGAAAGTGATCCCCCCCCCCTTCTAAAATCTAAAATAATAAAAGTTTTCATAATTTATTTTCATAGCGGATATTTGTTGAGGCTGTTTACATGTAATTTGCCCCCAAAAAGTAAAATCTTTTTTTATGGGGGGGGGGGTGTAGGTGTCGAAATACGAAAGGTGAACTTCTATAAATTTATCCGATCTTCTTCAGGTGTGCAACTTTTCCGACTTGTGAATCTTTTACGTCAAACTCGGGAACTCTTACGGACTTTCGAACTGAACACATGGACCCGTAGCGCCACTGATAAAGGCGTTGATTAACAATCAGTTCAATCCTTATAACAGACAATAATAACTAAGTATAACTTGATAATAAATGAACACTTCTACCTGGCCATGGCTGCCGAGACAAGAACAATCTACCATCGCGGATAAAATAAAAAGTTCAGTTCGACATTTCAGTATAGATTGCCGAGTTCGACCACAAAGATTCACAAGTTCAAAAAGATGCCTCTGAAGAATGGGCGGAAGTGACATCGGCCGAAACGTTGTGGAATTAACAAACCAAGGTGAGAATAGTAGTCCGAATAATCCAACTATTAGAAACTAGTAACGTAACAGTTTCGGTTGTTCGCGGTGTGTATAAACGATTATACACACCTGTTGTTGCCATCGTCGTCGGGAACCCACGTTTCTTGATCGTCTGTGGATACAATCACTCGGACGCCGATGTTTAATTGTTATCAGTTGTTTTTTTATACAAAAGACTTAATCTACAAAATTTAGACGGTGTTAATCCACAAATTTACGAAGGTGTTAATTTACAAATCTAAACAGTATTAATCTACAAATTTTAGGCGGTGTCATATAGCAATTTAGACGGTGTTAATCTACAAATTTCCGACGTTGTAAATTCACAAATTTTAGACAGTGTTAATCTACAATTTTCAGACGGTGTTAATATACAAATCTAAACAATATTAATCTACAAATTTTAGCCGGTGTTAATCTACAAATTTTAGACGGTGTTAATCTACTAATTTTAGCCGGTGTTAATCTACAAATTTTAGCCGGTGTTAATCTACAAATTTTAGACGGTGTTAATCTACTAATTTTAGCCGGTGTTAATCTACAAATTTTAGCCGGTGTTAATCTACAAATTCAGACGGTGTTAATCTACAAAATTTTAGACGGTGTTAATCTACAAATTCCAGACGGTGTTAATCTACAAAATTTACACGGTGGTAATCTACAAATTTTAGCTGGTGTTAATCTACAAATTTAAGACGGTGTTAATTTACAAATTTCAGACGGTGTTAATCTACAAATTTAAGCAATATTAATCTACAAATTTTAGGCGGTTTAATATAGCAATTTAGCCGGTGTTAATCTACAAATTTCCGACGTTGTAAATTAACAAATTTTAGACAGTGTTAATCTACAATTTTCAGACGGTGTTAATATACAAATCTAAACAATATTAATCTACAAATTTTAGACGGTGTTAATCTACAAATTTCAGACGGTGTTAATCTACAAATTTCAGACGGTGTTAATCTACAAATTTTAGCCGGTGTTAATCTACAAATTTCTCAGGGTGTTAATCTACAAATTTCAGACGGTGTTAATCTACAAATTTTAGACGGTGTTAATCTACAAATTTCAGACGGTGTTAATCTACAAAATTTACCGGTGGTACTCTACATATTTCTAAGGGTGTTAATCTACAAATTTTAGACGGTGTAAATCTACAAATTTCAGACGGTGTTAATCTACAAAATTTACTGGTGGTAATCTACAAATTTCTCAGGTTGTTAATCTACAAATTTAAGACCGTGTAAATCTACAAATTTCTCAGGTTGTTAATCTACAAATTTTAGACGGTGTAAATCTACAAATTTCAGACGGTGTTAATCTACAAAATTTACCGGTGGTAATCTACAAATTTCTAACGGTGTTAATCTACAAATTAAGACGGTGTTAATCTACAAATCCAAACAATATTAATCTACAAATTCAGACGGTGTTAATCTACAAAATTTACACGGTGGTAATCTACAAATTACTAAAGGTGCTAATCTACGAATTTAAGACGGTGTCAATCTACAAACTTTAGACGGTGTTAATCTACAAATTTTAGACGGTGTTAATCTACAAATTAAGACGGTGTTAATCTAAAAAATTTAGACGGTGTTAATCTACAAAATTCAGACGGTGTTAATCTACAAAATTAACACGGTGGTAATCTACAAATTTCTAACGGTGTTAATCTACAAATTTAAGACGGTGTAAATCTACAAATTTCAGACGGTGTTAATCTACAAAATTTACCGGTGGTAATCTACAAATTTAAGACGGTGTCAATCTACAAACTTTAGACGGTGTTAATCTACAAATTTCAGACGGTGTTAATCTACAAATTAAGACGGTGTTAATCTAAAAATTTTAGACGGTGTTAATCTACAAATTTCAGACGGTGTTAATCTACAAAATTAACACGGTGGTAATCTACAAATTTCTAACGGTGTTAACTTACAAATTTTAGACGGTGTAAATCTACAAATTTCAGACGGTGTTAATCTACAAAATTTACCGGTGGTAATCTACAAATTTCTAACGGTGTTAACTTACAAATTCCAGACGGTGTAAATCTAAAAATGTCGGTGGGTGTCAATCTAAACATTTCAGACGGTGTTAATCTCCAAATTTACAGGTGTGTTAATCTACAAATTTTAGACTGTGTTCATCCACAAATTTCAGACGCTGTTAATCTACCAATTTTAAGAGGTGTTAATCTACAAATCTCAGAGGGTGTTAATCTACGAACTTCAGACAGTTTTAGTCTAAAAATATCATACGGTGTTAATCTACAAATTCACGAATGTGTTAATCTACATATTTAAGACGGTGTTAATCTACAAAATTTAGACGGTGTTAATCCACAAATTTCAGACGGTGTTAATTTACAAATCTAAACAGTATTAATCTACAAATTTTAGGCGGTGTCATATAGCAATTTAGACGGTGTTAATCTACAAATTTCCGACGTTGTAAATTAACAAATTTTAGACAGTGTTAATCTACAATTTTCAGACGGTGTTAATCTACAAATCTAAACAATATTAATCTACAAATTTTAGCCGGTGTTAATCTACAAATTTTAGACGGTGTTAATCTACAAATTTCTAAGGGTGTTAATCTACAAATTTTAGACGGTGTAAATCTACAAATTTCAGACGGTGTTAATCTACAAAATTTACTGGTGGTAATCTACAAATTTCTCAGGTTGTTAATCTACAAATTAAAGACGGTGTAAATCTACAAATTTCAGACGGTGTTAATCTACAAAATTTACCGGTGGTAATCTACAAATTTCTCAGGTTGTTAATCTACAAATTTTAGACGGTGTAAATCTACAAATTTCAGACGGTGTAAATCTACAAATTTTAGACGGTGTAAATCTACAAATTTTAGACGGTGTAAATCTACAAATTTCAGACGGTGTAAATCTACAAATTTTAGACGGTGTAAATCTACAAATTTTAGACGGTGTAAATCTACAAATTTCAGACGGTGTAAATCTACAAATTTCAGACGGTGTAAATCTACAAAATTTACCGGTGGTAATCTACAATTTTCTAAGGGTGTTAATCTACAAATTTTAGACGGTGTAAATCTACAAATTTCAGACGGTGTTAATCTACAAAATTTACCGGTGGTAATCTACAAATTTCTAAGGGTGTTAATCTACAAATTAAGACGGTGTTAATCTACAAATCTAAACAATATTAATCTACAAATTTTAGCCGGTGTTAATCTACAAATTCAGACGGTGTTAATCTACAAATTTTAGACGGTGTTAATCTACAAATTCCAGACGGTGTTAATCTACAAAATTTACACGGTGGTAATCTAAAAATTACTAACGGTGCTAATCTACAAATTTAAGACGGTGTCAATCTACAAACTTTAGACGGTGTTAATCTACAAATTTTAGACGGTGTCAATCTACAAATTAAGACGGTGTTAATATAAAAATTTTAGACGGTGTTAATCTACAAATTTCAGACGCTGTTAATTTACAAATCTAAACAGTATTAATCTACAAATTTTAGGCGGTGTCATATAGCAATTTAGACGGTGTTAATCTACAAATTTCCGACGGTGTTAATCTACAAAATTTACCGGTGGTAATCTACAAATTTCTAAGGTTGTTAATCTACAAATTTTAGACGGTGTAAATCTACAAATTTCAGACGGTGTTAATCTACAAAATTTACCGGTGGTAATCTACAAATTTCTAACGGTGTTAACTTACAAATTCCAGACGGTGTAAATCTAAAAATGTCGGTGGGTGTCAATCTAAACATTTCAGACGGTGTTAATCTCCAAATTTACAGGTGTGTTAATCTACAAATTGTAGACTGTGTTCATCCACAAATTTCAGACGCTGTTAATCTACTAATTTTAAGAGGTGTTAATATACAAATCTCAGAGGGTGTTAATCTACGAACTTCAGACAGTTTTAGTCTAAAAATATCATACGGTGTTAATCTACAAATTCACGAATGTGTAAATCTACATATTTAAGACGGTGTTAATCTACAAAATTTAGACGGTGTTAATTTACAAATCTAAATAGTATGATTCTACAAATTTTAGGCGGTGTCATATACCAATTTAGACGGTGTTAATCTACAAATTTCCGACGTTGTAAATTAACAAATTTTAGACAGTGTTAAGCTACAATTTTCAGACGGTGTTAATATACAAATCTAAACAATATTAATCTACAAATTTTAGCCGGTGTAAATCTACCAATTTTAGACGGTGTTAATCTACAAATTTCAGACGGTGTTAATCTACAAAATTTACTGGTGGTAATCTACAAATTTCTCAGGTTGTTAATCTACAAATTTTAGACGGTGTTAATTTACAAATTTCAGACGGTGTTAATCTACAAAATTTACCGGTGGTAATCTACAAATTTCTAAGGGTGTTAATCTACAAATTTTAGACGGTGTAAATCTACAAATTTCAGACGGTGTTAATCTACAAAATTTACTGGTGGTAATCTACAAATTTCTAAGGGTGTTAATCTACAAATTTAAGACGGTGTAAATCTACAAATTTCAGACGGTGTTAATCTACAAAATTTACCGGTGGTAATCTACAAATTTCTCAGGTTGTTAATCTACAAATTTTAGACGGTGTAAATCTACAAATTTCAGACGGTGTTAATCTACAAAATTTACCGGTGGTAATCTACAAATTTCTCAGGTTGTTAATCTACAAATTAAAGACGGTGCAAATCTACAAATTTCAGACGGTGTTAATCTACAAAATTTACCGGTGGTAATCTACAAATTTCTAATGTTGTTAATCTACAAATTAAAGACGGTGTAAATCTACAAATTAAGACGGTGTTAATCTACAAAATTTACCGGTAGTAATCTACAAATTTCTAACGGTGTTAATCTACAAATTTTAGACGGTGTTAATCTACAAATTAAGACGGTGTTAATCTACAAATCTAAACAATATTAATCTTCAAATTTTAGCCGGTGTTAATCTACAAATTCAGACGGTGTTAATCTACAAATTTAAGACGGTGTCAATCTACAAACTTTAGACGGTGTTAATCTACAAATTTTAGACGGTGTTAATCTACAAATTAAGACGGTGTTAATCTAAAAATTTTAGACGGTGTTAATCTACAAATTCCAGACGGTGTAAATCTAAAAATGTCGGTGGGTGTCAATCTAAACATTTCAGACGGTGTTAATCTCCAAATTTACAGGTGTGTTAATCTACAAATTTTAGACTGTGTTCATCCACAAATTTCAGACGCTGTTAATCTACCAATTTTAAGAGGTGTTAATCTACAAATCTCAGAGGGTGTTAATCTACGCACTTCAGACAGTTTTAGTCTAAAAATATCATACGGTGTTAATCTACAAATTCACGAATGTGTTAATCTACATATTTTAGACGGTGTTAATCTACAAAATTTAGACGGTGTTAATCCACAAATTTCAGACGGTGTTAATTTACAAATCTAAACAGTATTAATCTATAAATTTTAGGCGGTGTCATATAGCAATTTAGACGGTGTTAATCTACAAATTTCCGACGTTGTAAATTAACAAATTTTAGACAGTGTTAATCTACAATTTTCAGACGGTGTTAATATACAAATCTAAACAATATTAATCTACAAATTTTAGTCGGTGTTAATCTACAAATTTTAGACGGTGTTAATCTACATATTTTAGACGGTGTTAATCTACAAATTTTAGACGATGTTAATCTACAAATTTTAGTCGGTGTTAATCTACAAATTTTAGACGGTGTTAATCTACAAATTTCAGACGGTGTTAATCTACAAAATTAACCGGTGGTAATCTACAAATTTCTAAGGCTGTTAATCTACAAATTTTAGACGGTGTTAATCTACAAATTTTAGACGGTGTTAATCTACAAATTTTAGACGATGTTAATCTACAAATTTTAGTCGGTGTTAATCTACAAATTTTAGACGGTGTTAATCTACAAATTTCAGACGGTGTTAATCTACAAAATTAACCGGTGGTAACCTACAAATTTCTAAGGCTGTAAATCTACAAATTTTAGACGGTGTAAATCTACAAATTTCAGACGGTGTTAATCTACAAAATTTACTGGTGGTAATCTACACATTTCTAAGGGTGTTAATCTACAAATTTAAGACGGTGTAAATCTACAAATTTCAGACGGTCTTAATCTACAACATTTACCGGTGGTAATCTACAAATTTCTCAGGTTGTTAATCTACAAATTTTAGACGGTGTAAATCTACAAATTTCAGACGGTGTTAATCTACAAAATTTACCGGTGGTAATCTACAAATTTCTCAGGTTGTTAATCTACAAATTTTAGACGGTGTAAATCTACAAATTTCAGACGGTGTTAATCTACAAAATTTACCGGTGGTAATCTACAAATTTCTCAGGTTGTTAATCTACAAATTTTAGACGGTGTAAATCTACAAATTTCAGACGGTGTTAATCTACAAAATTTACCGGTGGTAATCTACAAATTTCTAAGGTTGTTAATCTACAAATTAAAGACGGTGTAAATCTACAAGTTTCAGACGGTGTTAATCTACAAATATTTAATGGTGGTAATCTACAAATTTCTAAGGGTGTTAATCTACAAATTTTAGCTGGTGTTAATCTACAAATCTAAACAATATTAATCTACAAATTTTAGCCGGTGTTAATCTACAAATTCAGACGGTGTTAATCTACAAATTTTAGACAGTGTTAATCTACAAATTCCAGACGGTGTTAATCTACAAAATTTACACGGTGTTAATCTACAAATTACTAACGGTGCTAATCTACAAATTTAAGACGGTGTCAATCTACAAACTTCAGACGGTGTTAATCTACAAATTTTAGACGGTGTTCATCTATAATTTGGAGACGGTGGTAATCTGCAAATTTCAGACGGTGTTAATCTACAAATTAAGACGGTGTTAATCTAAAAATTTTAGACGGTGTTAATCTACAAATTCCAGACGGTGTAAATCTAAAAATGTCGGTGGGTGTCAATCTAAACATTTCAGACGGTGTTAATCTCCAAATTTACAGGTGTGTTAATCTACAAATTTTAGACTGTGTTCATCCACAAATTTCAGACGCTGTTAATCTACCAATTTTAAGAGGTGTTAATCTACAAATCTCAGAGGGTGTTAATCTACGCACTTCAGACAGTTTTAGTCTAAAAATATCATACGGTGTTAATCTACAAATTCACGAATGTGTTAATCTACATATTTTAGACGGTGTAAATCTACAAAATTTAGACGGTGTTAATCCACAAATTTCAGACGGTGTTAATTTACAAATCTAAACAGTATTAATCTATAAATTTTAGGCGGTGTCATATAGCAATTTAGACGGTGTTAATCTACAAATTTCCGACGTTGTAAATTAACAAATTTTAGACAGTGTTAATCTACAATTTTCAGACGGTGTTAATATACAAATCTAAACAATATTAATCTACAAATTTTAGTCGGTGTTAATCTACAAATTTTAGACGGTGTTAATCTACATATTTTAGACGGTGTTAATCTACAAATTTTAGACGATGTTAATCTACAAATTTTAGTCGGTGTTAATCTACAAATTTTAGACGGTGTTAATCTACAAATTTCAGACGGTGTTAATCTACAAAATTAACCGGTGGTAATCTACAAATTTCTAAGGCTGTTAATCTACAAATTTTAGACGGTGTTAATCTACAAATTTTAGACGGTGTTAATCTACAAATTTTAGACGATGTTAATCTACAAATTTTAGTCGGTGTTAATCTACAAATTTTAGACGGTGTTAATCTACAAATTTCAGACGGTGTTAATCTACAAAATTAACCGGTGGTAACCTACAAATTTCTAAGGCTGTAAATCTACAAATTTTAGACGGTGTAAATCTACAAATTTCAGACGGTGTTAATCTACAAAATTTACTGGTGGTAATCTACACATTTCTAAGGGTGTTAATCTACAAATTTAAGACGGTGTAAATCTACAAATTTCAGACGGTCTTAATCTACAACATTTACCGGTGGTAATCTACAAATTTCTCAGGTTGTTAATCTACAAATTTTAGACGGTGTAAATCTACAAATTTTAGTCGGTGTTAATCTACAAATTTTAGTCGGTGTTAATCTACAAATTTTAGACGATGTTAATCTACAAATTTTAGTCGGTGTTAATCTACAAATTTTAGACGGTGTAAATCTACAAATTTCAGACGGTGTTAATCTACAAAATTTACCGGTGGTAATCTACAAATTTCTCAGGTTGTTAATCTACAAATTTTAGACGGTGTAAATCTACAAATTTCAGACGGTGTTAATCTACAAAATTTACCGCTGGTAATCTACAAATTTCTCAGGTTGTTAATCTACAAATTTTAGACGGTGTAAATCTACAAATTTCAGACGGTGTTAATCTACAAAATTTACCGGTGGTAATCTACAAATTTCTAAGGTTGTTAATCTACAAATTAAAGACGGTGTAAATCTACAAGTTTCAGACGGTGTTAATCTACAAAATTTACCGGTGGTAATCTACAAATTTCTCAGGTTGTTAATCTACAAATTTTAGACGGTGTAAATCTACAAATTTCAGACGGTGTTAATCTACAAATATTTAATGGTGGTAATCTACAAATTTCTAAGGGTGTTAATCTACAAATTTTAGCTGGTGTTAATCTACAAATCTAAACAATATTAATCTACAAATTTTAGCCGGTGTTAATCTACAAATTCAGACGGTGTTAATCTACAAATTTTAGACAGTGTTAATCTACAAATTCCAGACGGTGTTAATCTACAAAATTTACACGGTGTTAATCTACAAATTACTAACGGTGCTAATCTACAAATTTAAGACGGTGTCAATCTACAAATTTTAGACGGTGTTCATCTATAATTTGGAGACGGTGGTAATCTGCAAATTTCAGACGGTGTTAATCTACAGAATTTACACGGTGGTAAACTACAAATTAAAGACGGTCTTACTCTACAAACTTCAGACGGTGTTAATCTATAAATTTCAGACGGTGTTAATCTATAAATTTCAGACGGTGTTAATCTATAAATTTCAGACGGTGTTAATCTATAAATTTCAGACGGTGTGAATCTACAAATTTACAAGGTGTTGAGCTAAAAATTTCAGACGGTGTTTATCTACAAATTCCGGACAGTTTTAGTCTAAGAATTTCAGACGGTGTTAATCTACACATTTTAGACGGTGTTAATCTACAAATTTACGAATGTGTTCATCTACAAAATTTCAGTCGGTGTTAATCTAAGCATTTCAGACGGTGTTAATCTACAAATTTCAGACAGTGTTGATCTACAAATTGCAGACGGTGTTAATCTACAAACTTTATGCGGTGTAAATCTACCAATTTCCGAGGATGTTAGTCTAAGAATTTAGAAGGCGTTAATCTACAAATTTTAGGCAGTGTTAATCTACGAAATTCAGACGGTGTCTATTTACAAAGTTCAGACAGTTATAGTCTAAACATTTCAACGGTGTCAATCTACAAAGTTACGTATGTGTTTATCTTCAAATTTCAGATGATGTAAATCTAAAAATTTAAGACGGTGTTAATCTACAAATTTTAGCCGGTTTTTATCTACAAATTTCAAACGGTGTTCATCTACAAACTTCATACGGTGTGAAGCTACAAATTTCAGACAGTGTTGATCTACCAATAAATTTCAAACGGTGTTAATCTACAAACTAAAAACGGTGTTAATCTACAAATTTCAGACGGTGTTAATCTTAAAATGTCGGTGGGTGTCAATCTAAACTTTTCAGACAGTGTTCATCTTCAAATTTACGAGTGTGTTAATCTACAAATTTTAGACTGTGTTCATCCACAAATTTCAGACGCTGTTAATCTACCAATTTTAGACGGTGTTAATCTACAAATCTCAGAGGGTGTTAATCTACGAACTTCAGACAGTTTTAGTCTAAAAATTTCATACGGTGTTAAGCTACAAATTCACGAATGTGTTAATCTACATATTTTAGACGGTGTTAATCTAAAAATTTAGACGGTGTTAATCCACAAATTTCAGACGGTGTTAATTTACAAATCTAAACAGTATTAATCTACAAAATTTAGGCGGTGTTATATGGCAATTAAGACGGTGTTAATCTACAAATTTCCGACGTTGTAAATTAACAAATTTTAGACAGTGTTAATCCACAAATTTCAGACGGTGTTAATCTACAAATGTAAACAATATTAATCTACAAATTTTAGCCGGTGTTAATCTACAAATGAAGACGGTGGTAAGCTGCAAAATTTACACGGTGGTAATCTACAAATTTCAGACGGTGTTAATCTACAAAATTTACCGGTGGTAATCTACAAAATCTAAGGTTGTTAATCTACAAATTTTAGACGGTGTAAATCTACAAATTTCAGACGGTGTTAATCTACAAATTTCAGACGGTGTCAATCTACAAATTTCAGATGGTGTTAATCTAAACATTTCAGACGGTGTTAATCTACAAATTTAAGACGGTGCTAATCTACAAATTTTAGACGGTGTTAATCTACAAATTATAGACGGTGTTAATCTATAATTTGCAGACGGTGTTAATCTGCAAATTTAAAACGGTGTTAATCTACAGAATTTACAGGGTGGTAATCTACAAATTTAAGACGGTGTTAATCTACAAATTTAAGACGGTGTTAATCTACAAATTTCAGACGGTGTTACTCAACAAATTTCAGACGGTGTAAATCTACAAATTTACGAGGGTGTTGATCTCAAAATTTCAGACGGTGTTAATCTAAAAATTCCAGACGGTGTTTATCTACAAATTTCGGACAGTTTTAGTCTACAAATTTCAGACGGTGTTAATCTACAAATTCACGAATATGTTAATCTCCAAAAATTCAGACGGTGTTAATATAAGCATTTCAGACGGTGTTAATCTACAAACTTTAGACGGTGTTAATCTACCAATTTCACACGGTGTTAATCTACAAATTTCAGACGGTGTTAATCTACCAATTTCCGAGGGTGTTAATCTACAAATTTTAGGCAGTGTTAATCTACGAAATTCAGACGGTGTCTATCTACAAAGTTCAGACAGTTATAGTCTAAACATTTCAACGGTGTTTATCTACAAAGTCACGAATGTGTTAATCTACAAATTTCAGATGATGTAAGATACGGTGTGAAGCTACAAATTTCAGACAGTGTTGATCTATAAATTTCAGACGGTGTTAATCTACAAACTTAAAACGGTGTTAATCTACAAATTTCAGACGGTGTTAATCTAAAAATGTCGGTGGGTGTCAATCTAAACATTTCAGACGGTGTTCATCTCCAAATTTACGAGTGTGTTAATCTACAAATTTTAGACTGTGTTCATCCACAAATTTCAGACGCTGTTAATCTACCAATTTTAGACGGTGTTAATCTACAAATCTCAGAGGGTGTTAATCTACGAACTTCAGACAGTTTTAGTCTAAAAAATATCATACGGTGTTAATCTACATATTAAAGACAGTGTTAATCTAAAAATATCAGACGGTGTCAATCTACAAATTCACGAATGTGTTAATCGACAAATTTCAAACGCTATTGATCTACAAAATTAAGACGGTGTTAATCCACAAATTTCAGACGGTGTTAATTTACAAATCTAAACAGTATTAATCTACAAATTTTAGGCGGTGTCATATAGCAATTTAGACGGTGTTAATCTACAAATTTCCGACGTTGTAAATTTACAAATTTTAGACGGTGTTAATCTACAAATTTCAGACGGTGTTAATCTACAAAGCTAAACAATATTAATCCACAAATTTTAGCCGGTGTTAATCTACAAATCAAGACAGTGGTAATCTGCAAAATTTACGCGGTGGTAATCTACAAATTTCAGACAGTGTTAATCTACGGATTCAGACGGTGTTAATCTACAAATTTAAGACGGTGTTAATCTACAAATTTAAGACGGTGTTACTCAACAAATTTCAGACGGTGTAAATCTACAAATTTACGAGGGTGTTGATCTCAAAATTTCAGACGGTGTTAATCTAAAAATTCCAGACGGTGTTTATCTACAAATTTCGGACAGTTTTAGTCTACAAATTTCAGACGGTGTTAATCTACAAATTCACGAATATGTTAATCTCCAAAAATTCAGACGGTGTTAATATAAGCATTTCAGACGGTGTTAATCTACAAACTTTAGACGGTGTTAATCTACCAATTTCACACGGTGTTAATCTACAAATTTCAGACGGTGTTAATCTACCAATTTCCGAGGGTGTTAATCTACAAATTTTAGGCAGTGTTAATCTACGAAATTCAGACGGTGTCTATCTACAAAGTTCAGACAGTTATAGTCTAAACATTTCAACGGTGTTTATCTACAAAGTCACGAATGTGTTAATCTACAAATTTCAGATGATGTAAGATACGGTGTGAAGCTACAAATTTCAGACAGTGTTGATCTATAAATTTCAGACGGTGTTAATCTACAAACTTAAAACGGTGTTAATCTACAAATTTCAGACGGTGTTAATCTAAAAATGTCGGTGGGTGTCAATCTAAACATTTCAGACGGTGTTAATCTACAAATTTTCGAGTGTGTTAATCTACAAATTTTAGACTGTGTTCATCCACAAATTTCAGACGCTGTTAATCTACCAATTTTAAGAGGTGTTAATCTACAAATCTCAGACGGTGTTAATGTACGAACTTCAGACAGTTTTAGTCTAAAAAATATCATACGGTGTTAATCTACAAATTAAAGACAGTGTTAATCTAAAAATATCAGACGGTGTCAATCTACAAATTCACGAATGTGTTAATCGACAAATTTCAAACGCTATTGATCTACAAAATTAAGACGGTGTTAATCCACAAATTTCAGACGGTGTTAATTTACAAATCTAAACAGTATTAATCTACAAATTTTAGGCGGTGTCATATAGCAATTTAGACGGTGTTAATCTACAAATTTCCGACGTTGTAAATTAACAAATTTTAGACGGTGTTAATCTACAAATTTCAGACGGTGTTAATCTACAAAGCTAAACAATATTAATCCACAAATTTTAGCCGGTGTTAATCTACAAATCAAGACAGTGGTAATCTACAAAATTTACGCGGTGGTAATCTACAAATTTCAGACAGTGTTAATCTACGGATTCAGACGGTGTTAATCTACAAATTTAAGACGGTGTAAATCTACAAATTTCTAACGGTGTTAATCTACAGATCTAGACGGTGTTAATCTACAAATTTAAGACGGTGTAAGTCTACAAATTTCAGACGGTGTTAAGCTACAAATTTTCAGACGGTGTCAATCTACAAATTTCAGATGGTGTTAATCTACAAATCAAGACGGTGGTAATCTACAAAATTTACACGGTGGTAATCTACAAATTTCTAACGGTGTTAATCTACGGATTCAGACGGTGTTAATCTACAAATTTAAGACGGTGTAAGTCTACAAATTTCAGACGGTGTTAAGCTACAAATTTTCAGACGGTGTCAATCTACAAATTTCAGATGGTGTTAATCTACAAATCAAGACGGTGGTAATCTACAAAATTTACACGGTGGTAATCTACAAATTTCTAACGGTGTTAATCTACGGATTCAGACGGTGTTAATCTACAAATTTAAGACGGTGTAAATCTACAAATTTCAGACGGTGTTAAGCTACAAAATTTGAGACGGTGTCAATCTACAAATTTCAGATGGTGTTAATCTACACATTTCAGACGGTGTTAATCTACAAATTTAAGACGGTGTTAATCTATAAATTTAAGACGGTGTTTATCTACAAATTTCAGACGGTGCTAATCTACACATTTTAGACGGTGTTAATCTACAAATTTAAGACGGTGTTCATCTATAATTGGCAGACGGTGTTAATCTGCAAATTTAAGACGGTGTTAATCTACAGAATTTACACGGTGGTAATCTACAAGTTGATCTAAAAATTTTAGACGGTGGTAATATACAAATTTAAGACGGTGTTAATCTACAAATTTACGAGGGTGTTAATCTAAACATTTCAGACGGTGTTTATCTCCAAATTCTGGACAGTTTTAGTCTACAAATTTCAGACGGTGTTCATCTATAATTTGCAGACGGTGTTAATCTGCAAATTTAAGACGGTGTTAATCTACAGAATTTACACGGTGGTAATCTACAAGTTGATCTAAAAATTTTAGACGGTGGTAATATACAAATTTAAGACGGTGTTAATCTACAAATTTACGAGGGTGTTAATCTAAACATTTCAGACGGTGTTTATCTCCAAATTCTGGACAGTTTTAGTCTACAAATTTCAGACGGTGTTCATCTATAATTTGCAGACGGTGTTAATCTGCAAATTAAAGACGGTGTTAATCTACAGAATTTACACGGTGGTAATCTACAAGTTGATCTAAAAATTTTAGACGGTGGTAATATACAAATTTAAGACGGTGTTAATCTACAAATTTACGAGGGTGTTAATCTAAACATTTCAGACGGTGTTTATCTCCAAATTCTGGACAGTTTTAGTCTACAAATTTCAGACGGTGTTCATCTATAATTTGCAGACGGTGTTAATCTGCAAATTTAAGACGGTGTTAATCTACAAATTTCAGACGGTGTCAATCTACAAATTTCAGATGGTGTTAATCTAAACATTTCAGACGGTGTTAATCTACAAATTTAAGACGGTGTCAATCTATAAATTTCAGACGGTGTTAATCTACAAATTTCAGACGGTGCTAATCTACAAATTTTAGACGGTGTTAATCTACAAATTATAGACGGTGTTAATCTATAATTTGCAGACGGTGTTAATCTGCAAATTTAAAACGGTGTTAATCTACAGAATTTACAGGGTGGTAATCTACAAATTTAAGACGGTGTTAATCTACAAATTTCAGACGGTGTTACTCAACAAATTTCAGACGGTGTAAATCTACAAATTTACGAGGGTGTTGATCTCAAAATTTCAGACGGTGTTAATCTAAAAATTCCAGACGGTGTTAATCTACAAATTTCGGACAGTTTTAGTCTACAAATTTCAGACGGTGTTAATCTACAAATTCACGAATATGTTAATCTCCAAAAATTCAGACGGTGTTAATATAAGCATTTCAGACGGTGTTAATCTACAAACTTTAGACGGTGTTAATCTACCAATTTCACACGGTGTTAATCTACAAATTTCAGACGGTGTTAATCTACCAATTTCCGAGGGTGTTAATCTACAAATTTTAGGCAGTGTTAATCTACGAAATTCAGACGGTGTCTATCTACAAAGTTCAGACAGTTATAGTCTAAACATTTCAACGGTGTTTATCTACAAAGTCACGAATGTGTTAATCTACAAATTTCAGATGATGTAAGATACGGTGTGAAGCTACAAATTTCAGACAGTGTTGATCTATAAATTTCAGACGGTGTTAATCTACAAACTAAAAACGATGTTAATCTACAAATTTCAGACGGTGTTAATCTAAAAATGTCGGTGGGTGTCAATCTAAACATTTCAGACGGTGTTAATCTCCAAATTTTCGAGTGTGTTAATCTACAAATTTTAGACTGTGTTCATCCACAAATTTCAGACGCTGTTAATCTACCAATTTTAAGAGGTGTTAATCTACAAATCTCAGACGGTGTTAATGTACGAACTTCAAGCAGTTTTAGTCTAAGAAATATCATACGGTGTTAATCTACATATTAAAGACAGTGTTAATCTAAAAATATCAGACGGTGTCAATCTACAAATTCACGAATGTGTTAATCGACAAATTTCAAACGCTATTGATCTACAAAATTTAGACGGTGTTAATCCACAAATTTCAGACGGTGTTAATTTACAAATCTAAACAGTATTAATCTACAAATTTTAGGCGGTGTCATATAGCAATTTAGACGGTGTTAATCTACAAATTTCCGACGTTGTAAATTTACAAATTTTAGACGGTGTTAATCTACAAATTTCAGACGGTGTTAATCTACAAAGCTAAACAATATTAATCCACAAATTTTAGCCGGTTTTAATCTACAAATCAAGACAGTGGTAATCTACAAAATTTACGCGGTGGTAATCTACAAATTTCAGACGGTGTTAATCTACGGATTCAGACGGTGTAAATCTACAAATTTCAGACGGTGTTAAGCTACAAAATTTGAGACGGTGTCAATCTACAAATTTCAGATGGTGTTAATCTACACATTTCAGACGGTGTTAATCTACAAATTTAAGACGGTGTTAATCTATAAATTTAAGACGGTGTTTATCTACAAATTTCAGACGGTGCTAATCTACACATTTTAGACGGTGTTAATCTACAAATTTAAGACGGTGTTCATCTATAATTTGCAGACGGTGTTAATCTGCAAATTTAAGACGGTGTTAATCTACAGAATTTACACGGTGGTAATCTACAAGTTGATCTAAAAATTTTAGACGGTGGTAATATACAAATTTAAGACGGTGTTAATCTACAAATTTACGAGGGTGTTAATCTAAACATTTCAGACGGTGTTTATCTCCAAATTCTGGACAGTTTTAGTCTACAAATTTCAGACGGTGTTCATCTATAATTTGCAGACGGTGTTAATCTGCAAATTTAAGACGGTGTTAATCTACAGAATTTACACGGTGGTAATCTACAAGTTGATCTAAAAATTTTAGACGGTGGTAATATACAAATTTAAGACGGTGTTAATCTACAAATTTACGAGGGTGTTAATCTAAACATTTCAGACGGTGTTTATCTCCAAATTCTGGACAGTTTTAGTCTACAAATTTCAGACGGTGTTCATCTATAATTTGCAGACGGTGTTAATCTGCAAATTTAAGACGGTGTTAATCTACAGAATTTACACGGTGGTAATCTACAAGTTGATCTAAAAATTTTAGACGGTGGTAATATACAAATTTAAGACGGTGTTAATCTACAAATTTACGAGGGTGTTAATCTAAACATTTCAGACGGTGTTTATCTCCAAATTCTGGACAGTTTTAGTCTACAAATTTCAGACGGTGTTCATCTATAATTTGCAGACGGTGTTAATCTGCAAATTTAAGACGGTGTTAATCTACAGAATTTACACGGTGGTAATCTACAAGTTGATCTAAAAATTTTAGACGGTGGTAATATACAAATTTAAGACGGTGTTAATCTACAAATTTACGAGGGTGTTAATCTAAACATTTCAGACGGTGTTTATCTCCAAATTCTGGACAGTTTTAGTCTACAAATTTCAGACGGTGTTCATCTATAATTTGCAGACGGTGTTAATCTGCAAATTTAAGACGGTGTTAATCTACAGAATTTACACGGTGGTAATCTACAAGTTGATCTAAAAATTTTAGACGGTGGTAATATACAAATTTAAGACGGTGTTAATCTACAAATTTACGAGGGTGTTAATCTAAACATTTCAGACGGTGTTTATCTCCAAATTCTGGACAGTTTTAGTCTACAAATTTCAGACGGTGTTCATCTATAATTTGCAGACGGTGTTAATCTGCAAATTTAAGACGGTGTTAATCTACAGAATTTACACGGTGGTAATCTACAAGTTGATCTAAAAAATTTAGACGGTGGTAATATACAAATTTAAGACGGTGTTAATCTACAAATTTACGAGGGTGTTAATCTAAACATTTCAGACGGTGTTTATCTCCAAATTCTGGACAGTTTTAGTCTACAAATTTCAGACGGTGTTCATCTATAATTTGCAGACGGTGTTAATCTGCAAATTTAAGACGGTGTTAATCTACAGAATTTACACGATGGTAATCTACAAGTTGATCTAAAAATTTTAGACGGTGGTAATATACAAATTTAAGACGGTGTTAATCTACAAATTTACGAGGGTGTTAATCTAAACATTTCAGACGGTGTTTATCTCCAAATTCTGGACAGTTTTAGTCTACAAATTTCAGACGGTGGTCATCTATAATTTGCAGACGGTGTTAATCTGCAAATTAAAGACGGTGTTAATCTACAGAATTTACACGGTGGTAATCTACAAGTTGATCTAAAAATTTTAGACGGTGGTAATATACAAATTTAAGACGGTGTTAATCTACAAATTTACGAGGGTGTTAATCTAAACATTTCAGACGGTGTTTATCTCCAAATTCTGGACAGTTTTAGTCTACAAATTTCAGACGGTGTTCATCTATAATTTGCAGACGGTGTTAATCTGCAAATTTAAGACGGTGTTAATCTACAGAATTTACACGGTGGTAATCTACAAGTTGATCTAAAAAATTTAGACGGTGGTAATATACAAATTTAAGACGGTGTTAATCTACAAATTTACGAGGGTGTTAAACTAAACATTTCAGACGGTGTTTATCTCCAAATTCTGGACAGTTTTAGTCTACAAATTTCAGACGGTGTTCATCTATAATTTGCAGACGGTGTTAATCTGCAAATTAAAGACGGTGTTAATCTACAGAATTTACACGGTGGTAATCTACAAGTTGATCTAAAAAATTTAGACGGTGGTAATATACAAATTTAAGACGGTGTTAATCTACAAATTTACGAGGGTGTTAATCTAAACATTTCAGACGGTGTTTATCTCCAAATTCTGGACAGTTTTAGTCTACAAATTTCAGACGGTGTTCATCTATAATTTGCAGACGGTGTTAATCTGCAAATTTAAGACGGTGTTAATCTACAGAATTTACACGGTGGTAATCTACAAGTTGATCTAAAAATTTTAGACGGTGGTAATATACAAATTTAAGACGGTGTTAATCTACACATTTACGAGGGTGTTAATCTAAACATTTCAGACGGTGTTTATCTCCAAATTCTGGACAGTTTTAGTCTACAAATTTCAGACGGTGTTCATCTATAATTTGCAGACGGTGTTAATCTGCAAATTTAAGACGGTGTTAATCTACAGAATTTACACGGTGGTAATCTACAAGTTGATCTAAAAAATTTAGACGGTGGTAATATACAAATTTAAGACGGTGTTAATCTACAAATTTACGAGGGTGTTAATCTAAACATTTCAGACGGTGTTTATCTCCAAATTCTGGACAGTTTTAGTCTACAAATTTCAGACGGTGTTCATCTATAATTTGCAGACGGTGTTAATCTGTAAATTTAAGACGGTGTTAATCTACAGAATTTACACGGTGGTAATCTACAAGTTGATCTAAAAAATTTAGACGGTGGTAATATACAAATTTAAGACGGTGTTAATCTACAAATTTACGAGGGTGTTAATCTAAACATTTCAGACGGTGTTTATCTCCAAATTCTGGACAGTTTTAGTCTACAAATTTCAGACGGTGTTCATCTATAATTTGCAGACGGTGTTAATCTGCAAATTAAAGACGGTGTTAATCTACAGAATTTACACGGTGGTAATCTACAAGTTGATCTAAAAATTTTAGACGGTGGTAATATACAAATTTAAGACGGTGTTAATCTACAAATTTACGAGGGTGTTAATCTTAACATTTCAGACGGTGTTTATCTCCAAATTCTGGACAGTTTTAGTCTACAAATTTCAGACGGTGTTCATCTATAATTTGTAGACGGTGTTAATCTGCAAATTTAAGACGGTGTTAATCTACAGAATTTACACGGTGGTAATCTACAAGTTGATCTAAAAAATTTAGACGGTGGTAATATACAAATTTAAGACGGTGTTAATCTACAAATTTACGAGGGTGTTAATCTAAACATTTCAGACGGTGTTTATCTCCAAATTCTGGACAGTTTTAGTCTACAAATTTCAGACGGTTTCCATCTATAATTTGCAGACGGTGTTAATCTGCAAATTTAAGACGGTGTTAATCTACAGAATTTACACGGTGGTAATCTACAAGTTGATCTAAAAAATTTAGACGGTGGTAATATTCAAATTTAAGACGGTGTTAATCTACAAATTTACGAGGGTGTTAATCTAAACATTTCAGACGGTGTTTATCTCCAAATTCTGGACAGTTTTAGTCTACAAATTTCAGACGGTGTTCATCTATAATTTGCAGACGGTGTTAATCTGCAAATTTAAGACGGTGTTAATCTACAGAATTTACACGGTGGTAATCTACAAGTTGATCTAAAAATTTTAGACGGTGGTAATATACAAATTTAAGACGGTGTTAATCTACAAATTTACGAGGGTGTTAATCTAAACATTTCAGACGGTGTTTATCTCCAAATTCTGGACAGTTTTAGTCTACAAATTTCAGACGGTGTTCATCTATAATTTGCAGACGGTGTTAATCTGCAAATTTAAGACGGTGTTAATCTACAGAATTTACACGGTGGTAATCTACAAGTTGATCTAAAAATTTTAGACGGTGGTAATATACAAATTTAAGACGGTGTTAATCTACAAATTTACGAGGGTGTTAATCTAAACATTTCAGACGGTGTTTATCTCCAAATTCTGGACAGTTTTAGTCTACAAATTTCAGACGGTGTTCATCTATAATTTGCAGACGGTGTTAATCTGCAAATTTAAGACGGTGTTAATCTACAGAATTTACACGGTGGTAATCTACAAGTTGATCTAAAAATTTTAGACGGTGGTAATATACAAATTTAAGACGGTGTTAATCTACAAATTTACGAGGGTGTTAATCTAAACATTTCAGACGGTGTTTATCTCCAAATTCTGGACAGTTTTAGTCTACAAATTTCAGACGGTGTTCATCTATAATTTGCAGACGGTGTTAATCTGCAAATTTAAGACGGTGTTAATCTACAGAATTTACGAGGGTGTTAATCTAAACATTTCAGACGGTGTTTATCTCCAAATTCTGGACAGTTTTAGTCTACAAATTTCAGACGGTGTTCATCTATAATTTGCAGACGGTGTTAATCTGCAAATTTAAGACGGTGTTAATCTACAGAATTTACACGGTGGTAATCTACAAGTTGATATAAAAAATTTAGACGGTGGTAATATACAAATTTAAGACGGTGTTAATCTACAAATTTACAAGGGTGTTAATCTAAACATTTCAGACGGTGTTTATCTCCAAATTCTGGACAGTTTTAGTCTACAAATTTCAGACGGTTTTCATCTATAATTTGCAGACGGTGTTAATCTGCAAATTTAAGACGGTTTTAATCTACAGAATTTACACGGTGGTAATCTACAAGTTGATCTAAAAATTTTAGACGGTGGTAATATACAAATTTAAGACGGTGTTAATCTACAAATTTACGAGGGTGTTAATCTAAACATTTCAGACGGTGTTTATCTCCAAATTCTGGACAGTTTTAGTCTACAAATTTCAGACGGTGTTCATCTATAATTTGCAGACGGTGTTAATCTGCAAATTAAAGACGGTGTTAATCTACAGAATTTACACGGTGGTAATCTACAAGTTGATCTAAAAATTTTAGACGGTGGTAATATACAAATTTAAGACGGTGTTAATCTACAAATTTACGAGGGTGTTAATCTAAACATTTCAGACGGTGTTTATCTCCAAATTCTGGACAGTTTTAGTCTACAAATTTCAGACGGTGTTCATCTATAATTTGTAGACGGTGTTAATCTGCAAATTTAAGACGGTGTTAATCTACAGAATTTACACGGTGGTAATCTACAAGTTGATCTAAAAAATTTAGACGGTGGTAATATACAAATTTAAGACGGTGTTAATCTCCAAATTTACGAGGGTGTTAATCTAAACATTTCAGACGGTGTTTATCTCCAAATTCTGGACAGTTTTAGTCTACAAATTTCAGACGGTTTCCATCTATAATTTGCAGACGGTGTTAATCTGCAAATTTAAGACGGTGTTAATCTACAGAATTTACACGGTGGTAATCTACAAGTTGATCTAAAAAATTTAGACGGTGGTAATATTCAAATTTAAGACGGTGTTAATCTACAAATTTACGAGGGTGTTAATCTAAACATTTCAGACGGTGTTTATCTCCAAATTCTGGACAGTTTTAGTCTACAAATTTCAGACGGTGTTCATCTATAATTTGCAGACGGTGTTAATCTGCAAATTTAAGACGGTGTTAATCTACAGAATTTACACGGTGGTAATCTACAAGTTGATCTAAAAATTTTAGACGGTGGTAATATACAAATTTAAGACGGTGTTAATCTACAAATTTACAAGGGTGTTAATCTAAACATTTCAGACGGTGTTTATCTCCAAATTCTGGACAGTTTTAGTCTACAAATTTCAGACGGTGTTCATCTATAATTTGCAGACGGTGTTAATCTGCAAATTTAAGACGGTGTTAATCTACAGAATTTACACGGTGGTAATCTACAAGTTGATCTAAAAATTTTAGACGGTGGTAATATACAAATTTAAGACGGTGTTAATCTACAAATTTACGAGGGTGTTAATCTAAACATTTCAGACGGTGTTTATCTCCAAATTCTGGACAGTTTTAGTCTACAAATTTCAGACGGTGTTCATCTATAATTTGCAGACGGTGTTAATCTGCAAATTTAAGACGGTGTTAATCTACAGAATTTACACGGTGGTAATCTACAAGTTGATCTAAAAATTTTAGACGGTGGTAATATACAAATTTAAGACGGTGTTAATCTACAAATTTACGAGGGTGTTAATCTAAACATTTCAGACGGTGTTTATCTCCAAATTCTGGACAGTTTTAGTCTACAAATTTCAGACGGTGTTCATCTATAATTTGCAGACGGTGTTAATCTGCAAATTTAAGACGGTGTTAATCTACAGAATTTACACGGTGGTAATCTACAAGTTGATCTAAAAATTTTAGACGGTGGTAATATACAAATTTAAGACGGTGTTAATCTACAAATTTACGAGGGTGTTAATCTAAACATTTCAGACGGTGTTTATCTCCAAATTCTGGACAGTTTTAGTCTACAAATTTCAGACGGTGTTCATCTATAATTTGCAGACGGTGTTAATCTGTAAATTTAAGACGGTGTTAATCTACAGAATTTACACGGTGGTAATCTACAAGTTGATCTAAAAATTTTAGACGGTGGTAATATACAAATTTAAGACGGTGTTAATCTACAAATTTACGAGGGTGTTAATCTAAACATTTCAGACGGTGTTTATCTCCAAATTCTGGACAGTTTTAGTATACAAATTTCAGACGGTGTTCATCTATAATTTGCAGACGGTGTTAATCTGCAAATTTAAGACGGTGTTAATCTACAGAATTTACACGGTGGTAATCTACAAGTTGATCTAAAAATTTTAGACGGTGGTAATATACAAATTTAAGACGGTGTTAATCTACAAATTTACGAGGGTGTTAATCTAAACATTTCAGACGGTGTTTATCTCCAAATTCTGGACAGTTTTAGTCTACAAATTTCAGACGGTGTTCATCTATAATTTGCAGACGGTGTTAATCTGTAAATTTAAGACGGTGTTAATCTACAGAATTTACACGGTGGTAATCTACAAGTTGATCTAAAAATTTTAGACGGTGGTAATATACAAATTTAAGACGGTGTTAATCTACAAATTTACGAGGGTGTTAATCTAAACATTTCAGACGGTGTTTATCTCCAAATTCTGGACAGTTTTAGTCTACAAATTTCAGACGGTGTTCATCTATAATTTGCAGACGGTGTTAATCTGCAAATTTAAGACGGTGTTAATCTACAGAATTTACACGGTGGTAATCTACAAGTTGATCTAAAAAGTTTAGACGGTGGTAATATACAAATTTAAGACGGTGTTAATCTACAAATTTACGAGGGTGTTAATCTAAACATTTCAGACGGTGTTTATCTCCAAATTCTGGACAGTTTTAGTCTACAAATTTCAGACGGTGTTCATCTATAATTTGCAGACGGTGTTAATCTGCAAATTTAAGACGGTGTTAATCTACAGAATTTACACGGTGGTAATCTACAAGTTGATCTAAAAATTTTAGACGGTGGTAATATACAAATTTAAGACGGTGTTAATCTACAAATTTACGAGGGTGTTAATCTAAACATTTCAGACGGTGTTTATCTCCAAATTCTGGACAGTTTTAGTCTACAAATTTCAGACGGTGTTCATCTATAATTTGCAGACGGTGTTAATCTGCAAATTTAAGACGGTGTTAATCTACAGAATTTACACGGTGGTAATCTACAAGTTGATCTAAAAATTTTAGACGGTGGTAATATACAAATTTAAGACGGTGTTAATCTACAAATTTACGAGGGTGTTAATCTAAACATTTCAGACGGTGTTTATCTCCAAATTCTGGACAGTTTTAGTCTACAAATTTCAGACGGTGTTCATCTATAATTTGCAGACGGTGTTAATCTGCAAATTTAAGACGGTGTTAATCTACAGAATTTACACGGTGGTAATCTACAAGTTGATCTAAAAATTTTAGACGGTGGTAATATACAAATTTAAGACGGTGTTAATCTACAAATTTACGAGGGTGTTAATCTAAACATTTCAGACGGTGTTTATCTCCAAATTCTGGACAGTTTTAGTCTACAAATTTCAGACGGTGTTCATCTATAATTTGCAGACGGTGTTAATCTGCAAATTTAAGACGGTGTTAATCTACAGAATTTACACGGTGGTAATCTACAAGTTGATCTAAAAATTTTAGACGGTGGTAATATACAAATTTAAGACGGTGTTAATCTACAAATTTACGAGGGTGTTAATCTAAACATTTCAGACGGTGTTTATCTCCAAATTCTGGACAGTTTTAGTCTACAAATTTCAGACGGTGTTCATCTATAATTTGCAGACGGTGTTAATCTGCAAATTTAAGACGGTGTTAATCTACAGAATTTACACGGTGGTAATCTACAAGTTGATCTAAAAATTTTAGACGATGGTAATATACAAATTTAAGACGGTGTTAATCTACAAATTTACGAGGGTGTTAATCTAAACATTTCAGACGGTGTTTATCTCCAAATTCTGGACAGTTTTAGTCTACAAATTTCAGACGGTGTTCATCTATAATTTGCAGACGGTGTTAATCTGCAGATTTAAGACGGTGTTAATCTACAGAATTTACACGGTGGTAATCTACAAGTTGATCTAAAAATTTTAGACGGTGGTAATATACAAATTTAAGACGGTGTTAATCTACAAATTTACGAGGGTGTTAATCTAAACATTTCAGACGGTGTTTATCTCCAAATTCTGGACAGTTTTAGTCTACAAATTTCAGACGGTGTTCATCTATAATTTGCAGACGGTGTTAATCTGTAAATTTAAGACGGTGTTAATCTACAGAATTTACACGGTGGTAATCTACAAGTTGATCTAAAAATTTTAGACGGTGGTAATATACAAATTTAAGACGGTGTTAATCTACAAATTTACGAGGGTGTTAATCTAAACATTTCAGACGGTGTTTATCTCCAAATTCTGGACAGTTTTAGTCTACAAATTTCAGACGGTGTTCATCTATAATTTGCAGACGGTGTTAATCTTCAAATTTAAGACGGTGTTAATCTACAGAATTTACACGGTGGTAATCTACAAGTTGATCTAAAAATTTTAGACGGTGGTAATATACAAATTTAAGACGGTGTTAATCTACAAATTTACAAGGGTGTTAATCTAAACATTTCAGACGGTGTTTATTTCCAAATTCTGGACAGTTTTAGTCTACAAATTTCAGACGGTGTTCATCTATAATTTGCAGACGGTGTTAATCTGTAAATTTAAGACGGTGTTAATCTACAGAATTTACACGGTGGTAATCTACAAGTTGATCTAAAAATTTTAGACGGTGGTAATATACAAATTTAAGACGGTGTTAATCTACAAATTTACAAGGGTGTTAATCTAAACATTTCAGACGGTGTTTATTTCCAAATTCTGGACAGTTTTAGTCTACAAATTTCAGACGGTGTTCATCTATAATTTGCAGACGGTGTTAATCTGTAAATTTAAGACGGTGTTAATCTACAGAATTTACACGGTGGTAATCTACAAGTTGATCTAAAAATTTTAGACGGTGGTAATATACAAATTTAAGACGGTGTTAATCTACAAATTTACGAGGGTGTTAATCTAAACATTTCAGACGGTGTTTATCTCCAAATTCTGGACAGTTTTAGTCTACAAATTTCAGACGGTGTTCATCTATAATTTGCAGACGGTGTTAATCTGCAAATTTAAGACGGTGTTAATCTACAGAATTTACACGGTGGTAATCTACAAGTTGATCTAAAAATTTTAGACGGTGGTAATATACAAATTTAAGACGGTGTTAATCTACAAATTTACGAGGGTGTTAATCTAAACATTTCAGACGGTGTTTATCTCCAAATTCTGGACAGTTTTAGTCTACAAATTTCAGACGGTGTTCATCTATAATTTGCAGACGGTGTTAATCTGCAAATTTAAGACGGTGTTAATCTACAGAATTTACACGGTGGTAATCTACAAGTTGATCTAAAAATTTTAGACGGTGGTAATATACAAATTTAAGACGGTGTTAATCTACAAATTTACGAGGGTGTTAATCTAAACATTTCAGACGGTGTTTATCTCCAAATTCTGGACAGTTTTAGTCTACAAATTTCAGACGGTGTTCATCTATAATTTGCAGACGGTGTTAATCTGCAAATTTAAGACGGTGTTAATCTACAGAATTTACACGGTGGTAATCTACAAGTTGATCTAAAAATTTTAGACGGTGGTAATATACAAATTTAAGACGGTGTTAATCTACAAATTTACGAGGGTGTTAATCTAAACATTTCAGACGGTGTTTATCTCCAAATTCTGGACAGTTTTAGTCTACAAATTTCAGACGGTGTTCATCTATAATTTGCAGACGGTGTTAATCTGCAAATTTAAGACGGTGTTAATCTACAGAATTTACACGGTGGTAATCTACAAGTTGATCTAAAAATTTTAGACGGTGGTAATATACAAATTTAAGACGGTGTTAATCTACAAATTTACGAGGATGTTAATCTAAACATTTCAGACGGTGTTTATCTCCAAATTCTGGACAGTTTTAGTCTACAAATTTCAGACGGTGTTCATCTATAATTTGCAGACGGTTTTAATCTGCAAATTTAAGACGGTGTTAATCTACAGAATTTACACGGTGGTAATCTACAAGTTGATCTAAAAATTTTAGACGGTGGTAATATACAAATTTAAGACGGTGTTAATCTACAAATTTACGAGGGTGTTAATCTAAACATTTCAGACGGTGTTTATCTCCAAATTCTGGACAGTTTTAGTCTACAAATTTCAGACGGTGTTCATCTATAATTTGCAGACGGTGTTAATCTGCAAATTTAAGACGGTGTTAATCTACAGAATTTACACAGTGGTAATCTACAAGTTGATCTAAAAATTTTAGACGGTGGTAATATACAAATTTAAGACGGTGTTAATCTACAAATTTACGAGGGTGTTAATCTAAACATTTCAGACGGTGTTTATCTCCAAATTCTGGACAGTTTTAGTCTACAAATTTCAGACGGTGTTCATCTATAATTTGCAGACGGTGTTAATCTGCAAATTTAAGACGGTGTTAATCTACAGAATTTACACGGTGGTAATCTACAAGTTGATCTAAAAATTTTTAGACGGTGGTAATATACAAATTTAAGACGGTGTTAATCTACAAATTTACGAGGGTGTTAATCTAAACATTTCAGACGGTGTTTATCTCCAAATTCTGGACAGTTTTAGTCTACAAATTTCAGACGGTGTTCATCTATAATTTGCAGACGGTGTTAATCTGCAGATTTAAGACGGTGTTAATCTACAGAATTTACACGGTGGTAATCTACAAGTTGATCTAAAAATTTTAGACGGTGGTAATATACAAATTTAAGACGGTGTTAATCTACAAATTTACGAGGGTGTTAATCTAAACATTTCAGACGGTGTTTATCTCCAAATTCTGGACAGTTTTAGTCTACAAATTTCAGACGGTGTTCATCTATAATTTGCAGACGGTGTTAATCTTCAAATTTAAGACGGTGTTAATCTACAGAATTTACACGGTGGTAATCTACAAGTTGATCTAAAAATTTTAGACGGTGGTAATATACAAATTTAAGACGGTGTTAATCTACAAATTTACAAGGGTGTTAATCTAAACATTTCAGACGGTGTTTATTTCCAAATTCTGGACAGTTTTAGTCTACAAATTTCAGACGGTGTTCATCTATAATTTGCAGACGGTGTTAATCTGTAAATTTAAGACGGTGTTAATCTACAGAATTTACACGGTGGTAATCTACAAGTTGATCTAAAAATTTTAGACGGTGGTAATATACAAATTTAAGACGGTGTTAATCTACAAATTTACAAGGGTGTTAATCTAAACATTTCAGACGGTGTTTATTTCCAAATTCTGGACAGTTTTAGTCTACAAATTTCAGACGGTGTTCATCTATAATTTGCAGACGGTGTTAATCTGTAAATTTAAGACGGTGTTAATCTACAGAATTTACACGGTGGTAATCTACAAGTTGATCTAAAAATTTTAGACGGTGGTAATATACAAATTTAAGACGGTGTTAATCTACAAATTTACGAGGGTGTTAATCTAAACATTTCAGACGGTGTTTATCTCCAAATTCTGGACAGTTTTAGTCTACAAATTTCAGACGGTGTTCATCTATAATTTGCAGACGGTGTTAATCTGCAAATTTAAGACGGTGTTAATCTACAGAATTTACACGGTGGTAATCTACAAGTTGATCTAAAAATTTTAGACGGTGGTAATATACAAATTTAAGACGGTGTTAATCTACAAATTTACGAGGGTGTTAATCTAAACATTTCAGACGGTGTTTATCTCCAAATTCTGGACAGTTTTAGTCTACAAATTTCAGACGGTGTTCATCTATAATTTGCAGACGGTGTTAATCTGCAAATTTAAGACGGTGTTAATCTACAGAATTTACACGGTGGTAATCTACAAGTTGATCTAAAAATTTTAGACGGTGGTAATATACAAATTTAAGACGGTGTTAATCTACAAATTTACGAGGGTGTTAATCTAAACATTTCAGACGGTGTTTATCTCCAAATTCTGGACAGTTTTAGTCTACAAATTTCAGACGGTGTTCATCTATAATTTGCAGACGGTGTTAATCTGCAAATTTAAGACGGTGTTAATCTACAGAATTTACACGGTGGTAATCTACAAGTTGATCTAAAAATTTTAGACGGTGGTAATATACAAATTTAAGACGGTGTTAATCTACAAATTTACGAGGGTGTTAATCTAAACATTTCAGACGGTGTTTATCTCCAAATTCTGGACAGTTTTAGTCTACAAATTTCAGACGGTGTTCATCTATAATTTGCAGACGGTGTTAATCTGCAAATTTAAGACGGTGTTAATCTACAGAATTTACACGGTGGTAATCTACAAGTTGATCTAAAAATTTTAGACGGTGGTAATATACAAATTTAAGACGGTGTTAATCTACAAATTTACGAGGGTGTTAATCTAAACATTTCAGACGGTGTTTATCTCCAAATTCTGGACAGTTTTAGTCTACAAATTTCAGACGGTGTTCATCTATAATTTGCAGACGGTGTTAATCTGCAAATTTAAGACGGTGTTAATCTACAGAATTTACACGGTGGTAATCTACAAGTTGATCTAAAAATTTTAGACGGTGGTAATATACAAATTTAAGACGGTGTTAATCTACAAATTTACGAGGGTGTTAATCTAAACATTTCAGACGGTGTTTATCTCCAAATTCTGGACAGTTTTAGTCTACAAATTTCAGACGGTGTTCATCTATAATTTGCAGACGGTGTTAATCTGCAAATTTAAGACGGTGTTAATCTACAGAATTTACACGGTGGTAATCTACAAGTTGATCTAAAAATTTTTAGACGGTGGTAATATACAAATTTAAGACGGTGTTAATCTACAAATTTACGAGGGTGTTAATCTAAACATTTCAGACGGTGTTTATCTCCAAATTCTGGACAGTTTTAGTCTACAAATTTCAGACGGTGTATATCTACAAATTTTAGACGATGTGGATCTATACATTTTAGACGGTGTTAATCTACAAATTCACGAATTTGTTAATCTACAAAATTTCAGACGGTGTTAATCTAAGCATTTCAGACGGTGTTAATCTACAAATTTCGGACAGTGCTAATCTAAAAATTTCAGACGGTGTTAATCTACAAACTTTTGACGGTGTTAATCTACCAATTTCAGACGGTGTTAATCTACAAATTTTAGGCAGTTTTAATCTACGAAATTCAGACGGTGTCTATCTACAAAGTTCAGACAGTTATAGTTTAAACATTTCAACGGTGTTAATCTACAAAGTCACGAATGTTTTTGTCTACAAAGTTCAGATGATGTAAATTAAAACATTTAAGACGGTGTTAATCCACAAATTTTAGACGGTTTTTATCTACAAATTTACGAGTGTGTTAATCTATAAATTTTAGGCGGTGTCATATAGCAATTTAGACGGTGTTAATTTACAAATTTCCGACGTTGTAAATTAACAAATTTTAGACAGTGTTAATCCACAAATTTCAGATGCTGTTAATCTACAAATTTAATACGGTTTTAAACTGAACATTTCAGACAGTATTAATCTACAAATTTCAGACGGTGTTAATCTACACATTTCAGATGATGTTAATCTACAAATTTCAGACGGTGTTAATCTACAAATTTCAGATTATGTTAATCTACAAATTTCAGATTATGTTAATCTACAAATTTAAGATGATGTTAATCTACAAATTTCAGATTATGTTAATCTACAAATTTCCGACGGTGTTTATCTACATATTTCCGACGGTGTTTATCCACAAATTTTAGACGGTGTTAATCTACAAATTTCAGATTATGTTAATCTACAAATTTCCGACGGTGTTAATCTACATATTTCCGACGGTGTTTATCTACAAATTTCCAACGGTGTTAATCTACAAATTTACCTCAAATTGTTATAAACTATAACTAATTGTAATTAAGGTGATGCTGTTTGAATACCTATTTATGTAATGATTGGACGTAAATAGCTTTAAAAACTTTGAATCTTTTAATGCACGAGGATATGTTAAGAATTTTACGGCCAGTTTAAATGACTTTATTTTCGAAAGTTTAAATGCTTGCAAATTCCTTTCAAAGTTCTAAGTGCCATGCAGTAAATTTTTATTTTTTTAATATTATTTTATTCATTTTCCTCCTTAAGCGGTAAGATGTGACACAAGGTCGGAAAGTGGGAGCAAAAAGCCAGCGCCGTAGAGGTTGAGCACTCTGAGCTACAAAAAATGCCTGAGTAGCCCCGTCGGCATTCCCCGGTAGAAGCGCCTTAGGCGATTAGCAATAAACTAACCTTTTCTCAAAGGGTGAGGAGGCAAAGCCTGGGATGGTGAACCTTCTAGAACTGCACATGACAATACCTCAGACCGGCGGAATCACGGCCAGGAGCACAAACGATACTGGTCTACAGAGACCAGCATCCATCGGAACAGATACTACACTTTGATCCTTGCCAAAATCCCGAGAAGAAATATTGAAATGGCTGATATTTTTACATAGAAACAGAAATGCATTCTGGTGGATTGGTTGTAAATAGCTTCCAAAACATTCAATTGAAGAATTTTAAAGCCAGTTTAAATGGCTTCCTATCCGATATTTCAAATGCTTCCAAATTCCTTTCAAATTACAAAAGCTCACAAAGTTATTTATCCTTTTTCTTATTTAACTGGCTTTGCAAACTCACCTTTTTCACTAGTTCAACCAATTTAATCCAAGCTTAACGGGTGTAGCGATGTGCGACCCAACGGGTCACATTTTTCCCACAGCAGTTCCTGGCCTTTTGGTTAAGATCACAGTGTAGTATCTGTTCCGATGGATACTGCACCCCATAGACTGTTATTGTCTTGGCCTTTGGGGCTTGATTTACGCCGGTCTATGGGTCTGTCCTGTGCAGTTCTAGGAGGTCCACCCTCCCAGGCTTCGCCTCCCCTCTTTGGGGAGGAGTAAGTTTATTGCTTACTGCCTGGGGCGCCCTTGCCGGGGAATGCTGACGGGGCTGCCCAGGCAATTTTTAAACCCCACTTTCCCGACCCGACCTTGGGTCACATCTTACTTGTGGGAGTAAGATAAAAACTGCCCTTGTGCCTAACTCCTGGAGAGGAGTAAATCAATACACTTTACAAAAAAATGTCTGGCCCTAAACCCTGGGGATTGAAAAAATATCGTACACCAGAAAAAAAACTAGTTCGGTCAAACTGGTTTTTAGTCAAAATATTTTTAGTCAAAATATTTTTAGTCAAAATATTTTTAGTCAAACTGTCCGGCCAAACCTTTCGACCATATTTTTTGAAAGCCCATTCGGGTATCTTTTATAATGATCAGTACAGTCGCGGACGGGGTCCAAAAAACGAACGAGAACGGGGTTATAAAAATAAATATGCAACAAGTGAGTTTTACCTACGTCGAGAATAGATAATTTCCTACCTACCTGTGAAATTTGTTTGTGTTTTTACGTACTATAAATGGGGTTTTATTAGATGTAAAAAAAAAATTCTTGTTCATTTTTTGCACGTATTTTTACCAGACAAAATGGCCGCCGATCCAGCCTCGCTCTCTTAGAAAGACGGTCGCCATTTTCTTAGTGGCTAATGATTCTATGACGAAAATATTGATTCCTAATAAATAGCAGTTGGAACGGTTTAAAAATACAAACAAATATCACAGGTCAGTTTTAAATTTACTTTTATCGACGACAGTTACTTTTATTTGTTGTATATTTGTTTTTTTGAGCGTATTCAGCGTACGGATTATTATAAAAGATACCCGCCCATTCAATAGTGTTTACGTAGTCGTTTTGCAAAATAGACGCACACACAGACAATACATCGATAAGGCAACGTCTGCGTCGGCGGCGGCGGCGTCGGGTTAGAGTTAGAGTTAGGGTTAGGGTTAGGGTTAGGGTCAGACGGGCGGAGGTAGGTAATAGAAGTTCCTCTCTTGTCATCTTTAGGGGACCCGTCTTTTGGACAAGATCAAAGTGTAATATCTGTTCCGATGGATACTACACCCTATAGACCGGTACCGTCTTGGCCCTCGGGCCTTGATTCCACCGGTCTGTGGGTTTGTCCTGTGCCGTTCTAGGAGGTCCACCCTCCCAGGCTTTGCCTCCCTTCTTTGGGGAGGAGTAAGTTTATCGCTTACTGCCTGAGGCGCCCCTACCGGGGCTGCCCAGGCATTTTTTGAGCGTCCTAAGTGCTCTTCCTCTAGGGTGCTGACTTATCAAATCCCACTTTCCGACTTTGTGTCACATTTTACTGCTGTGGGAGGTAGATCAGTACCGAGCTTTAGGGCACCCGACAACATTGCAGTTGCACGGATGTCCTTGATACCCGGTAATTATTACTTAGTAAATAATAATAAAAAATCACCCTTTGTTTAGCGACCAACTGATACTATCATATATATATATATATATATATATATATATATATATATATATATATATATATATATGTGTGTGTGTGTGTGTGTGTGTGTGTGTGTGTGTATTCTCTGAAGTCTGAGTGACAACAAGTCTCCCAGGATTTCCAGTATTCTCCGCCTCTTTTTAATAGCCACACCAAATAACCTTGCAGTATATATATATATATATATATATATATATATATATATATATATATATATATATATATATATATATATATATGAGTATTAGAAGGCTATCACAATGCAAGAAATAGCCTTCTAATACCCCTCTATATAAATATTACACACAATGCTTCAGGCAAACTACCTCTCTTTATTATCTCTCTCTCTCTCTCTCTCTCTCTCTCTCTATATATATATATATATATATATATATATATATATATATATATATATATATATATATATAGTACTTCATGTATACACATAAAATATTATAAGGAGATATCATTTTTTTATGTGTCAGTTTTCAGTATTTACTTCAACATTGCTCGATACGTAAGTAGAGCTCGGTAGTAAGCAATGAAAATATATATGGCAATCAAGCTTCACATAGGCTCCCGTGTTTCATCCCCGGGAGGAATCGTTAGGCTAAATGCATGGAGTTATTTTTGACAGATGTTTTTATATACATGGCTTGCTAGTTAACCAATCAGATTCTTTGTTGTTCCCTCAGCCAATCGTTGGGCTTCCCGCGAACAAAAGCTTTGTTGGTGACGCTCCTATGCCTATCCTATTTTTTGTTAACAATGGATTTTCCTATATCCTGTTTCCTTTGTTTTGTCAATACAGTGGGCGAATTTATTTTAACACGTGGTTTCTTGTATTTCTATTTTAGGTTTTAAATTTTTACTTGTTCAGTTTTTTTTTTATTTATTTATTATTTTTTTTTTTTTATTTATTTATTTATTATATATCATCATAAGGTAAATACATACATATATATATATATATATATATATATATATATATATATATATATATATATATATATATAGTTCCTAGACTGAAGATTGCGTTAGCATGAAACATCGATGTCTCTAGGTATTTTAAAAAACTAATATTTATTTATTAAAATATTATTGTTTATCAGCCCCCTCCCCACAAATGCTGGGCACTTTCGAGTAGCTTTAATAACAAGCAGTACAAATAGCTATATGCGAGATCCGAACACCGTTTCGTAAGATCACTCTATCTGCCTGGTGGATAGCAGCTTGTCGCTATTTACAGTTAAAGTTACTCTATATTTACTAACTAATTGACGATGGCCGATTGGATATGATCACCGACTACGAATCAGTGGCGATTTGTGTTCGAGGTTCGCGCCTACCGACCGTCGGGAATTAGTTCCTAGACTGAAGATTGCGTTAGCATGAAACATCGATGTCTCTAGGTATTTTAAAAAACTAATATTTATTTATTAAAATATTATTGTTTATATATATATATATATATATATATATATATATATATATATATATATCGATAAATATGATTATTTTTATTTGCACAGACATTTACAAAATCTGCGACACTGGCACAAGAGGGTAATGCAGTATTAGTGCAGTACCAACGAGAGAAAAGTATATATGTAAAGGAATAAGGCTACCAACATTTGTAAAATGTTTTTTGTATTTATTATTTTGTTATTTTATCATTTTATAATTTTATATAACGCGTTTTTAGCGGTGGTCCGCTCTCATCAGATATGTAAATCAATTTGAAGAAATGTCTTTCGATTTGAAAGAGTCTGATGAGAGCGGACCAGGGTGTGTGGTTAGGTTCATTTTATTCTATCGTTTGGTTTTATTGTTTATTCATTTATTTTATTAATTCTCTACGGATTGCCACCTGAAACCAGAAAGATAGTTCGACGGTTTGAGAACCTCACGAAGAAGATTTACAAACGAGAAAGTTTCGTAACGTTCAACAACGCTTGCTTGGATAATGACTTTCTGCCTAAGTATATATATATATATATATATATATATATATATATATATATATATATATATATATATATATATATATACATGTATATATATGCATGTGTTTTGGTATATATATATATATATATATATATATATATATATATATATATATACCAAAACACATGCACACATCCACCCGCAAACCGACACATGCGCAAAAACTCCAAACAATAACACATTACCTCAAATGAAACAACACTCTTTCAAATCGAAAGACATTTTTTCAAATGGATTTACATATCTGATGAGAGCGGACCACTGCTTGAAACGCGTTATATAAAATTATAAAATGATAAAATAACAAAATAATAAATAAATGTTGAAAAAAACTGTTTACAAATGTGTTAGCTGCAAATATTTATATCTAAACAAAAATGATATATATAGAGAGAAAGAGAGCACGGTTCTGAAGAATTGAAGAATTCCCGAAATATTATATCATACCAGACCATCTTGATACAGGTATTACATAACATTGTAACATCGTGTAGATAGACAGAAATATATGTGTATTTATATAATATACATACGTGTATGTGTGTATGTGTGTATGTATACATTGTATTAAGGGTGGAACAAGTTAAAGAGTTCCACCATTTGCTCCAACAATAATCATGATAAATATTAATAATAATAATAATAATAATAATAATAATAACAATAATAATAATAATAATAATAATAATAATGATAATAATAATAATAATAATAATAATAATAACAATAATAATAACAATAATAATAATAATAATAATAATAATAATAATAATAATAATAATAATAATAATAATAATAATAACAACAAAAACAATAATAATAATAATAACAATAATAATAATATTAACAACAACAACAACAACAACCATAATAATAATTAATACTACTACTACTACTAATAATAATAATAAAAATAATAACAACAACAATAATAATAATAATGATAATGACAGTAATAATAGCAACAACAGTAATAATAATAATAATAATAATAATAATAATAACAACAACAACAACAATAATAATAATAATAATAAAAATAATAAATAATAATAAACATAATAATAATAATATAACAATAAAAAAATAATAACAATAATAATAACAATAATCATGATAAATATTAATAATAATAATAACAAAAACAATAATAATAATAATAACAATAATAATAATATTAACAACAGCAACAACCATAATAATAATTAATACTACTACTACTACTAATAATAATAAAAATAATAACAACAACAATAATAATAATGATAATGACAGTAATAATAACAACAACAGTAATTATAATAAAAATAATAATAGTAATAATAATAATAACTAGCAGAACCCGTGTAAATTACACGAAATGATGTTTTCAATACTAATTATATATATATATTTTACAACCAGGGTGCCGCGGAACCTTAGGGTTCCGCCAGTACAGTCCAGGGTTTCAATACTAATTATATATATATATATATATATGTGTGTGTGTGTGTGTGTGTGTGTGTATGTGTGTTAGGGTTAGGGACCATCTTGATACAGGTATTACATAACATTGTAACATTGTGTAGATAGACAGATATATGTGTGTGTTTATATAAAATAAATAAATAAATATGTATGTGTGTGTATGTGTGTGTGTATACATTACATTAAGGGTGAAACTCTTTAACTTGTTCCACCATTATATGTCTTATTGTCTCCAACTATCTGTCACACCTCTGCATTGTATTGCCTTCTAACTATCACATTTATATAAACTAGCGGGATCCGTGTAAATTACACGAAATGATGTTTTCAATACTAATTATCTTGTTCCTAACCTATACATGTTTGAATAAAATATCATAAGATTTGGCTTGTATATTTAGTTTTAAAAATGAACAATACATGAAACAATTTACAAAACTTCTTTATACAGGGTGGGCAAAAATAAGGGTCATATTTTTAAAAATTCATAACTTTTTTATTTATTGATTTTTTTTTGATTTTTTTTTAGAATAAGTAAAGGACCCCTTCCGAAGCAAGCATGAGTCGTATTAGCCCTAAGGAACGTACCCTCATTTAGAAAACATTATTTTTGCTTAAAAAACTCAAAACAGTGTAAAAAACAATACTTTAGTTTTTGTAAGTTTTAAGAAGTGTTTTTCGGCTAAAATTTGTTTTGTTTATTTCAAAAAATCTCGGAAGGGTCAGTCTACACACACATAAAGTTTGGTGAGTTTAACTTTTATTTTGTGGAAGTTATTCAAATTCAAGTTATTCAAATTTAAAGATAGGACCCTTATTATGGCCCACCCTGTATACAATATTTCTAGTGAAGGTAGTTCCTCTTCTCTGGCCATGAGTAGAATTATTCTGAGGACAAATTTTCAATCTTACACTGTTCATAGACCTTGCTCTTGAGAAGACTACATAAAGTTGTCCATGAGTAAAGCAAAGTTGTGGTAGGTAGATCCCAACCTTATCGAAAGTCTGTCCTTGAGCTTTATTAATGGTCATTCATGAGTAGCATACAAAGATTCGGAAGGTCGTTGCTTTTGAGGTAAGCGTGACACACAAAATAACACACATACTATTGAATTAGTATGTGTTTTCCCGGTCGTCCCCTCCCTACCTGCCCCGCCCCTTCGATGAAGAAAAAAAAATTCTTAGAGGTTGGTAGGGATCGAACTATAAACCAGTTGGGCCGACGTCAAAAACAGACGTCAAAAAACCGACGTCAAAAACCGTTGCGCCAAAGGGATATACTTGAAATATTATGAAAATTAGGTGACTTGAATGCTTTTACAAGTCTAGGTGTGCAGAGCTTTTGATGTAAGCGTGACACACGAACACACACGCTATCGTATTAATATATATATATATATATATATATATATATATAGTCTCGGAAGTTTTTCAACCATTAAAACTATACGAAAAAAAAACATTTTAGTCTCGAGTCGTTCGGTGGAAAATTACTTTTCTTGTAAGTCAATTTAGTTTTTGCAGTCACTATATTAGTTTGCTTCCAAGAATTTACGCTAGTCTTAACATTATTTAAGGGATCATCAGTTGTTTACCATGAAAAACTGTTTCGGGAATTTAAAAACAAGACCGTATTTTAGAAGGTAATCCGACGTGATGGGAAAATGAAAAAGGAAAAACCCAAAAATGGATGTTTTTTATGTGTACATCAACGTTTCGTCTTTATTTATAAGACTTC
>OY744549.1:2572096-2574596 GCA_963556195.1 Sepiola atlantica
ACACCTGACATTATCCTCTATCTCTACAAAGCCAACATCCGCCCATGTATGGAGTATTGTTGCCACATCTGGGCTGGTGCATCATCCACTAGTCTCTCCCTCTTTGACAAGGTCCAAAAAAGAGTCGCCAGCTTATAGGTCCCTCACTGTCAACCAAGCTCCAGACCCTGTCCATCGCCGCAATGTTGCTTCCTTGTGCCTGTTTTACAAGATTGTGCTCTGATGAACTTGGTGCTCTGGTGCCCCCACAACGTAAGTTCACTAGACCAACCCAACAATCTGCCAAATCCCATCCATTCACTGTGGAGGTCCCCTTGATGCCGAAGAGCTTTCTACTCCAAGAACTTCTTTCCTCGTGCTGCTGGACTCTGGAACTCCCTCCCTGCTCCCTGTTTTCCTGGCGGTACTGACATGCAGAAATTTGAAACTAATGTAAACAGACATCTCGCTGTACAGCTCCCAATTTAGGTTGACCACCCACCCCTAAAAAAAACTAAAAAAAACTCTCACCCTTTTTCTCAGTAGCCCCTTACGTCTACGGTGGCGGCCTGCCTTGTTTGGAGTGAACTATGTAAAAAAAAAAAAAAAATGAATAAATTAAAAAAAAAAAAAAAAAAAAATCGTCACTCATCTGGTATTGACCAGGATCAACGTTGCTTAATTTCGGTGATCTAATGAGAACGTGATTGTGACGCATGGCTGCCTTAAGCGATTAACAATGAACCAATCCCCGTCCCGGAGAAGGATGTAATGTCTGGAAAGATTGGCTCCTGGAACCGAAGCATACGTTTTTTTCGGCAAAAAAGGGTCGGGAGATCCTGGAATCAGAATGTTCCAAGGTTTTCCCCAGTATGGAAAAAAGGGGTCCTACGAGTCACCATTAACATGTAAAAAGAGAACTCCCCTTTTTCTACAGAAGTCACGTGCTGTAATCGGCAAGCACGTGTTGCTATGCATCGATGGCAGTATTGCATCACTGCTAAGCCCATTAATATTATCTTGCTCGTAAACGTTAACACGTGACCCCCCCCCCATAGCTATTTATAGCGGAGGTATGCGCTCTACCGTGTGCCATCTTTGTTTCTCTAATTTCAAAAAAAATTATTCATGCCGATTTTTTTTTTTTTTTTTTTTTTTTTTCGGTTAGGGTGAGTTAGTACGAGGTGGGTGGGGTGTTTTGATACCAAACTGTTGGAACTGGGGGAAAGTTGCAAACTGAGTGCGAATGGTTTGACTTCCGGTAGGGGTCGCCAACATGGACCTGTTAACCGGAAACGCGTATGAGTATCGACATCCGGTATGTCCTGACTCCCCCCCCCCATCCCCCACCCCCACCCTCTTCATGGTGCAGTTGTTTTCTGCGTTTAATTTTTTTTTTTTTTATCTATTTATAGCAAATCTAGAAGGAAAGTTTGCCCCTCCCGATTTCATTAGGTACATTAAAAAAAATGCCTTCTTCTTGGGAGATACGCCCATTCAATCTACGCGTTTAGCGCTGAAAATGATTTTTTTTTTAAAATGAAAATCGCTCCGGACCAGGCATGAAGCCACTTGATGTAAATAGCTAAAAAAAAAATAACCCAGCCAACAATAAGTGTTATATGGATAGATTCTGACCCAGAAAACAGCAATTATTCCCCCTTTGTCAGAAACATGGCTCATGAAACGTGAAGACTAAAGGACAAAGTAAGGGAAGTGGAGCCCTGTCCCCACCCCCTGATAATTCAACCCACCCCTCAAAAGAAATTAAATAACAACAACAATATAATAGACTTTAAAGTGTGACATCAATTTCGAATATAAATTTAACGTAAAATGATCACCCGTTTCCGGACCACCTGGCGGTAATGATCACTGACTTATGGACACCAGATCGCATTTTTAAACGAGACAATTACATGGCCGACCTTTAATCTCGGATTCATCTTACAAAAAATAAAAAAAGGTCTGGCTAATTCAAGGGTTATCCTGTTTGCTAACGACAAACACTGACCCTAAACCCTAACCCTAACCCCATAACCCTAAACCTAACCTAATCCTAACCCTAACCCTAACCCTAATCCTAATCCCAACCCTAACTCTAACCATAACCCTAACCCATAACCCTAAACCTAACCTAACCCTAACCCTAACCCTAACCCTAACCCTAACCGTAACTCTAACCCTGACCCTAACCATAACCATAACACCTAACCCTAACCCTAACCCTAACCCCTAGACCCTAACGCTTACGCAAACTCTAACCTAACTTAACCTAACCCCAACCCCAACCCCAATACCAACCCTAACCCTAACCCTAACCCTAACCCTAACTGCTAGCCCTAACGCTAACTCTGACCTACCTTAACCCAAACTCTAACCTAACCCCTAACCCTAACCTTAACCCTAACTCTAACTCTTACCCTAACCCTAACCCTAACCCTAACTCTTACCGTAACCCTAACCCTAATATTAATCCTAACCCTAACTCTAGCCCTAACTCTAACTCTAACGCTAACGC
>OY744549.1:2582096-2594596 GCA_963556195.1 Sepiola atlantica
AATACGTAGGAAATAACACCCAGAATGTTGATTAGCTCAGCTTTTATAGGGTAATCACGCGTAGGCGTGTCCTTCGACTCGTTTTAAATGGCTCGTTTCACGAAAACACACACGCACAAAAAAAAAACAAATACAAAAAAACAACGACCAAACAAAAAAAGCTAAAATCGTAACATGTAGATCTTAATAAACAATCCGAGAATGTCACGTCGATTACTGCGATTATTACGTCTTTTTGTCTTTTTTTTTTTTTCGATAGGGAAAGTTCCCAGGTGTCTAATTGCTTCCTCGTGACGACAATGTTCTTATCCGGAAAAAAGATCCAATAACCGATCCCCCCGACCCCCACACATCCACCGCTACTTTCTTTTCGCTTGTCGGTGTTATCATCATCATCCGCCCCCCCCCCCCCGAAGTGAGCCTCCAGTGAGTATCGTAAAATCCGCATATCATAAAGATCAATTGAACTTTATGATATGCCGATTTTACGACGTGTCGTAATTTCTCCCAAACAATTGACTAACGGCAGCACTTTTCTACTTTTCCAGCGGCAAATGGCTCAACTGACTCAATCGCAGTCATTTAAAATTAAAGAATAGTCTTCATTATTAAAAATAAGCATATAATTGATATTTTATTGCCCTCCCCCGAATACAATTTTTTTTAATATCTTTTATGTTATACTTAATCTTTTTCACTTTAGGACAGCGCTGAAATAATAACGTTATTATTTAGAAACCCATCATAAATTTTTTATAAACACCCATTATAAATAATAAAAAAAAACAATATTTGATAAATATAAAAAGAATTTCACACATATATATATATATATATATATATATATATATATATATATATATATATATATATATATATATATATATGTATATATATAACCAGAAAGATGGCTCGACGGTTTGAGAACCTCACGAAGAAAATATACAAACGCGAAAGTTCCGTGATGTTCAACAACGCTTGCTTAGATAATTACTTGCTGCCTAAATATATATATATATATATATATTTTGCCATATATATTTTCATTGCTTACTACCTAGCTCTACTTACGTATCGAGCACTGTTGAAGTAAATACTGAAAACTGACACATAAAAAAATTATATCTCCTTATAATATTTTATGTGGATACATGAAGTACTAATATATATATATATATACATATATATATATATATGTATGTATATACATATATATACATATATATGTATGTATATGCATATATATATATATACATACACACATATATATATATATATATATATATATATATATATATATATATATATATATATATACATATGTATATATATTGTGTGTATTTAGGCAGCATATTTTCATTTAGGCAAACATTATTAAATAACACGGAGTGGTTTTGTTTGATGCGACTTTTTTTTATTTTTTCAATTTTACGAATTGTCCATCTAATGTTTCGGTTAAATTGATGTAAATATGATCCATGGGTTTCTTGTTGCATTCTTTTTTCTTTTTTGCAAGTACTTTCGATTTGAATCGTCAAATCATCTTCAGGCGGTATTAGTTTTAGTGTCTTTACAAATTATGATTTTACTGTCGTGCTCATTTTCAAATTATAAACTACTCGCCGTTATAATTCAAAAATGAGCACAACAGTAAAGTAATAATTTGTAAAGACACTAAAACAAATGCCGCCTGAAGATGATTTGACGATTCAAATCGAAAGTACTTGCAAAAAAGAAAAAGAATGGAACAAGAAACCCATGGATCATATTTACATCAATTTGACCGAAACATTAGATGGACAATTCGGAAAATTGAAAAAATAAAAAAAAGTCGCATCAAACAAAACCACTCCGTGTTATTTAATAATGTTTGCCTAAATGTTTGCGTACATGTATTATATTAGTTTCTGTAAATGTAAATCAAGTGTTTATAAAAAGTGCTCAATAACAAGTAGAGCTGTTTATAAGTATACATTTTTATTTATACAAACATTATTGGTTACATATGTGCATACATGTTTCGGTTGCACTTTTCCCAGAAAGTCAACCTCATCAGACCAAGAATTTTCATTTTTCCTTTTTCCTTTTATCTTTACACACACACACAGACGCACACATGCACACACGCACACACATACACACATGTTTATATTTATAGCGTATTGCGATACTCTCTTCTTGGCCTTTTGGCTAAGATCAAAGTCTAGTATCTGTTCCGATGGATACTACACCCCATAGACTGGCCTTCGGGGCTTGATTTACGCCTGTCTATGGGTCTGTCCTGTGCAGTTCTAGGAGGTCCACCCTCCCAGGCTTCGCCTCCCCTCTTTGGGGAGGAGTAAGTTTATTGCTTACTGCCTGAGGCGCCCCTACCGGGGAATGCCGACGGGGCTGCCCAGGCAATTTTAAATCCCCACTTTCCCGACCCGACCTTGGGTCACATCTTACTTGTGGGAGTAAGATAAAAACTGGCCTTGTGCCTAACTCCTGGAGAGGAGTAAATTAATACTCTGACATTTTGACGTTAATGCGTAGTGGGCACATCGGTACACGCTCCGACTACTGAGTGAAATATTACTTTCGTGTTAGGGTTCGAACCGTGTGACCGTCAGGGATTGTCTCCTCCCATACTGATGGTTGCAGGTTTGGCATGAAACACATGTGTATGTGGGTTAATGTTAGAATATTATTTCTAAATAATTATATATATATATATATATATATATATGTAGATAAAATTTTATTTTTAAGTTAATCCTATCTTGAAAAGTTATTTTGTTACCTATTTACTTAATATATTTATATATATTTCCTTAAACAAATTCATTTTTCATTTAAATTGCACGTTGTGTTGATTTTTAAAATATTTCACTTAAATACATTTTCATGCTTGCCTCAAAGATGTTTTCAATTTCCTTAATATATATATATATATATATATATATATATATATATATATATATATATATATATATCAAGGGAGGCGCGATAGCGCTCTATCCCTTAATAGACTTCAAAAACGACCTATGCTAGAAATCTCATTTCTTTGATCAGTCATAACTCAAAAACCAATAAACCAAATTAGTTAAAACTTTGCACAAAATTTTCATGTGATAGGTTCTATAAGTGTGTAGAATTTCAGCATCATTAGTCAAGGCAACCCAGAGATCCAGAAAGGTCAGGAGTGATTTTGTGTTATCTGTGTGTACATACGTACGTATGTGCCACCCTGTATCTCATCAACTATTTGATGGATTCAGCTGATTTTTGGCAGAGATAGAGGTTCTAGGGTCTAGTTGATGGCATTTTAATTTCAGTTTACCATATACCTTAGTTTTCCAGATACTGAAATTATATGCCCTTAATAGGGTTAAGATGAAAATTCATATACACTAAATGTACAAAAGCAAGGAAATTCCCAAATTTTTACACTTTTATTGTCATTAAGGGTATGACTACATATCAACCAAGCCATTTCATTATCACATCACTACAGTATAAATCTCTATGCATGAGTGGATGAAGTGTGTGAGGTGCGCTGAAGAAAAATTCCTACAAGTAAAATACATAGCCCTGTTGTGCTCGCATACCCTTAATGACAATAAAAGTGTAAAAATTTGGGAATTTCCTTGCTTTTGTACATTTAGTGTATATGAATTTTCATCTTAACCCTATTAAGGGCATATGATTTCAGTATACTGGCATTTTTCATGGAATATATATATATATATATATATATATATATATATATATATATATATATATATATATATATATATATTAAGGAAATTGACAACATCTTGTAGGCACGCATGAAAATGTATTTAAGTGAAATATTTTGAAAATCAACACAACGTGCAATTTGAATGAAAAATTAATTTATTTAATTTTTCATTTGCAAGCTTTCATTGTAGAACAACTTTGTCAGACAAGACTGACTTATAGTTTATTTTTCTTCTTTTCTTCTTTGATCAATCATAACTTTTGATGGTATTAACCCCGAGGGGTCGAATGACGATAGAAGCAGAAAGGCACGTCAAGTTCTAAAAGAAGTTTAGAATCAGTATAGTCCGGTCGATGTTATGCGCAGATTGGCGCCTTTTTTTTGGGGCGTACCTCAAAGATGTTGTCATTTTCCTTACTAAAAAAGCGCCAATCTGCATTTACATATCTGATGAGAGCGGACCACCGCTTGAAACGCGTTATATAAAATGATAAAAGGATAAAATAACAAAATAATAAATAAATGTTGAAAAAAATCTTTTTACAAATGTTGGTAGCTCTACTCCTTTACATATATACTTTTCTCTCGTTGGAACTGCACTAATACCGCACTACCCTCTTTTCTCTCTCTCTCTCTCTCTCTATATATATATATATATATATATCTATGTCTCTCTCTCTCTCTCTATATATATATATATATATAAGTATAAAACAAGCACAAGGAAGCAACATTGCAGCGATGGGACAGGGGCTGGAGCTTGGTTAATAGTGAGGGACCTATTAAGTTGGCGACTCTTTTTTGGACCTTGTCAAAGAATGAGAGACTAGTGGATGATGCACCAACCCAGATGTGGCAACAATACTCCATTCATGGGCGGATGGTGGCTTTGTAGAGATATAGGATAATGTCAGGTGTGAGAAGTATAATATATATATATATAAGTATAAATTTTTATTTATACAAACATTATTGGTTACATATGTGCATACATGTTTCGGTTGCACTTTTCGCAGAAAGTCAACCTCATCAGACCAAGAAGTCAGATGGTCTGATGAGGTTGACTTTCTGCGAAGAGTGCAACCGAAACATGTATGCACATATGTAACCAATAATGTTTGTATAAATAAAAATTTATACTTATAAACAGCTCTACTTGTTATTGAGCACTTTTTATAAACACTTGAGTTTCAACGGATTTACATCTACAGAAACTAACACAATACATATATATATTAATATATATATATGAAGGAGAATGGAAAGGAATTAGAGAAAGCAAAAGCCAAATCAAAATTCAATTCAAAATTTCAAAGCAAGGTATATTCCGCAAAAAGGCAATTTATTCAAGTTAAATTTTCCTTAAGCCAGGCTTTTCAAAGATCAAAATCTTATCATCAGAGGAAGTCGCTGGGATAGATAAGTTGGCAATGGCCAAGATTTAAAATTTGAAAAAATGAAATAAAAGTTGTAGGGAAAGAAACGCAGGGCAAAACTGTGCCAGGGTGCAAGCAAATGTCCGATTGCCAAAAAGTCCGGTGTCGAAAAGTCCAGCGGAGAGAATAAGATGTAGATAGGTAGGTCGTTAGAGGCACGAGAAGTAATGAGAGAGGTTTCAAAGTTAAATTCCAAGAAGCCACAACTTCAGGTACGGCGAAAATAGAAAATCCAAAAAGGGTAAAAAGTCCAATAAGAGGTACATTCGATATATATATATATATATATATATATATATATATATATATATATATATATATATATATCCTTTCGTTACTCTGGATTGAATGAAGAACCTTCAGCTTCTCGCATCATATTGCTTTTTTATTCCTTTTTTTTTAATATTTTATGAATACAATTTTTAGGGTGGGGCCAAATGATGTTCATAGAATTGATTGGATCAATTATATTTTTACTATTCTTTTTTCCATGTAAAATTGTTTGTTCTAATCTGCACAGGATGTTCGAAATAAATTTGATAATATTTTAGTATTCTTTCATTTCCGAACCGTCCAAAGTATTTAATAACGGTAAAGTGCAACGGATAGCTGTTTCTCTGTACTATTGGTGGGGTTTAGAACTGGACTCCATGGTAAAGACAGAGCTACTTTCCTTCAATAATTACAAGAAACCTCTCCAACCACCGATTGTCATGGCAAATAACACCCTATCTGAGAGTTCAACATTTAAACTCTTCGGCCTAACATTCACAGATAACATGACTTGGAACAAATACATTGAAGACATTGCCAAGGCTGCTGCAAAGAATATGGACCCCCTCTTCCGTGCTAGTAAACTCCTTACACCTAACATTATCCTGTATCTCTACAAAGCCACCATCCACCCATGCATGGAGTATTGTTGCCACATCTGAGCTGGTGCATCATCCACCAGTCTCTCCCTCTTAGATCAGGTCCAAAAAAGAATTGCCAACTTGATAGGTCCCTCACTATCCACCAAGCTCCAGCCCCTGTCCCATCGCCGCAATGTTGCTTCCTTGTGCTTGTTGTACAAGTACTTCAAACGATTGTGCTCTGATGAACTTGCTGCTCTGGTACCTCCACGACGTAAATTCACTCGACCAACCCGACAATCAGCCAAATCCCATCCATTCACTGTCGAAGAGCTTTCTACTCCAAAAGCTTCGTTCCGCGTGCTCCTGGCCTCTGGAACTCCCTCCCTGCCCCCTGTTTCCCCGACGTTCCTGACATGCAGAAATTTAAAACTAATATAAACAGACATCTCGCTACACAGATCCCAATTTAGGTTGACCCCCCCCCCCAAAAAAAAAAAACTCTCACCCTTTTTCTCAGTAGCCCTTACGTCTACAGTGGCGGCCTGCCTTGTTTGAGGTGAAATATCTTCAGAACCCCCCCCCCCAAAAAAAAACAAATTTATTGTTTAAAAATTTTATTTTTAGTAAACACTTTTAAAGCCGCGTTTATTTTTCCTGAGGTTTTTGGCCCATAATGATAATCGGAAAAGTCGTTGGGGCTCTAGCAGAAGAGCCCAGCACTAATGTAAAAATGATATTTTGATAGTTAGGCGCAGTGTGCGCACACGCCCTTTGCTTACTTATTCAAGTCCTTACTAACTCTACCTTCTAACTCTACTTTAGACTCGGGTAACCACCCTCTCCCTGAATTACCATTGCGGACTGAAGCCACACTTGATAACCTGGTCATCACCCCATCCCAGGTCAGAGACATCATAAAAAACCTTGACACCTCTATAGCTTGTGGGCCTGATCTTATACCTGTAATAGCAATAAAGAAATGCTCTGCTGAACTGGCCCCTGTTCTCTCCAAACTTTACAATAAATGCCTAGCCGAATCTTGCTTCCCCGATAGCTGGAAAATTGCCTCTGTGGTACCAGTCTACAAGAGTACTGCCGATCTTTGCCAAAATCTTTCAATCCTTAATCAATCTAGCGATAGTACGGCACTTAGTTAATGCTAAACTTCTATCTGACCGCCAGTATGGATTTAGACAAGCACGATCTACTGCAGACATCCTAACGGTCATCTCTGAACGCATGTATCATACTCTCGACAAGGCAGGTGAAGCTAGGGCAGTAGCGCTTGATATATCCAAGGCCTTTGACAAGGTATGGCATAAAGGGCTTCTCCTGAAAATACGCTCATACGGTATTACTGGGCAACTACTTAATATAATTAGATCCTTCCTAAACAAATAAAAAATCCAGGTTGTCCTCGATGGCCGTTCATCTAAGCAACATGACATAAATGCTGGTGTGCCCCAGGGATCTATTCTTGGACCTTTGTTGTTCCTGATCTATATAAACGATCTCCCTGATGACATAGTGTCTGAGATCGGTTTATTTGCTGACGACACCACGCTTTACTCTCGCCATGTTGGCAAAACAGACGCGATCATATCTGAGGCAATGGCTGCATCCTTAGAAGATGACCTCCAGGCTGTAGTGGATTGGGGTCATAAATGGTTGGTGACTTTTAATGCCGCAAAGACAAAGCTCCTTTCCTTCAACAACTACAAGAAGCCTCTCCATCCACCGATTGTCATGGCAAATAACACCCTACCTGAGAGTTCAACATTCAAACTCCTCGGCTTAACCTTCACAGGTATACTTATATATATATATATTATACTTCTCACACCTGACATTATCCTGTATCTCTACAAAGCCACCATCCGCCCATGAATGGAGTATTGTTGCCACATCTGGGCTGGTGCATCATCTACTAGTCTCTCCCTCCTTGACAAAGTCCAAAAAAGAGTAGTCAACCTAATAGGTCCCTCACTGTCAGCTAAGCTCCAGCCCCTGTCCCATCGCCGCAATGTAGCATCCTTGTGTTTGTTTTACAAATACTTCAATGGATTATGCTCCGATGAGTGTGTTGCTCTGGTGCCCCCTCGACGTAAATTCACTAGACTAACTCGACATTCTACTAAATCTCATTCATTCACTGTGGAGGTCCCCAGATGCCGGAGAGCATTCTACTCAAATAGCTTCTTTCCTCGTGCTGCTAGCCTCTGGAACTCCCTCCCTGCCCCCTGTTTCCCCGACAGTACTGACATGCAGAAATTTAAAACTAATGTAAACAGACATCTCGCTGCTCAGATCCCAATTTAAGCTGAACCACCAATCCTTCCCCCCTTTTCCTTTTTCTCAGTAGCCCCTTACGTTTACAGTGGCGTCCTGCCTTGTTTGGGGTGAATCATGTGAAAAAAAAAAAAAACTAGAAATGTGTTGACCGTTATCATCATTCGCGCCGGATTCAAAAATTCGAAATCTTAGCTTCAACATAGTGCTCTTTGAATAGATTTGAAGGCTGTAGAATATGAATTGGGGAATTGCGATACAGACATGGAAAGAAGCAGAAAGGCTCACAGCAGGCGTTCTGACTGATTATTTAGCAGGAAGATGTGACACAAGGTCGTAAAATAGGATTTGGTTGGTCAGCGCCCAAGAGGAAGTGAACCCTGTTCCCCGTCGTCATTCCCCGGTCGGAGCGCCTCAGGCAGTTACCAATAAACTAACTCCGACATGCAGAAATGTAAAACTAATGTGAAAAAGCATCTAGCTGCACAGCTCCCAAATTTAGGATGACCCCCTAAACTTTTATTCTAATTCTCAGTGGCCCCTTACGTCTACAGTGACAACTTGCATTGTTTAGGTTGAACTCAGTTTTAAAAAAATTTTAAAAACTCCAAAGAGGGACAGCAAGGCCTGAGAGGTTGGACCTCCTAGGACTACCCAGAACCATACCTGAGCTTGACAGAAGAAATGCCACTCTCAGTCATAATGGCACATCTCCATCGGACTGATTGTCGAGGACGAATCCTCGACTGGGCAGGAAAGATAACAGGCGTTATGATCGTGTCGAGAAGCTGCAAAAAAAAAAAAGACGAAGCAAAATTCAGGAACGGCAATGCGGACCTTGACGAAATAAATGGAGAACGAGGCTCTTTGCTCTTCCTTGTGCAAGAGTCGCTAATCACCCAAGAGAACTGCCTTCCGAAAGCTAAGAAACTGCTAAACAAGGTCAAACGTTCAGTCGAGCCGAGGGTCCTTCTCAGAACAACGCGCAGAACAACAGGCGGCTACCCTGCAGTCCACATAAAGTCCTGCTCATTATAAAGAGCAAGTCACCTTAAACTATGCTGACCTTTTCTTTTGTCTTTTTCAGAAAATGCCACGGTATGCCCCTTCCCCATCTTCGAAAGCGGACAACTGAGATGATTGTATAGAGTTACTGTCCACTGTTGTCAACGGTTATAGATGGTGGCTGCGGAAATGCCATACACGCAACAACAAAACGCAACTCCGTGTCGCACTTCCGGGGAAATCCAGTAGTCTGAGAACATCCACAACTTCATCAGTTCCAATATCTGGTCCCTCAACTAGCCCGATTGCAAAACCATGGACTACTATGTGTGGAGTGCAGCTGGTAAAGATCACGAACCGTACGGATAAAATTAACTCTAACCTCTAACATTACCCTAACCGTTACCCTAACCCTAACCCAAATACTAACCCTAACTCTAATCCTAAACCCTATCCCCTTTCTCCCTCCCCTTTTTTATTTTATTTTTAGAACTTGAAGCATAAATCTTTTACTATAATGACCAGATTCGGCATTAAATAACCCAAAAAGGGTTGATATGCCGTAAAACAAAACTACCAAACCAAAAACGATGATTAAACATTTGAAGATATAAAGAACTTGAAGCATAAAAACTTTTACTATAATGACCAGATTCGGCATTAAATAACCCAAAAAGGGTTGATATGCCGTAAAACAAAACTACCAAACCAAAAACGATGATTAAACATTTGAAGATATAAAGAACTTGAAGCATAAAAACTTTTACTATAATGACCAGATTCGGCATTAAATAACCCAAAAAGGGTTGATATGCCGTAAAACAAAACTACCAAACCAAAAACGATGATTAAACATTTGAAGATATAAAGAACTTGAAGCATAGGGTAGGGGCGCCTCAGACAGTAAGCAATAAACTTACTCCTCCCCAAAGAGGGGAGACGAAGCCTGGGAGGGTGGACCTCCTTTAACTGCACAGGATAGACCCATAGACCGGCGTAAATCAAGCCCCGAAGGGCAAGACGACACTGGTCTATGGGGTGCAGTATCCATCGGAACAGATACTACACTTTGATCTTAGCCAAAAGGCCAAGATTGGATAGAGCAACCAATTCTAGAGATGAATGGATGGGACCTAGCTGATTGTTGGGTTGTTCTAGTGTATTTGCGTCGAGGGGGCATTAGAGCTCTAAGTACAACTTTGCGGGTCCTTTTTTTTTTTTTTAAACTTTTTAGGGTGTGGGAGGTATTTTTATTTTTTACTCCCCCCACCCTTCTTTTTTTTTCTTTCTTGGTGTAGTTAATGGGCTTCAGCCATTCCCGGTCCGGGACGCGAGCGGAAGGTGAGCGACCCCTCGGAGTCACGTGAGCGCAAACGCTCGTCTAATGAGGCCAGATTATCCTTTGATAGCTGGAAAAAAGCACCTGCGCTCGCCGACGTCCTGCCTCTCCCGTCGACCCCCCTTTCCCAGCCCTCTTCCCCCTCTCTCTCTCTCTTTCTCTCTTTGTCTCTCTTTTTCTCTCTCTCTCTTTCCATCTCTATATATATCTCTCTCTCTTTCATTCTCTCTCTATCTCTCTTTCATTCTCTCTCTCTTTCTCTCTCTCTTTCTCTCTCTTCTTCTCTTTTAATCTCTATCTCTCTTTCTCTATTTTTTTATTATCTCTCTTGGTACCATTCTTTCTCTAATTCTCAACCGGTCCGCGAACGTCTGCGGAAGTCATAAAATACCCAAGCACATGCACACACGTACACACATCAGAGACATATATATATATATATATATATATATATATATATATATATATATATATATATATCGAGGAAGCATTTTTTCCTTAAGACACGTATTATTAAAAATAACCGACAATTTTTGTCTGGTTATTTTAGTATTGATCCCTTCAATTTTCCGGATTAAAATCGTCAGTGGAATAATGACAAACAGGTACAGACCTTGAGTGAAATTTACAATTAATTATGGCGGGAAAATTTAAATATGAAATTATATTTAAACATAGTTTCATATTTAAATTTTCCCGCCATAATTAATTATAAATCTCACTCCAGGTCTTTACCTGTTTGTCATTATTCCACTGACGATGGACCCATGCGGGTCAGAAAGTACTCAGGACCAAAATGTACATTACGGCAGTTTCATCAGCCAATTTTCTTCCGAGATTAAGATTTTAATCCGGAAAATTGAAGGGATCAATACTAAAATAACCAGACAAAAATTGTCGGTTATTTTTAATAATATATATATATATATATTAATATATATATATATATATATATATATATATATATATATATATATATATATATATATATATATATATATATATAGTAAGGAAGTTAACATTATTGAAGCACGGATTAGAATGTATTAAATATTTTTGAAAATCAACAATCGTGCAATATTTTTATAAATCAAAAATTCATTTATTTAAAAAAATGTTATCGCGGATTTTCGTTGTAAAATAAAACCTTGTCAAGCGAGACTGTCCTATAGTTTTTTTTTCTTTTCTTCCTCCTCATTTTGATGGTGGTATTAATCCAGAGGGGTCGAAAATACGTCGAGTTCTTTAAGACGTTAGAAGTTCAGTCTGGTCGATGTCATGCGCAGATTGGCGCTATTTTTTAAAGTAAAGAAGTTAACACCTTTGAAGCACGGATTAGAATGTATTAAATATTTTTGAAAATCAACAATCGTGCAATATTTTTATAAATCAAAAAGTCATTTATTTAAATTTTTTTATCGCGAATTTTCGTTGTAAAATACAATCTTGTCAAGCGAGACTGTCCTATAGTTTTTTTACTTTTCTTCCTCCTCATTTTGATGGTGGTATTAATGTATACATGCATATATATATATATATATATATATATATATATATATATACATATATATATATATATATATATAATGTATATATATATATAATGTATATATATATATATAATGTATACATATATATAATATATATATATATAATGTGTATATATATATTTATATATATATATATATTTATATATATATATATATATATATATATATATGTATATATATATATATATGTATATATATATATATATATATATATATATGTATATATATATATATATATATATGTATGTATATATATATATATATATATATATATATATATATATATATATATATATATAC
>OY744549.1:2604596-2612096 GCA_963556195.1 Sepiola atlantica
CATCTATCTATCTATCTATCTATCTTATTAGACTCTGTATCTATCTATCTATCTATCTATCCATCTATCTCTCCTTTTATTTGATTTTATTTGATTTTATCTTATTGAATTTTATCTCATTTTATTTTTTATTTTATATTAATATTTTGTTATTATTTTTGTAATTATTATTTTTTGATTTTGATTTTTGACAGTACCAATTCTAACCACGTGACTTTCCAAATTCAAATTTAAAATTTCTTTTCTTTTCTCTCCATTTCATTCCTTCCAAATATGATCTAAGGTTAAGATCGGATTTTAAGTCTGCCTGATGAGATCTCAGTTTATAACAGCTGTTGATCGATAACATCGACATACCCTAGAACATATATAGAAAGAATGAAATGGAGAAAGAAAGAAACAGAAAAAGAAAAGAGATTAAAATTTCAAAAATTTGGGAGTCACGTGGTTGGGACCGTTAGTAATCGAAATATAAAACTCACAAACCAAAATACAAAAAAAAAAAATATTAAAGAATATTAATATAAAATATAAAATATAAAAATAAAAAAGATAGATAGAAATAAATAAATAAAGAAAGAAAGTCATTTGCGGTCCAGACGGAGAGTATTGATTTACTTCTCCCCAGGAGTTAGGCACAAGGCCAGTTTTTATCTTACTCCCACAAGTAAGATGTGACCCAAGGTCGGGTCTGGAAAGTGGGGTTTAAAAATTGCCTGGGCAGCCCCGTCGGCATTCCCCGGTAGGGGCACCTCAGGCAGTAAGCAATGAACTTACTCCTCCCCAAAGAGGGGAGGCAAAGCCTGGGAGGGTGGACCTCCTAGAACTGCACAGGACATACCCATAGACCGGCGTAAATCAAGCCCCGAAGGGCAAGACAACACCAGTCTATGGGGTGCAGTATCCATCGGAACAGATACTACACTTTGATCTTAGCCAAAAGGCCAAGTAAAACATCGGAGAGTAGGGGGGGGGAGGAACATACAGCTAAAAGTGTCAAGTAATGTGTAAAAAAACTACGGCTAAAAATCACCGTAATTCCAAATTCGTAGCAGATCGCTTATATGCGTACGTGTGTGTGTGTGTTAAGGGAGGGGGGTTTCACTTTTCGTAGCAGATCGTAGCGACACGCGTACGTGCGTACGTTGGTGCGTATGCGTATGTGTGTGTGTGTGTGTGTGTGTGTGTGTGTGTGTTAAGGGAACGGGTTGTGTTAATACATTTGTCCGTTAATGCAGTATCAATTTCTAATCGTTTCACTTTTCTTTAAACTTATCAAGTTTTCATAACTTAAATAAATCAAAATAACCATAAGATAATACACAATAATCATACTATAATTACGTGTATATATATATATATATATATATATATATATATATATATACATTATATATATATATATATATATATATATACATTATATATATATATATATATATATATATATATATATATATATATATATATATATATATATATATATATATAATAATAATGGTAATAATCCAGGTGAAAAATATCCACAGGGTGGTAATCCAGAGAATTTTAACCGGTTTTATAAAAAGTGCTCAATATCAAAATAGAGCTTTATATATGATAATTTTATTTACACAGACATGTACAAAATCTGCGACACTGGCATGTCGATGTTATCGATCAACAGTTACTATAAATCGAGATCTCATCAGGCAGAATCCGATCTTAACCTCAGATCATATTTGGAAAGAATCGGATTCTAACTCTGCCTGATGAGATCTCAGTTTATAGTAACTGTTGATCGATAACATCGACATGCCAGTGTCGCAGATTTTGTACATGTCTGTGTAAATAAAATTATATATATATATATATAATATTTGTTATTGTTTATTATCTATGTACGTATACGTCTCGTCCCTTTTCAATCAGGACTCATCAGCATAGAGATATGACTGTTCACTACAGGTGGTACGATTCGAAACCCTGGATTACAAGTATTTTTCAACTTAAATCCAACGTCGTTAACCGCACGGCCAATATTTGAATAGCCGATAAACAATGATAATGTTTAACACATTTAAAAGCGGCACGATATCCAGGCATTCTTCTTCTATTAAAGAAGGAATGATGCATATAAAGCAAGTGACGTCATGCTGTGTTTGTACTACCATTTACGTGCTCTACTTATTTTACGAGCAGCGACAAATATAAAATATTTGTTATTGTTTATTATCTATGTACGTATACGTTTCGTCCTTTTCAATCGAGACTCATCAGCATATATATATATATATATATATATATATATATATATATATATATGCTGATGAGTCATATATATATATATATATATATATATATATATATGCTGATGAGTCATATATATATATATATATATATATATATATATGATAATTTTATTTACACAGACATGTACAAAATCTGCGACACTGGCATGTCGATGTTATCGATCAACAGTTACTATAAACTGAGATCTCATCAGGCAGAGTTAGAATCCGATCTTAACCTCAGATCATATTTGGAGAGAATGAAGTGGAGGGATAGAGAAAGAGAAGAAGAAGGAAAGAAATTTAACATTTCAAAAATTAAAGCCGTTAAAAAATTAAAATTTTCTAGTTATTCTTTAGTTATATTTTTTTTAGTTTTTTTAGTTTTTTTAGTTTTTTTAGTTTTTTAAAGTTTTTTTAGTATTTTTATTATCATTTTTTATTATCATTCATTTATTATTTCAATTACTGTGTCGCAGATTTTGTACATGTCTGTGTAAATAAAATTATCATATATAAAGCTCTATTTTGATATTGAGCACTTTTTATAAACCCGGTTAAAATTCTCTGGATTACCACCCTGTGGATATTTTTCACCTGGATTATTACCATTATATATATATATATATATATATATATATATATATATATATATATATATATATATATATATATATATATATATATACTTAATTATAGTATGATTATTGTATTATATGTTTATAAATATAATGATACTATATATATATATATATATATATATATTGGTCTGAAGAGGTTGACTCTTTGTAAAGAGTACAACCGAAACATGTATGCACATATGTAACCAATAATTTTTATATAAATAAAACTTTATACTATATATATATATATATATATATATATATATATATATATATATATATATATATATATATATACTTCTTTGTAATATAGCAGAACAAATCACAGAAGAGTGCTCGCTTAATTGAGATTTAATGTTAAAAATTAAAAATTAAGAGCGTAATATTTATTCATTTTGGTACAGAAAAATTAGTGCAACATTCGTACCGGCGGTTTCAAGCACTAAAGGACTTAGCCATCCGGCTCTCTTCAGCTTCCGAAATAGATGACAACAGAAGCTGAAGAGAGCCGGATGGCTAAGTCCTTCAGTACTTGAAACAGCCGGTACGAATGTTGTACTAATTTTTCTGTACCAATATATATATATATATATATATATATATATATATTCCATGAAAAATGCCAGTATACTGAAATCATATGCCCTTAATAGGGTTAAGATGAAAATTCATATACACTAAATGTACAAAAGCAAGGAAATTCCCAAATTTTTACACTTTTATTGTCATTAAGGGTATGACTACATATCAACCAAACCATTTCATTATCACATAACTACAGTATAAATCTCTATGCATGAGTGGATGAAGTGTGTGAGGTGCGCTGAAGAAAAATTCCTACCAGTAAAATACATAGCCCTGTTGTGCTCGCATACCCTTAATGACAATAAAAGTGTAAACATTTGGGAATTTCCTTGCTTTTGTACATTTAGTGTATATGAATTTTCATCTTAACCCTATTAAGGGCATATGATTTCAATATACTGGCATTTATCATGGAATGTTACTACTTTTGTAAAGGCTATGCCTCAATACAATGGTCATTTTTAAGGTTTTTGGGGAATTTTCTGGAAAACTAAGGTATATGGTAAACTGAAATTAAAATGCCATCAACTAGACCCTAGAACCTCTATCTCTGCCAAAAATCAGCCGAATCCATCAAATAGTTGATGAGATACAGAGTGGCACATACGTACGTACGTACACACGGATAACACAAAATCATGCCTGACCTTTCTGGATCTCTGGGTTGCCTTGACTAATGATGCTGAAATTCTACACATTTATAGAACCTATCAAATGAAAATTTTGTGCAAAGTTTTAACTAATTTGGTTTATTGGTTTTTGAGTTATGATTGATTAAAGAAATGAGATTTCTAGCATAGGCCGCTTTTGAAGTCTATTAAGGGATAGAGCGCTATCGCGCCTCCCTTGTAATATATATATATATATATATATATATATATATATATATAGGCTCATGTGATTAAAATATACAAGAGAGAGAGAGAGAGAGAGGCGATTATATTGGTTGCTTAAATCTATTTTAATATCTCTGTTTTCCCTTTCTAAGACTCGATTACCCATTTACACGCACTGAGATAATTTTAAAAGCCCCCCCCCCCCTGTTTTTTTTTTTTTTTTGCTTCAAGGGATACGTTCTCAGCGGAGGTGAATTGGTCCGGACAATAGCGGCTCGGTTTCGCGCCTACAGGACGGCGTCACAACCTTCCGCGAATCAGTGGCGCGCAATAATTTTAGGAGACCAGTCGGCGTAATTAAGACCCCCCAGGTTGTCGGCTTCACTCGACAGCACCGTCGATACTCATCGGTGCAATGTCGATAGAAAACGCCATGTCGAGCCGCGAAGTTCATCGGATCGAGAGACAACAGGTAGACGTTCGTTGGCGCTTTCCCAGGGATCATCGATTCGCTTTTGTTCGGTTGCTTTGTGATATTGATTCAATAACCAGTTCGGGTCAGGTAATTCCGCATAAGTACGCCCAAACAATCTATCTATCTATCTATCTAAATCAAGGGAGGCGCGAGAGCGCTCTATCCCTTAATGGACTACAAAAACGGCCTATGCTAGAAATCTCATTTCTTTGATCAATCATAACGCAAAAACCAATAAACCAAATTAGTTAAAACTTTGCACAAAATTTTTATTTGATAGGTTCTATAAGTGTGTAGAATTTCAGCATCATTAGTCAAGGAAACCCAGAGATCCAGAAAGGTCAGGAGTGATTTTGTGTTATCCGTGTGTACGTACGTACGTGTGTGCCACCCTATATCTCATCAACTATTTGATGGATTCAGCTGATTTTGGGCAGAGATAGAGGTTGTAGGGTCTAGTTGATGGCATTTTAATTTCAGTTTATCATATACCTTAGTTTTCCTGAAAATTCAAAAAAAACTTAAAAATGACCATTGTATAGCCTTTACAAAAGTAGTAACATTCCATGATAAATGCCAGTATACTGAAATCATATGCCCTTAATAGGGTTAAGATGAAAATTCATATACACTAAATGTACAAAAGCAAGGAAATTCCCAAATGTGTACACTTTTATTGTCATTAAGGGTATGCGAGCAAAACAGAGCTATGTATTTTACTGGTAGGAATTTTTCTTCAGCGCACCTCACACACTTCATCCACTCATGCATAGAGATTTATACTGTAGTGATGTGATAATGAAATGGTTTGGTTGATATGTAGTCATACCCTTAATGACAATAAAAGTGTACAAATTTGGGAATTCCCTTGCTTTTGTACATTTAGTGTATATGAATTTTCATCTTAACCCTATTAAGGGCATATGATTTCAGTATACTGGCATTGATCATGGAATATATATATATATATATATATATATATATATATATATATATATATATATATATATATATATATATATATATATTAATTGAATGACATAATAAAGTGAGAAATTAATCAGATTTTATTAAAGTTCAAAAACAAGGAGTGATATTGTGTCCTTAACTCATGAGTTTTCAACAAAAAAAAAATCTTCTCCTCAGAGGACCATTACCGCAATGACATTACTGCAGGTAATAAAATTAAGCTTTGAAAATATATAAAAAATATATAAAAATACATAAAAGTATATAAAACATCAAATATATTGGCCCAAAACACACTTTTTTGTTAAACTTATACAATTCATCAAAGTCATAAAGTTTAAAACAATTTCAAGAAAGATGTCAAAGACGTTGATTAAAAAACAATCCAGGTGGTGAATGGTAGTGAAAAAAACGAAAAAACTTATCCAGGCGGGAAATTTGCTTGCTATCGATGCAGTAGATGACAATGAAAAGTATATTCAGGGTGTATGCAAATTAATAAAACGATAGAAAAAACAAAATCATATAAAAAGTTCAGAAGATTCACTCGGTGTTGAATATTATAATGTCCAATTAAGGGTTCTTAGGAGCTGATAGGAGTTGTTAAAACCATGACTTCCTGGTCTGACGTATATAGAGACAAAAAAATGTGATCGAGATGAATTATAAAGTAAGATCTGATCAAAAAACAATATTATTGCTCTATACACGATATTGAGCTTTGTTTTTATCCTGATAGTCTACTGGTTAAAGATATTATTTATATCTTTAAAGTACTCTCTCTCTCTCTCTCTCTCTCTCTCTCTCTCTCTCTCTCTCTCTCTCTCTCTCTCTCTCTCTCTCTCTCTCTCTCTGTATGTGTTAGAGTGAAATAAATTCCAGGAGGGAGTCCGGGTATGAGAGCTCAATGTAATAAATAGAGCAAGAATAAAATAAAATAAAGTTAAATAACACGGAATCAGTGCAACAATTTATTTCGACACTCCGGCCTTATTCAAGCGATTACATTTTTGAAACATGTAATCGCCTCGTTTGGATGCTTGAAAAGGCCGGAGGGTCGAAATAAATTATCGCACAAGTGTATTATGTGATTCCTTGTTATTTTACTTCATATATATATATATATATATATATATATATATATATATATATATATATATATATATATATATATATATATGGGAGAGAGAGTTAGAGTGAAATAAATTCCAGTGAAATGAATTCCAGCAACCAGGTTGGATAAAAAAATAATTTCCTGCCTGATGAGACCTCAGCTCTTGAGAGCTGTAGATCGATAACATCGACATGCCAGTGTAGCAGACCTTGTACATGTTTGAATAAAAGCATTCACAATACAGCTCTATATTTTTTTATTGAGCACTCTTTTATAAACCCGGTTTGATTCCCTTTGGATTTCTACCCTGTGGATTTTTACCCTACCTGGATTACTATATATATATATATATATATATATATATATATATATATATATATATATATATATATACAGACTGTTTCGCTGTATCACAGCTCTTCAGTGCGGCTAGACCAGTTAGTGCCTCAAGCCGAGATTGAAACTCAACCGTCGAGCAGACAGTCGGCACTCCTACCCCTGCGCTATCATACGACACTGACTGAATGTAAGTAATATCTCAATGTAAACATTGTCAAGTGCCGGAGCTCGAATTAGTTTTACCTAATGAGCTATGCCTTAAAGCTAATGGCAGTTGGCGATATCCTTA
>OY744549.1:2622096-2624596 GCA_963556195.1 Sepiola atlantica
TACATACATATATATATACATATATATACATAAATATATATATATATATATATATACATATACATACATATATATATATATGTATGTATATGTATATACATGTATATTTATATGTATATATGTATATATATATATTTCTATATGTATCGTGAAATCGATCTTAGAATATATATATATATGTATATATATGTATATATATATATATATATGTATATATATGTATATGTATATGTATATATTTATATATATATGTATGTATATAATTATTATTTCATATATCCACATAAAATGTTATAAGAGGATATAAATGTGTATGTATCAATTTTCAGCATTCAGAATTTACTTCGACAGTGCTTGATACGTGAGTAAAGCAAGGTAATAAGTCATGAAAATATATTTATGTCAATTAAGCTACACAGAGGCTTCCGCGTTTCATCCCCGGAGGAATCGTCAGGCGAAAATGCATAGAGTTAGTTTTGCCGGGTGCTTTTATAGACACGTCTATCTAGTTAACCAATCGAATTCTTTGTTGTTCTCTTAGCCAATCGTTGGGCTTCTCACGAACAAAGGTCTGGTTGATTTTACTTCCTATTTCCTATTCTATTGTTCTGTTTTCTATAGGATGACTCATCCCTTTTTCCTTGTTGTGTCAATATAATGGGTGACCTTATTTTAACACGTGCTCCCTTGTATTTCTATTTCTTATTGTATCGTTCTTTTTTCTATAGGATGACTCATCCCTTTTTCCTTGTTGTGTCAATATAATGGGTGACCTTATTTTAACACGTGCTCCCTTGTATTTCTATTTCTTATTCTATCGTTCTTTTTTCTATAGGATGACTCATCCCTTTTTCCTTGTTGTGTCAATATAATGGGTGACCTTATTTTAACACGTGCTGCCTTGTATTTCTATTTTAGGTTTTAGTTTTCAAGTTTTTAGGCTTTTGTTTAGTTTAGTTTTTTTATTCATTTATTTGTTCATTTATTTATTATCTATTGTTAACCTAAAGTAAACTGTATTCTTTGCAGGCAGTTGTTTACTATTTCGCTTCTACAGTTTAATAGATTTTGGAGGTCTTTTAAGTTTAGGATTTCCAATTTCTCATTCAGACATAATCTACACGGGTCGTCTAAATTTCTACATATACTGACCTGTCGTATTATTTTCCATTCAGTTATCGGTGAGCGTCCGTTTTGATTTGAGCTCCCAATAATGGTTTGCTAGTGCTGTTTTAATTCGGCGTTCCTTGTTTTTAAATGTGCTGTTGTGGTCGTAATATCTGGTTTTAAAACTTAGGGAGGTCATGCCCACGCAGTACTTCTTGTTATTCGGTCTTTCTTTGGCAAATATTGTGGCTTGGTAAACAATACTTTTGGTTAGGCATTTATTTTGTAGTGGGCAAAGTATTCTATTTACGCAGTTACATCTCTTCTCTTCTATTACTATTTTTTTATTATTAAACTGTAGAAGCGAAGTATCTTGTTTTGGTGCTTCACGAGTTGTTCGTTGGATTGGTGTCTCTTGCTGCGGTGATTAGCCTTCTCCAGCCTTTTTTTGTATCTCCCACGCAGTTTTCTATACTTACCAGTCCTTTCCCCCTTCGCTTCTATTATTGGTAACGAATTCAGAAGTCTATGACTAGACTTCAAACATTCAACAAACAAACAAAAAAAACTCAGTTCGGTTCAATTCCTGTAGAAGCACAAAAACCCTCTGTGTAACCCCGAGCTCCAATGAACGAAAACAATTCGGCTCACTCGATACTGACGTTTCTCGTCACACTTCTTCTGATTTTTTTTTTTGTCTTTTTATTAGCAGATTTTCCCTCAGTTAATTCCGCTTAACCAATCAGAAAAAATCATAATCCGCTGGCTCACTATTTGTCATGATAATTAAATCTATTATTATTGTGCAGCAACCAGTAGATTTGTTACTTCGAGGTTGTGAGTTCAATCCTCACTAGAAAACTAGTAAGCCAAATACTTATTTCCCTTTCCATCTGCAAGTCAGGCAAAGGCGGACCCTCTTACTGTGGGGATGAAGTATGTCCGGGCCACCTCCATCGCTCGATTCTGGCTCAACATCATCAATTCCGCCACAGCTTCTTTTCATGTGTCTTCCACACAGTTTTCTATACTTACCAGTCCTCTTCCCCCTTCGTCATTATTTTTCTAGTCTTCCGGTCAATGTGCCTGAGCTCTTCTTTAGTCTAGCCTATGAATGGTCCAGATTATCTTATTAGTGATTATGCCCAGGTGCTTATTCATTTTACTAGATGTCTTTTATATAATTTCGTTTCTAATATATTCTTTCCCAATCTTCATTTCATTTCTGTAGATTTGATGGTGTCTGCTTTCAGTACTCCAAAATATTTATAGCTCCCCCGTTCTCCTAGCGCCCTCATTTCCTCTTGGTTGGGCAATTCCATGCCCTCTGTTGTCTCCAGTTTTCCCCTTTTTCATATCTAGCAGTGCACACTTTTCCATTCCCAATTCAATT
>OY744549.1:2629596-2637096 GCA_963556195.1 Sepiola atlantica
GCGGTGGGCGGAGGGAGTAAAAGGCGGTAAGAGGGAGGAAGACAGAGGAACTGGTCAGGATAAACACAAATATGAGTGGGCATGAAATTGATACACTAAATGCGATAACCCAAAGATTAATCTGAATGTACCAGAGATAGGTCTGCTAATTTGTCACATATTAAGTTTTAAAAAGCAATAAAAATCTTAAACTGACAGTCTAGAGAAAAAAAATCTATTTTATCAAACTAATGTAAATGATAACTTATTATAAGGAAGAATGTTTTATTTATTTTTATTTTTTTTCCTTTTTAAAGTGTAAGATGATATGAAATACACGTAAGAAAAATCCTTAAATAGGGTTAAGTTTGAGAGAGATGTATTAAAATGATTTGATTAGCAATGAGAACTTGCTATTATCACAACATTTTTTTCCTCCTCCCATGTGTGTGTTTTAAAAATAAAATTATTTACGAATCTTCACTTTTTCTGAAGACGTTCCCCTACACAAACGAAACCGGTCAAATCTCTTGTTTTTGTTTTTCTCCTGCACTTTTACCTGTTTTCCGTTTGTCATTTTTCACACACACACACACACACACACACACACACACATATATATATATATATATATATATCATCATCATATATATATATATATATACAGGGTGGGCCAAAATAAGGGTCCTATCTTTAAATTTGAATAACTTGAATTTGAATAACTTCCACAAAATAAAAGTTAAACTCACCAAACTTTATGTGTGTGTAGACTGACCCTTCCGAGATTTTTTGAAATGAACAAAACAAATTTTAGCCGAAAAACACTTCTTAAAACTTACAAAAACTAAAGTATTGTTTTTTACACTGTTTTCAGTTTTTTAAGCAAAAATAATGTTCTCTAAATGAGGGTACGTTCCTTAGGGCTAATACGGCTCATGCTTGCTTCGGAAGGGGTCTTTTACTTATTCTAAAAAAAATTTTTTTTTAAATCAATAAATAAAAAAGTTATGAATTTTTAAAAATAGGACCCTTATTTTTGCCCACCCTGTATATATGTGTGTGGGGGGGGTATGTGTATATATACAGCGAGAGAGAGAGAGAGAGAGAGAGAGAGAGAAAAAGAGAGAGAGAGGAACAGACAGACAGGCAGACAGGCAGACAGACAGATGTAGAAACATATATGTTGTTTAATATACTTTCTATTCTTTCTATAGCCCAACATTTTCAATGTACGAGCTCGATGGTTGTTAACATATAACAATAGAGCATATATAGATAAACAATATTGTGCTACATTCCAATGGCAAAGATTTTATTCACCTTACTGATCAGTTGGTCATCGGGGAGGTCGTTTATGAAAATCAGGAACAATAAAGGTCCAAGGATCCATCGCTGGGGTACACCTGCATTTATATCATGTTGTTTGGATGAATGGTTATCGAATACACCATGGATCTTTCTTTTGGATAGGGAGGATCTAATTATATTAACTATTCGTCCAGTAATATGAATTTTTTCTTCGTACTCAAAACCCCTTTTCTTATTTTTCAGTGTATTTCTCTATTTATTTATTTCCCTTTTTGGTACTTGTTCGTCTTTTACCACAGTCCGTTTTTCACAACTTTTTACTCACCATTTTTTTTTTTTTTCGGTGTACACTTACCTATCAGGCTGCTAGAGAATTCCGAGTTTTTTTGGGGAAAAAAAATCAAATATTTTACATTTTAGGAGGGGTCTAAATTGTTTTAAATTTTTTTCCCCAAAAAAACGGAATTCTCTATCGACGGTAAGCAGAAAGAGAATTTTACAAATTTGAGATGGTGTTCAGTCTACGTTGAATTTACATCGGAAACTGATCCCCCTCCTAAAATGTAAAATATTTGAATTTTTTTCTAAAAACCTCGGAATTCTCTAGCAGCCTGATAGGTAAGTGTACACCGAAAAAGAACAAAAAAATGGTGAGTAAAAAGTTGTGAAAAACGGACTATGGTAAAAGACGAACAAGTACCCCCCCCCCTTTTTTTAAATTTCTTGTTTTTAGTTTTTTACATTCTAAACTTAATTTTCATTCTTTCTACATTCTCTTTCCACGTTTCGTTCTTTCGTTGACTATATATATATTGTTTACATTTCTTTCTCTATATATTTCTATATATATATATTTTTACATTTCTTTCTCTATATATTTCTATATATATATTTTTTTACATTTCTTTCTCTATATATTTCTATATATATATTTTTTTACATTTCTTTCTCTATATATTTCTATATATATATATTTTTTTACATTTCTTTCTCTATATATTTCTATATATATATTTTTTTACATTTCTTTCTCTATATATTTCTATATATATTTTTACATTTCTTTCTCTTTCCTTCTGTTTCTCAACTGTAAACGTTGAAACGCACTTAACCCCTTTCATCTTGACCACCGACATTTGCTCAATAACATTTTTAACAAAAGAAAAGGGGTATCTTTTACTTTACTCCGCAGAGTCATGAACGGGGTTAAAAAAAACGAACGAGAAAGTGTTTAAAAACATAAATATGCAACAAGTAAAGGCGACCTACGTCAAGAATAGATATTTTCCTATGTAGCTATGACATTTGTTTGTATTTTTACGTAGTATACATCGGTTTTTATTAGATGTAAAAAAAAAAATTCTTGTTTTTTTTTTTGCACAAAAAGAAAATGGCGGACGGTCTTCTTACTCTTACATACCTCCCTATGTCGCCATCTTGGATTTGTGCGATGTTGGTATGACGAATAATTTAATCTCTAATAAATAGCACTTCGAACGGGTTAAAAATACGAACAAATGCCACAGGTAAGTTTGAAAATAACTTTTATCGCCTACAGTTACTTTTATTTGTTGTATATTTGTTTTTTGAGCGTTTTTAGTCTGCTGAGTACAGTAAAAGATACCCAAGAAACGTTTTTTAAAAAAACAGAAAACAAACAAAAGAATTAAGAGTTCTTCTACTAATCCGAAACGCAATTGCCACTCGGCCGCCATCTTGAATGTACCTTATTCTCGTCAATCAAACTGCGGCCTCGTTTCCATTTAGTAACTAAATTCACCCCCCCCCCCCAAAAAAAAATTATTTATTATCACAACATTTGTCCCCATTGTTCGCTTCTGATCCGATCACACATATATTTATTATTATTGGTCCCCCGATTTATAAAATCGGGGGATCTATGTTTTGAGGCATTTCCGTCCGTCCGTCTGTCCGGATTTTTCTCCGCAACCATCCATTGAATTTCTCTGAAATTTTGTATGAAGTTGTAACTTTGGTCAGGTTAGAAAGTGACATTCTCCGATTAAAAAAAAAAAATCTGGTTAGCCCCCCAGGGGGTCAAAAGGCCCCGAAATGGCAAAAAATGACATTTTTTGCCCTATAACTTTTCATCCATCCATCCATTCAATTTCTCTGAAACTTGGCCAAAATGTGGAGGCAATTGTTCCTAACAAAAAATAAGTATGGCTGACCTTGGGAAAAATCTGGTTCGCGCCCCCAGGGGTCTAAAGCCCCCAAAATGGCAAAAAATTACCCTTTTCTCCCATAACGCTTGATCCATCCATTCAATTTCTCTGAAACTTGGCCAAAATGTGGAGGCAATTGTTCCTAGCAAAAAATAAGTATCGCTGACCTTGGAAAAAGTCTGGTTCGCGCCCCCAGGGGGTCAAAAGCCCCCAAAATGGCAAAAAATTACCCTTTTCTCCCATAACGTTTGATCCATCCATTCAATTTTTTTAAAAAACTTGGCCAAAATGTAGAGGCAATTGTTCTGGATATAAAATGAGCATCCTTGACCTCAGAAAAATTCTGATTCGCGCCCCCAGGGGGTCAAAGGGGGGTCAAAATGCCCCAAATTGCCCAAATTTATTGCATTTTACACTCGCCACATCGAGTCACATACAGAGGGGGACCACGCACGCACGGCTTGTTGATTGTGGGATAATTAGTTTTTTATGTAGAGGGCTTCAAGAATTTTTTATATTTTGGTGTTGGTATCGTGGTGTATTATTTTAGTATTGTTAACTAGTATGTGTCTATATTGAGAAGGGGACAGTCATGTATTTTTAGGTGTTGGCAAATGGAGCTAAAAAATAACACGTCTCAGACCCCAAATACATTAGGAAGAACCAATGTATTATATCAGTTTCAATGCTCCATGGGATAATGGATCTTCGACAATAATAATAAAACAAATTCTTACATTGGTTTCACTACCACAACACTTTCCCAAAGACTAACCTTACATCTCGCCGACACTAGCTACATATATATATATATATATATATATATATATATATATATTAGGAAAGTTCATTTAATAAAGCATCTTTTGAAGGTTAATATAAATATAGACGCAAAATGCCTTCAAAGAAAGCATGTATTAGATGCGAGTAATTAAATCAAAATAAAAATAAAAATATTTCAAAACATTTCTCAAAATATTTCAAAATACCTTCCGTTTTTTTTCTTCATCTTGATTTTTTTTAGCTAATATTTCGCTTGATAAAAACAATTTATACAAATTTTATTACATCGAAAGTTCAGATGCAAGGAGTTACATTAATCCTTAAACCATGGTTTTTCAAAGATAAAACTCTTTTACACTCGCCACATCGAGTCACATCCTTCTTTTACTATAGTCTCTATTTAACTCAATCTGCAAGTTCGTCACACGGCGGTGCGTGTCTAACAGGATGCAACACCAAGTCTATTCTTTTCTTTTCTCGGTCAGACTTTTGAAGAAAGTGTAGTATCTGTTCCGATGGATACTACACCCCATAGACCGGTGTCGTCTTGTCCTTCGGGGCTTGATTCCACCGGTCTATGGGTTTGTCCTGTGCAGTTCTAGGAGGTCTTTTGGGAGGAGTAAGTTTATTGCTTACTGCCTGAGGCGCCCCTACCGGGGAATGCCGACGGGGCTGCCTAGGCAATTTTTAATGGTCAGAGTGCTCACCTTCTCGGGCGCTGGCTTTTCAAGTCCCACTTTCCCGACCCGACCTTGGGTCACATCTTACCTTGTGGGAGTAAGATAAAGCTGGCCTTGTGCCTAACCTCCTGGGGAGGTAAATACATTCTCGGTCAGTGAATGAGAAGTCCTTCTAGGCTGAGGCAAATTTGATTTTTGTTTCAATTCAGAGTGCATCTTTTCGGGGAACCTGGATTTTCCCCCACATTAAAATGTCTAACTTTGCCCCCGCGGTCATGCAAGTAAATAAGAACGGTTTTGCCATCATGAACCTAGTCAATGACGATTGCCTCAGATTCGCCGTCACCCTGCATGCAGGTTCGAGAGTGTACAGAGTACACATGTGCTGCTGCGGTAAGTAGGTCGACTTGTACTGACCCCACAACCTATCATATAGAACGAACGGCGCTCTTGTATAAGCAGTAACCGATCTGAGGGAGATAACTCTATTTTTCTTAGCCGCCGCTATTCCGAATTCGCTTATACTTTGGCGCGGGAGATAACTTTGTTTATTAGGGTTATCTCCCTCAGATCGGTTACTGCTTATACAAGAGCGCCGAACGAACGTCAGGAGAGTAATTTACTCCTCTCCAGGAGTTAGGCACAAGGCCAGTTTTTATCCTACTCCCACAAGTAAGATGTGACCCAAGCTCGGGTCGGAAAGTGGGGGTTGAAAAGCCAGCGCCCGAGAGGTGAGCACTCTGACCATCAAAAATTGCCTGGGCAGCCCCGTCGGCATTCCCCGGTAGGGGCGCCTCAAGCAGTAAGCAATTAACTTACTCCTCCCCAAAGAGGGGAGGCAAAGCCTGGGAGGGTGGACTTCCTAGAACTGCACAGGACAATCCCATAGACCGGCGTAAATCAAGCCCCGAAGGACAAGACGATACCAGTCTATGGGGTGCAGTATCCATCGGAACAGATACTACACTTTGATCTCGACCAAAAGGCGCCCTCAATGATCGCGTCAGACGGGCCCTAGACATCACTGGCTTTCCGTCGATCCTCGAACCAGTTGGCTTTGACAGAAGGGATGACAAATGGTCCAATAGGCTGACGGTGTTTCTATTTTAAACGGTTAGGTTAGGGTTAGGGAGCAGGGAGGGAGTTCCAGAGGCCGACAGCACGAGGAAAGGAGCTTTTGGAGTAGAAGGCTCTTCAACATCTTGGGACCTCCACAGTGAATGGATTTGATTTAGCTGATTGTCGGGTTCGTCTAGTGTATTTACGTCGAGGGGGCACCGGGCAGCAAGTTCATCGGAGCACAGTCCATTGAAGTATTTGTAAAACAAGTACAAGGATGCAACATTGCGGCGATGGAACAGGGGCTGGAGCTTGGTGGATAGGGAAGGACCTATTAAGTTGGCGACTCTTTTTTTTTGACCTCGTCTAAGAGGGAGAGACTAGTGGATGATGCACCAGCCCAGATGTGACAACCATACTCCATACATGGGCGGATGGTGGCTTTTTTATTTTTATAGTGAGTGTATAATATTATCTTATAGTAGAAGTACATGTCTTGTTTGAAGTTAGGGGTATGACACCGACATTATTATTATTTTTACCGAACTAACATTTAAATTGGTAGCCTATGAAGGGTTAATGCCTTTGGGAACACTGAAGGAGAGGGTATAGGAATAGGGTTAGGGTTGGGGTTGGGTTTAGGAAAGGGTACCCAGTCACCAAGCACAGTGAGGCCGTTCCCTTCTTTAACCGGCGCCTGCTCTGCTACCCACCCCATCACCCCGCATGACCGCTTCATCGGGAACCACTGGGGCAGAAGAGACCATTGAAGTGTTGACCAATTGAGTGTTCCGTTTAGATGGGTCGGGGTCATATTATAAGTGCCCCAAGTTCGGCGGCAAATACCCTGAGGTATTCGCACGCAAGTATCCCAACCCCCTACACCAACCCCCTCGGGGTGGTTTGGGATAAAAAATAATTTAAAAAAAAAGTTTTATTCCTTTTTAAGGTTGCCGATAAAATTATTGTGAGGTTTTTACGTTCAGCCATGCCTAAGAGAAGGTTCTTAAACAAGTGTAAGCATTTGGCCGATTCTCATTGCATCAAGATTAAACCGGAAGTCAGTTTAAAGTTTATGGGGGTTGGATGGATGGGTGGTTGGTGGTGGTGGGATCTACTAGCCCTAAACAGCGGTTTTCCGGTTTTCGTTTGAAATCTAGCTAATAAAATTTGGATCTAGTGGTTATTTGCGCTTTCGTTCGTCGTTGGGGAGTTTGAATGCAAACCGCGATAAATCCAAATGTCTGAATTGAGTAACTAAACAATAAAAAGAAAACATATCACATCTAGACTTCGACTGAAGGCTTATTTTAATTAAAAGCAAAATAAAATTATGACGATATTGCATTATTTTGAATATGATCTGAGGGTTAGATTTGGTGTTAAAGTAGTGAAAGGCTACATATTTTGTAATGACAGATTCGCCATTTTGAAAATGTCGTTTATCGCGTTTTGCGTTCAAACTCTTTAGTGTCGCCAACTGAGATTTTCAAAACCCGCTAGAT
>OY744549.1:2659596-2672096 GCA_963556195.1 Sepiola atlantica
CATTTATGGGAGTTTTAAATTACAGCAAATTTTCTAAATTTCCACCTTCGTTCTGCATGCATAGCTCCATTCTTTTTTGCAAGGAATTTACGACTCTTTGTAGCATATTTGATTGATTATGAAATAAATATATATATAGAAACAAATATATAAACAAACAAATTTAAAATAACAAATAGCAATAATTAGAGAGTAAGATAACAATTATCAAAAGTTCATAGTATGTTTGTGCTTCATATGGTAATCATTTTAAATAGCTAAGTGACTTATGAATCAGCCTGTATAACAAACAGAACAAATTTTGTAAAACTTATCAAAATTGTTTCTCCAAACATTATTTCTTTGTAGCATATTTGATTGATTAATTTTAACAAACTCGGCAGTGATTTTTGATTTGAGGTCGTCATTGCCTTTCAACAAGTGTGGGAGATTCATCAAATTTGACAATATGAATAACAATAAAAATTCGCTCATCAATTGTAAATGACATACTGCCTGAAAAAAAAAAGCACATATGATGATTTACACAAATTTAAATAAATAAAAATAAATATATATAGAAACAAATATATGAACGAACAAATTAAAAATAACAAATAGCAGTAATTCGAGAGTAAGATAACAATTATCAAAAGTTCATAGTATGTTTGTGCTTCATATGGTAATCATTTTAAATAGCTAAGTGACTTATGAATCACGCTGTATTTCTAGAAAGACATCGGGTAATTACACGAGGGATCACGTGAAGGTTGTAAACATCCCTAGCGAAAGTGTTTCTATGGAATGAACTGGATTCGAATTTGGCGCATACAGGTTGTCAGTCCGTATCATTAACCGCTTGACCACTTGACCACCGTAACCTTCCGTTGATTCAAGTGTTTTTTTTATACTTATAGTAAAAACAATCAGAAATCTACAGAAATCTTATAATTAAGAGTGAAATGAATTTAAATTAAGATTCAATTTTTTTTTTCTGCCAGAAATTGAAAAAAATGTCGATTATGACAAAAAAGTGAAAGTTTTAATTGGGTCGTAAAATGAACAAAAACAAAGTGAAAACAATTTAAGATAAACCCCAACCCTAACCCAACCCCAACTCTAACCCTAAACCTAAAACCATAACCATAACCCTACCCATAAACCTAACTCTAACCCTATCTCTAACCCTAACACTAAAACCCTAACCCTAACTCCAACCCTAACCCTAAAACCGTAACCCTAATCCTAACCCTAAACCTAAAACCCTAACCCTAACCCTAACCCTAACCCTAACCCAACCCCAACTCTAACCCTAAACCTAAAACCATAACCATAACCCTACCCATAAACCTAACTCTAACCCTATCTCTAACCCTAACACTAAAACCCTAACCCTAACTCCAACCCTAACCCTAAAACCGTAACCCTAATCCTAACCCTTAACCTAAAACCCTAACTCTAACCCTAAAACCCTAACTCTAACCCTAAAACCCTAACCCTAACACTAACTCAAACCCTAACCCTAACCTTAACCTTTACTTTCACTTAGACCCTAACCCTAACCTTAACCTTTACTTTCACTTAGACCCTAACCCTAACCTTAACCTTTACTTTCACTTAGACCCTAACCCTAACCTTAACCTTTACTTTCACTTAGACCCTAACCCTAACCTTAACCTTTACTTTCACTTAGACCCTAACCCTAACCTTAACCTTTACTTTCACTTAGACCCTAACCCTAACCTTAACCTTTACTTTCACTTAGACCCTAACCCTAACCTTAACCTTTACTTTCACTTAGACCCTAACCCTAACCTTAACCTTTACTTTCACTTAGACCCTAACCCTAACCTTAACCTTTACTTTCACTTAGACCCTAACCCTAACCTTAACCTTTACTTTCACTTAGACCCTAACCCTAACCTTAACCCTAAAACCCTGATCCTAACCGTAAAACCGTAACCCTAACCCTAACTTAAACCCAACCCTAACCATAACCGTTACCTTAACTTTAACTTAAACCCTAACTCTTATCATTACCCTTACCCTAACCCTAACCCTAACCCTAACTGAAACCATCACCTTACCCCTAACCCTCTACCAATGATACTTATATACCTTCATTATCCGTCAGTTATCAGACAAACCAAGCCTGAAAGAGAGACCACCACCAGCGTTTAATCATCTGGACTCCGAATAGACTAACCAAAAAGACATGCCCAATATGGAAGGAGCTATAAGGCTGTGTGACAGAAAAGTCTAACCTTAAATTAATTAATAACTATAACTGACAAGAGTGGGTAGGGTTAGGGTAATGGTTAGGGTTAGGGTTAGGCAATATACGAAGATAAATGTCTTATTGATTGGTTTACAATATATGATTGGTTAGTTAGTAGGTGTTAAATCATTTGATGTCAAAACAGTATAGGGTTAGGGTTCAGGGTTGGGATTAAGTTTAGGGTTAGGTTTAGGGTTAAGGTTAGGGTTTAGGGTAAGGATTGGGGTTAGGGGCTAGGGGTTAGGGGTTAGGGTATAGGTTATAGGGTATAGGTTTAGGGTTTAGTGTATAGGGTTAGGGTTAGGTTTAGTGTATAGGGTTAGGGTTAGGGTTAGGGTTTAGTGTATAGGGTTAGGGTTAGGGTTTAGTGTATAGGGTTAGGGTTAGGGTTAGGGTTAAGGTTAGGGTTTAGTGTATAGGGTTAGGGTAAGGGTTTAGTGTATAGGGTTAGGGTTAGGGTTAGGGTTTAGTGTATAGGGTTAGGGTAAGGGTTTAGTGTATAGGGTTAGGGTAAGGGTTTAGTGTATAGGGTTAGGGTTTAGTGTATAAGGTTAGGGTTAGGGTTTAGTGTATAGGGTTAGGGTAAGGGTTTAGTGTATAGGGTTAGGGTTAGGGTTAGGGTTTAGTGTATAGGGTTAGATATAAATAGTCCCTAACTTTGATTTAGTATCATTTACATTCATAGGAATTTGTTTTGTCATAGAAGATGGTCTGAAGGCATTGGAACTCTACAAGAAACACACACACCCGAAGTCACATAATTTAATTAATATATATATATATATATATATATATATATATATATATATATATATATATATATATATATATATATATATATTCCTGAAGAACTCAAGAAAGAAAATGTTCCAAAATTAATGTTCATACCAGATGTCAGCTTTTTATATCCATAGATTAACAGCTGATAATCTTAAGTGGTCTAAGTGATATATATATATATATATATATATATATATATATAAAATTATCTAACAATTTTATCCACATGATAATTACCTATTAGAATTAAAATGAAATAAGAATAACGGTTATAATCATAATTTTTATTCTCATTTTAAATTTTACTCACTCTGGCCCCGGATGAAATTGAGATCATCACAGCACAAACACGTGAAAACCTCCCACGCAATAATTTGAAACACGACTTGTTGGGCCCCCCTCCCCTCTCATGTCCCATGTCACCGTTATAGACAAAGCCCCAAACTCTGTCCCCTCCTCCCCCTCCAATGTATTTTCAATTTTCAATCTCCTGTTGAGGTGAAGTTAAAACGTATGCCATTCGGATTCCATCGTTAGCCTGACGAATTGGCCGCTATTTGCACCAATGAAACAGAACTTGTTTTGTCGCAACTAATGGAATAAAATAAATATATATATATATATATATATATATATATATATATATATATATATATATATATATAGTCTCGGAAGTTTTTTTAACCTTCAAAACTGGAGAAAAAAATTTTTTTCGTTGAAAGATTTTTGTCTAGTTAGTCAATCAATCTACTGCAATCACTATATTAGTTAACTTCCAAGAATTTACTCTAATATAAATATATATTTATATGTTTTTTTTATATAAGGGATCGTCAGTTGTTTACCATGGAAACTGTTTCGGGATTTTAAAAACAAAACAGTATTTCTTTATCATGGCATCCCAGCAGTGTTGATCAGACCCCACCTCCCTATTTAATAATTATTTTTTTATTTAAAAAGTTTACGAATATTTGATTTAGTTTTGCCTCCAGATTTGTTTTTCTAAAGTTATTAAATATAGTTTCTCCTTACCTGTGTTGTTCCTTTCAAAGTGAGTTTACTATTTTACAGAACATCTATTTTATAGAGTTAGATGATTCCATTATAATAACCCCCCCTCTTTTTTCTTGGTTATTTTCTTTATCTACAAATGTTTTAAAATTAAAAATATATATTTATAAAAATATCTCATTATATATACATTTATTTATTTATTTATTTATTTCATCATGGACTATTTACATATGTTATACATTTTTATAGTATATATATATATATATATATATATATATATATATATATATATATATATATATATATATATATATGTGTGTGTGTGTGTGTTTTTTTAAAAGTTTACCGAAACATTTCGTTCACGAAATAATTCATCACCACAAAATACTTTTTTTCCTTTCAAAGTTTATTTATTTATCAGATTTATCAAAATTAAAGAGTTTTTTCCCTACACGTGTTTCTCTACGAAGCAGGTCCTTGCTTGGCAGATCATCAGGGGAATTATGTACCTGGAATAAGAATTTCCACAACTGACAATACCCAATGTGGTGTTGCCCTAATTGAGGTCATTTAAGAAGAAAACAGAAGAAAAAATGGAAAAGAGAAAAAACCTCTTTAAAAAGTGGCTCATAAGATTTTTGCATTATCGTTGCTACTATGCAACCCAACAAGGAATTAGTCCCAATGACGTCCAAAAGAAGCAGGAACAATGTGCGAGAATACACCTCCTCATCAGGCGCCACAACGATGAAGTCACCCCCCCCACCACCACCACAATCCACAATTCAATGATCCCGCATCTTTTCCATCAGAAGAAAACACAACATAAGCGTGTTTTTTCCTTTTTTCTTCTTAAATGACCCCAATTAAGCAACACCACGTTGGTGATGAATGATTTCGTGAACGAAATGTTTTGGTAAACTTTCAAAAAAAAAAACATATAAATGCTCTGTACCCTGTAATCGAGTATCATCGAGCTTATTTTTATTGGCCAAATCCCGGTCTTCACTGAATAAAATATCTTCTAAGTTAAAAATCTAAATATATATATATATATATATATATATATATATATATATATATATATATATATATATATAATAATAACAAATATTTTATATTTGTAGCTCCTCGTAAAATAAGTAGAGCACTCTAAATGGTAGTACAAACACAGCATGACGTCACTTGCTTTATATGCATAATTCCTTCTTTAATAGAAGAAGAATGCCTGGATATCGTGCCGCTTTTAAATATGTTAAAATTATCATTGTTTATCGGCTATTCAAATATTGGCCGTGCGGTTAACGACGTTGGATTTAAGTTGAAAAATACTTGTAATTCAGGGTTTCGAATCGATTGAAAAGGGACGAAACGTATATGTACATAGATAATAAACAATAACATATAAATATATATATATATATATATATATATATAGTCTCGGAAGTTTCTCAACCATTAAAACTATATTAAAAAAAAACAAAAAAACTTATAGTCCCAAGTCTTCCAGTGGAAAATCACTCATGTAAGTCAATTTATTTTTTACAGTTATTATATTAGTTTATTTCTAACACTATTTTAAGGGATCATCAGTTGTTTACCATGAAAAACTGTTTCGGGAATTTAAAAACAAGACAGTATTTAATTTCATGGCTTCCCAGCAGAGTTGATCAGACCCCACTTCCCTTAAAAGACAAAAACATAAACGTTCCTTATACTAAATCTACGTTTTGTTCCATATAAATGTTTTGCTAACTTATATTAGTTATTTAAGACACAAAAAAAAAAAAAAAAAAATTGTCTTTACCTGTGCTGTTCGTCTGTCTAATCAAATTTATCCGTTACTTACAAATATATATATATATATATATATATATATATATATATATATATATATATATATATATATATATTCCAGCAGAAGTCAGTCGTGATTCTCAGCGACTGATGGGCTTTAAGATAATGTTTTGTGTTTGGTTGGAAGATATGTGAGTCTTGATTTTCAGGCCTGTCGTTTGGTAAAAAGAAACGAGTATCATTGTAACGTCTCTCAAACTAAAACATTGTTACTTGTCTAAAACTGGAGGTAAACAGCTAAAGGGTAGAGGGTCAGTTGGATTTCTGTGGTTTTCGGAGACAGATGGGCCCTAAGTGAATGGGTCGTTTGTGTTCGGTTGAAAGATATGTTAGTTTTGATTTTCAGGCCTGTCGTTTGGTAAAATGAAACGTGTATCAAAATACAAAAAAACAATATTGTTACTTGTTTTAAACTTTTTTCTTTATTGAATAATCGGATTTAATAAAGATTAACTTTGACTTCCTTCTCTGCGCACTGCTTCCCTGGCTGTATCGACATGCTGAAAATTAAATGTAATGTGAACAAACATCTTGCTGGCCAAATCCCTACTTAGGATGCCTCTATGGATATTATTTACTCCTTCCCAGGAGTTAGGCACAAGGCCAGTTTTATCTTACTCCCACAAGTAAGATGTGACCCAAGGTCGGGTCGGGAAAGTGGGGTTTGAAAAGCCAGCGCCCGAGAAGGTGAACACTCTGGCCATTAAAAATAGCCTGGGCAGCCCCGTCGGCATTCCCCGGTAGGGGCGCCTCAGGCAGTAAGCAATAAACTTACTCCTCCCCAAAGAGGGGAGGCGAAGCCTGGGAGGGTGGACCTTCTAGAACTGCACAGGACAGACCCATAGACCGGCGGAATCAAGCCCCGAAGGCCAAGACAATACCGGTCTATGGGGTGCAGTATCCATCGGAACAGATACTACACTTTGATCTTGTCCAAAGGATATGGTCCTTAATTCACAGTATCCCCTTACGTCGTACTGACAATATGACTTGTTTGGGGTAATTAAAGGAAAAACAAAAACAAAAAAACGGTACTATTATAGAAAAATTAGCGCTGTTATAGATGACGCGCCTAATTTCCGTGACTTCACGTCGGCAACGATCGGGCAGATCGCGGAAGCGTCCGAGAGTTGCCGAGACGAAAACGCCAACCGTTAATGGAAGACTTGCAGGCGATAATATAAGACGAATAAATTCAAAGAAAAAATACATAGATAAAAAGATAAAAAAAACGAACAAACTGTAGGGTGAGGGTGGGGTTAAAATGAACCATTTTCAGTCAAATGTGTTGAAAGAATATTTTGAGGGGGGACTTTTGTCAATGTTTTCTGTTTCATTTGTTTCGCTGTCTTTTGGTTTTTTTTTTCTTCTTGCTAACATAAAACAAAGAAAGAAAGAATATGGGTTAGGTTTAGGGTTAGGGGTTATGGTTTAGGGGTTTGGGCTCCCGTTCTTAGCGATAGCCAAACCCTGCATTCAAACTGCCAAGCTCTAACTGGAAGACTGGCAGACGATAATATAAGACGAATAAATTCAACGAAAAAATAAATAGATTAAAATCTTTTATTTGGGTGTGAAAATAATGTATTTTAAGGTAACATTTTGTCACAATTTCTACAATTTTTTCCCCTAATGTTCAGTTTAAGAGATCTCTAGATATTTTGAGACTTTCTTTCACAATTCTTTATGTCTAGAAATTTCTACGATTTTTTTCCCTAATCTTCAGTTTAAGAAATCTCTAGATATTTTGAGACTTTCTCTCCTAATTTTTTATGTCTACAAATTTCTACAATTTTTTCCCCATACCTTCAGTTTAAGAAATTTCTAGATATTTTTAGACATTCTCTTCCAATTCTTTATGTCTAGAAATTTCTACAAAGTTTTCCCTAATCTTAAATTTAAGAAATCTCTAGATATTTTGAGACTTCCTCTTCTAATTTTTTATGTATACAAATTTCTACAATTTTTTCCCTAATCTTCAGTTTAAGAAATCTCTAGATATTTTGAGACTTTCTCTTCCAATTCTTTATGTCTAGCAATTTCTACAATTTTTTCCCTAATCTTCAGTTTAAGAAATCTCTAGATATTTTGAGACTTCCTCTTCCAATTCTTTATGTCTAGAAATTTCTACAATTTTTTCCCTAATCTTCAGTTTAAGAAATCTCTAGATATTTTGAGAGTTCCACTTCTAATTCTTCATGTCTAGAAATTTCTACATTTTATTCCCCTTATCTTCAGTTAAAGAAATCTCTAGATATTTTGAGACTTTCTCTTCCAATTCTTTATGTCTAGAAATTTCTACAATTTTTTTCTCTAATCTTTAGTTTAAGAAATATCTAGATATTTTGAGACTTTCTCTTCCAATTCTTTATGTCTAGAAATTTTACAATTTTTTTCCCTAATCTTCAGTTTAAGAAATCTCTAGATATTTTGAGACATTCTCTTCCAATTCTTTTTGTCTAGAAATTTCTACAATTTTTCCCCTACTCTTCAGTTTAAGAAATATCTAGATATGTATAGACTTTATCTTCCAATTCTTTATGTCTGGAAATTTCTAAAAAATTTTTTCCTAATCTTCAGTTTAAGAAATCCTTAGATATTTTGAGACTTTCTCTTCCATTTCTTCATGTCTAGAAATTTCTACAATTTTTTCCCTAATCTTCAGTTAAAGAAATCTGTAGATATTTTGAAACTTTAACTTCCAATTCTTTATGTCTAGAAATTGATACAATTTATTCTCCTAATCTTTAGTTTAAGAAATCGCTAGATATTTAGAGACGTCCTCTTTCAATTCTTTATGTCTATAAATTTTTTACAATTTTTTCCCTAATCTTCCGTTTAAGAAATCTCTTGATATTTAGAGACTTTCTCTTCAAATTCTTTATGTCTACAAATTTCTACAATTTTTTTCCTTTATTTTCAGTTTAAGAAATCTGTAGATATTTTGAGACTTTCTCTTCTAATTCTTTATGTCTACAAATTTCTACAATTTTTTTCCTTTATTTTCAGTTTAAGAAATCTGTAGATATTTTGAGACTTTCTCTTCCAATTCTTCGTCTAGAAATTGATACAATTTACTCCCCTAATCTTCAGTTTAAGAAATCTCTAGATATTTTGAGACTTTCTCTTCCAATTCTTTATGTCTAGAAATTTCTACAATTTTTTTCCCTAATCTTCAGTTTAAGAAATCTCTAGATATTTTGAGACTTCCTCTTCCAATTCTTCATGTCTAGAAATTTCTACAATTTTTTCCCTTAATCTTCAGTTTAAGAAATATCTAGATATTTTGAGACTTTCTCTTCCAATTCTTTAGGTCTAGAAATTTCTACGATTTTTTCCCTAATCTTCAGTTTAAGAAATCTCTAGATATTTTGAGACTTTCTCTTCCAATTCTGTGTCTAGAAATTTCTACAATTTTTTTCCCTAATCTTCAGTTTAAGAAAATTCTTGATATTTTGAGACTTTCTATTCCAATTCTGTGTGTAGAAATTTCTACAATTTTTTCCCCTAATCTTCAGTTTAAGAAATCTCTAGATAGTTTGAGACTTTCTCTTCGAATTCTTTATGTCTAGAAATTTCTACAATTTTCCCCCCTAATCTTCAGTTTAAGAAATCTCTAGATATTTTGAGACTTTCTCTTCCAATTCTTTATGTCTAGAAATATCTACAATTTATTCCCCTAATCTTCAGTTTAATAAATCTCTAGATATTTTGAGACTTTCTCTTCCAATTATTTATGTCTAGAAATTTCTACAATTTATTCCCCTAATCTTCAGTTTAAGAAATATCTAGATATTTTTAGACTTTCTCTTCCAATTCTTCATGTCTAGAAATTTCTACAATTTTTTCCCTTAATCTTCAGTTTAAGAAATCTCTAGATATTTTGTGACTTACTCTTCCAATTCTTTAAGTCTAGAAATTTCTACGATTTTTTTCCCTAATCTTCAGTTTGAGAAATCTCTAGATATTTATAGACTTTATCTTCCAATGTTTTATGTCTAGAAATTTCTACAATTTGTTTCCCTAATCTTCAGTTTAAGAAATCTCTAGATATTTATAGACTTTCTCTTCCAATTCTTTATGTCTAGAAATTTCTACAATTTTTTTCTCTAATCTTCAGTTTAAGAAATAACTAGATATTTTGAGACTTTCTCTTCCAATTCTTTATGTCTAGAAATTTTACAATTTTTTCCCTTAATCTTCAGTTTAAGAAATATCTAGATATTTTGAGACTTTCTCTTCCAATTCTTTAGGTCTAGAAATTTCTACGATTTTTTCCCTAATCTTCAGTTTGAGAAATCTCTAGATATTTTGAGACTTTCTCTTCCAATTCTGTGTCTAGAAATTTCTACAATTTTTTTCCCTAATCTTCAGTTTAAGAAAATTCTTGATATTTTGAGACTTTCTATTCCAATTCTGTGTGTAGAAATTTCTACAATTTTTTCCCCTAATCTTCAGTTTAAGAAATCTCTAGATAGTTTGAGACTTTCTCTTCGAATTCTTTATGTCTAGAAATTTCTACAATTTTTCCCCCTAATCTTCAGTTTAAGAAATATCTAGATATTTTGAGACTTTCTCTTCCAATTCTTTATGTCTAGAAATTTCTACAATTTTTCCCCCTAATCTTCAGTTTAAGAAATATCTAGATATTTTGAGACTTTCTCTTCCAATTCTTTATGTCTAGAAATATCTACAATTTATTCCCCTAATCTTCAGTTTAATAAATCTCTAGATATTTTGAGACTTTCTCTTCCAATTATTTATGTCTAGAAATTTCTACAATTTATTCCCCTAATCTTCAGTTTAAGAAATATCTAGATATTTTTAGACTTTCTCTTCCAATTCTTCATGTCTAGAAATTTCTACAATTTTTTCCCTTAATCTTCAGTTTAAGAAATCTCTAGATATTTTGTGACTTACTCTTCCAATTCTTTAGGTCTAGAAATTTCTACAATTTTTTCCCTAATCTTCAGTTTGAGAAATCTCTAGATATTTATAGACTTTATCTTCCAATGTTTTATGTCTAGAAATTTCTACAATTTGTTTCCCTAATCTTCAGTTTAAGAAATCTCTAGATATTTATAGACTTTCTCTTCCAATTCTTTATGTCTAGAAATTTCTACAATTTTTTTCTCTAATCTTCAGTTTAAGAAATAACTAGATATTTTGAGACTTTCTCTTCCAATTCTTTACGTCTAGAAATTTTACAATTTTTTCCCCTAATCTTCAGTTTAAGAAATCTCTAGATAGTTTGAGACTTCCTCTTCAAATTCTTTATGTCTACAAATTTCTACAATTTTTTTCCCTAATCTTCAGTTTAAGAAATCTCAAGATATTTTGAGACTTTCTCTTCCAATTCTTTATGTCTAGAAATTTTACAATTTTTTCCCCTAATCTTCAGTTTAAGAAATCTCTAGATATTTTGAGACTTCCTCTTCCAATTCTGTGTCTTGAAATTTTACAATTTTTTTCCCTAATCTTAAGTTTAAGAAATCTCTAGATATTTTGAGACTCTCTATTCCAATTCTTTATGTCTAGAAATTTTACAATTTTTTCCCTAATCTTCAGTGTAAGAAATCTCTAGATATTTTGAGACTTTCTCTTCCAATTCTGTGTCTAGAAATTTCTACAATTTTTTCCCCTAATCTTCAGTTTAAGAAAATTCTTGATATTTTGAGACTTTCTATTCCAATTCTGTGTGTAGAAATTTCTACAATTTTTTCCCCTAATCTTCAGTTAAAGAAATCTCTAGATATTTTGAGACTTTCTCTTCCAATTCTGTGTCTAGAAATTTCTACAATTTTTTTCCCTAATCTTCAGTTTAAGAAAATTCTTGATATTTTGAGACTTTCTCTTCCAATTCTGTGTGTAGAAATTTCTACAATTTTTTCCCCTAATCTTCAGTTAAAGAAATCTCTAGATAGTTTGAGACTTTCTCTTCCAATTTTTTACAGGACAGAACAGATAAAGTATAGTATCAGAACAGATTCTATACTTAAAAAAATAATAAAATAAATAAAATAAAAAAATTTTTTAAAAAATAAATAAAAAATTAAAAAAATAAATTAAATTAAAAGAAAAAAAAGAAAAAGAAAAAAAAATCAATTTTTTCTTTTTTATTTTTAAATTTTTTCCTTTCAATTCCTTATTTTTTTCTTTTTTTTTCTTTTCCTTTTCTCTTCCCTTATTTAAAAAAAAAGAATTTTTTAAATTCTTTTAAATTTTTTTTTTGGGTGGGTGGGTAGGTAGGTGGGGGAGAGGTAGGAGCTTATAATGTTTCTTGTGATTTCTGTTTCTTTGTTCATTATTATAATTAGTAGTAGTAGTAGTAGTAGTAGTAGTAGTAGTATTAGTAGTACTACTACTAGTCGTAGTATCAATAGTTGTAATATTAGAATTCTGACATCCAGAAGCCAAATTCCTCCTGCTGCTCCGTCTGTTGACATTTTTTTTTTTAAATCTGAATTGTTATTTTTTTAATCACAAATAAAAAATAAGAAACAAATATATTCCACTGATCGATTCGGTTAAAAATTAAACTATAAGATTAATAATTCAATAAATAATTAATAAATCCCTTATATGTCACTTG
>OY744549.1:2677096-2700243 GCA_963556195.1 Sepiola atlantica
CCCAGGAGTTAGTCACAAGGCCAGTTTTATCCTACTCCCACAAGTAAGATGTGACCCAAGATCTGGTTGGGAAAGTGGGACTTGAAAAGGCAGCGCCCGAGAAAGTGAGCACTCTGGCTATTAAAAATTGCCTGGGAAGCCCCGTCGGCATTCCCCGGTAGGGGCGCCTCAGACAGTAACAATAAACTTACTCCTCCCCAAAGCCTGGGAGGGTGAACCTCCTAGAACTGCACAGAACAGACCCATACTCCGGCGTAAATCAAGCCCCGAAGGCCAAGACAATACCAGTCTATGGGGTGCAGTATACATCGGAACAGATACTACACTTTGATCTTAGCCAAAAGGTTTAGAAGGCCACAGGTGAGGTAGGGTGGCACTCACAGCCGACACTGCTTCCGAGTACCCCTCACCACCGAACAGAGTGGTGCCAATCCTGCTTTGGTTGTGACGGTAGGCCTTCATTAATCTAACATTTAATCTGATATATTAAACTTTGATCCTGATTCGCCAATTTTCATTTTGTATTTGTGTACCATGTTATTTTCAACATAATAACGTAATTCACTAGAGTTTATTAAAAATAAATAAATCATGTAGCCTTGCACAAGGAGCCGTGGCGTAACGGATAAAGTGCTAAGTGGTGGTCAGTTCTAAGTGACAGTCTTCTGGAGGTTGAAGGTTCAATCCTGAGTGCAGGCGATACTAAGAATACAATTACGAATTACTTAATTTCAAAAGCTTCATTAATCTAACATACAAAGTTATATTGAGAGATTGTAAAAGTTAGACCTAAATGACATTTAATCTGGTATATTAAACTTTGATCCTGATTCGCCAATTTTCATTTTGTATTTTTGTACCATGTTATTTGCAACATAATAACCTAATTCGTATAATTTTGTTTTTTCGGACTACATTTCTCACAACGTTTCGGCCGCTGCAACCTCCGGCCTTCTTCGGGTGTATCTCTTCGAACTCGGTAATACTTCTGTCGAACTCGGGAATCTGGACGGAATTTCAAACGGAACCCTTTATTTAATCTCTTGTTTCGTTAGATATAACTGGGAGAAGTCTTCAGTAATTCACAAAGTCTTCGTATCGCCCACACCGAGGATTGAACCTTTAACCTTTCAGACGACTATCACTTAGAACTGAATTTAACTTAGTACTAACTAGAACTGTCCGCAAGTCACTTCACTTAGCTATTCAAAACTTAGCTATATATATATATATATATATATATATATATATATATATATATATATATATATATATATATATATATATATATATATATATATATATATATAATGAAGAAGTCCACACTGGAAATGTTGATAGGATAGCGATAAGAAAAATATTTTGAAAAACCAGAACAACTTAATTTCTTTTTTTTTTTAAATAAATTATTTATTTATTCTAAAAACTTGAGATCTTTCAGCGTTTACGCCTTTGTCAAAAGTATAGGCATTTAAAAAAAAATTTCCGTTTACTTTTCGTTTTAATCCCTCTTGATTTGGAACATTGTCGCAGCCAAGATGAAATTCGTCTTGATGTTTGGCGGTTGGTGTTTTAATGCTTGGTGTGCGTATCACGTGGTTTACGTGTTGTTGAATACAATAAAGAAGTACACACGAGAAACGTTGATAGAAGTGAATAATAAAGCTATTTTGAAAAACCAGAACGAGAAGGATTAAAAAGAAAAGTAAACGAGAGAAAAAAGAAAAAAATGCCTATACTTTTGACAAAGGCGTATATCGCTGAAAGATCTCAAGTTTTTAGAAAAAATAAATTATTTATTTTAAAAACCAAAAAAAAAATACGCTGTTCTGGTTTTTCAATATACAGGGTGATTCATAAGTCACTTAGCTATTTAAAATGATTACCATATAAAGCACAAACATACTATGAACTTTTGATAATTGTTATCTTTCTCTCTAATTACTGCTATTTGTTATTTTAAATTCGTTCGTTTATATATTTGTTTCTATATATATGTATTTCATAATCAATCAAATATGCTACAGTCGTAAATTCCTTGTAAAAAAGAATGGAGCTATGCATGCAGAACGAAGGTGGAAATTTTGAAAATTTGCTGTAATTTTAAACTCCCATAAATGAATTTGTTGAATAAATTTTCTGTTTTGAATTGCCGTATTTTTTAACTTTAGAATTTCAAAAATAAATAGCTAAGTGACTTATGAATCACCCTGTAGTACTAAGAATTCTGAGTTCGCCAGAAAGATTCCCGAGTTCGACAAGATAAATCTGAAGAAGGCCGGAGGTTATGTCGGCCGAAACGTTGGGAGAATAACACTCAAGATGAGAACAGTAGTATAGACAATACAAATAATACAAATGATCAATACACATCTAAAAAATCTGTAACATAATTAAGACCGTCATTTAGAACTGAATATCACTTAGCACTTTTATCCGTTGCGCTATGGGTAGTAATAAGTTTTAATAAGTATTAATACTGCACATCTAAAACGAGAATAGTTTTAAGACTCCTAAAAGTAATACTAGAATTGTTCGCAAGACATAAAGATGCCCGAGTTTGAAAAGAAGCACCTGAAGAAGGTCGGAGGTTACATCGGCCGAAACGGTGTGATGACAACATCCAAGAAGGTCGGAGGTTACAAGATGAGAACAGTAGTCCGAATAATCAAACTAATACGAATGATTAAACCTCATCTAAAAACAATGCCGAAACATAACTAAAATTTTGTTTATTTTTCTGTATAAAATGTGAAGCGAAATAAAAATCAAAATCAAATAAAATTACTTTACTGCATCTGGACGACGACGACGACGACGGCACGAGTGTATAATGATGTATACACATAATACGTAATAAGTACAAATTGTGCTTGTATAATAAAAAGCCGAAAAAAAGTTGTTTTTTTTTGTCTTTTAGTGTTGGAGAGGTAAATAAGGGGCAGGTAACTCTTACCACGAATTTTAAGCAAGATTTTCCAGTAATCAAAACTGGGGTATCTTTTACAATAATCCGCAGAGTCGCCAACGGGGTTCAAAAATCGAACGAGAACGGGGTAAAAAAAATGAATATGCAACAAGTGACGGTGACCTACGTCGAGAATAGATATTTTCCTACTTACCTATGAAATTTGTTTGTATTTTTACGTACTATAAATGGGTTTTTATTAGATGTAAAAAAAAAATTCTTGTTTTTTTTTTGGCACGTATTTTTACTAAAACAAAATGGCCGCCCCGCCTTACCTCGTTACGAATCCCCCCCCCTCGCTTCTCCAAATGACAAAAATATTGATTTCTAATAAATAGCAGTTGAAACGGCTTAAAAATACAAACAAATGTCACAGATAAGTTGAAAAATAACTTTTATCGGCTACAGTTACTTTTATTTGTTGTATATTTGTTTTTATAGCGTTTTCACTCTGCGGATTATTGTAAAAGATATCCCGAAACTGATGGCTTTAATTGGCGTTGCACATGTGGCAAGGAGAACGTCGATTAGACATAAAAGGATTAGGGTTAGGGTTTAGGGTTAGGGTTTAGGGTTAGGGTTAGGATTTAGGGTTTAGGGTTTAGGGTTGGGGTTTAGGGTTTAGGGTTAGGGTTAAGGTTAGGGTTAGAAAAATATTGTTCGAAAGCTAGAGCTGTTGTGAAGAGTTACCTGCCCCTTATTTACCTCTCCAATACTAAAAGATAAAAAAAACTTTTTTTCGACTTTTTATTATACAAGAACCGTACAAATATAATACGGGGGCAATTCTGAAAGCCGAGTTTAAGTGTTAGTCATTCTCTCTTTCCCTCTCTCTCTCCCCTCTCTCTTTCTCCCTCCGTCTCTCTCCTTCCCTCCCCCTCTCTCTCTCCTACGCGTACAAAAGTAACTTATCTCACTAATGTTTTATGTAACTGTTCGTCACATTGTAATAAACCTTCATCAAAATCTAAACAGTGGCGTCTGAGTGATTGTATCCACAGCCAAGCAAAAACCTGTGTTCCCAACGACGACGACGACAACGACGCACGTGTGTATAATGTTATACACACGCACCGGTAAGTAAAAACATAATAGGGGGGGCGATTCTGAAAACCGAGTTTAAGTGTTAGTCATTCTCTCTATTTCTTTCTCTCTCTTCCTTCCCATCTCTCTTTCTCTCTCTCACTCTCTCTCTCCTTTTCTCTCCCTCCCTCTCTCTCCTTCCCTCTCTCTCCTTCCCTCTCTCTCCTTCCCTCCCCTCTCTCTCCTACGCGTACAAAAGTAACTTATCTCACTAATGTTTTATGTAACTGTTCGTCACATTGTAATAAACCTTCATCAAAATCTAAACAGTGGCGTCTGAGTGATTGTATCCACAGCCACGGAAAAACAAAACCTGTGTTCCCGACGACGACAACGACGCACGGGTGTATAATATTGTACACACGCACCAGTAAGTAAAAACATAATACGGGGCGATTCTGAAACCCAAGTTGTGATGGACTTAGAGCAGCGCCCCATAACTAGTTTATTTTAATTTATTCTTTTTTTTAATGAATTGATTTCGATAAGATGTCAAAGTTTCGGATTATTTGTTACGGGGATGAGGGGTTTCTAAGCGGTGACTCTCCAGTTTGTTATTTCTGTTAAATGACAACAACAAACAAAATTCGAAGAAGAAAAACAAGTCAAAAATAAAGAAAATTGAACGAAATAGAAAGCAGGAAACGGATGTCACATTTTCTTGCAGTAAGATTCAATGTTTCACGCCTGAAAGAGAAAAAATATTAAACAAAAGGTTTCCATCTTTTAATTCCTAAATTCATATTCAGTTCGAAGGGTTGCATCAATTATTCGTGTATTTAGAATGAGTCAAAGTAGCCCCATTTTTGTGTTGTTGTGTTCTTCCCATTGTTCCTATTTACTTGCCTAACCACGAAGACAAAGTTAGACACAAGGTCGTTTTATTTTTAATGTGAGAGAATATCCAGCTCCCCCCCCCCAAAAAAAGGGCACTATAGATTGGAACAAAACTTAAAATTGGTTCAGTCTAGAAGGATTTCTTTTTAACTGACTGAGGACAGAAAGGACGAAGTGTAGTATCAAATCATATACTTTGCTCTTCCATTGGTGCTCTCTTATTGACACAATTCTATTTCAGTTCTTTCACAAAATACTTATTCCGGAAGGGAAAACTTTTAGAGTGGATATTTTATCTGTATTCACGGAATATTCTTCGTGATTAAGGGATGTAATCACCCCATGAGTTGTTTCCTATTATTACACATTATTAGTTAGTCGTACTAATTAAAAGAATCTACACAAACGACATGTTTAAAACATCATCTGGGATTGCTGAATAGAGAGAACCATATTCCAATGCAAGGGTAAGGGTTAGGGTAAGGGTAAGGGTCAGGGTCAGGGTTAAGGTTAAGGTTAGGGTTAGGGTAAGGGTTAGGGTATAGGGTATAGGGTTAGGGTTAGGTTTAAGGTTAGGGTATAGGTTTAAGGTTAGGGTATAGGGTTAGGGTCGGAGTTAGGTTTAAGGTTAGAGTTAAAGTTAGGGTTAGAGTCAGGTCAGGGTTAGGGTTTAGGGTTACGTTTAGGGTTAGTTTTAGGGTCAAGGTTAGGGATAGGGTATAGGGTTAGGGTTAGGGTCGGAGTTAGGTTTAAGGTTAAGGTTAGGGTTAAAGTTAGGGTTAGAGTCAGGGTCAGGGTTAGGGTTTGGGGTTACATTTAGGGTAAGGGCTAGTCTTAGGGTTAGGGTTAGGTTTAGAGTCAAGGTTAGGGTTAGGGTATAGGGTTAGGGTTGGAGTTAGGTTTAAGGGTAAGGTTAGGGTTAAAGTTAGGGTTAGAGTCAGGGTTAGGGTTTAGGGTTACGTTTAGGGTTAGGGCTAGTCTTAGGGTTAGGTTTTAGGTTTAGGGTTAAGGTTAGGGTTTCATCTTAATAAAATAGACATAATAAACAAAATGTTGTGAAAGAGGGTGAAATAACTGTCCCGCGATAGAGGAGTACTAGGGCAAAACGACCAGGTAGCCACTGTGTGATCATACGATGAGGGGGGGGGGAGTGTGACAATAAGGGTGACACTTACCAGCTAGAGAAAGAACGAGATGTTTCGCATGTCGGGAGTGTCCATCTGCCAGAGTAAAATGTTTCTCTTCACAATTGTAGACTTTTAGAGTTCGGTCTGATCTAAAAACTAAAAACTAATTAGAGATATGTGAGATAAATTAAAAGGACCTTTGGAAAGAGAGTAGAAAGAAGAGCAAATAGAACGTGGTGGTGCTGGAAAACCATTGCAACAGTAAGAGTTGGAGTTAGGTTTAGGGTTTAGGATTCGGGTTTAAGGTTAGGTTATAGGTTAGGGTTAGGGTTTAGGATTCGGGTTTAGGGTAAGGGTAAGGGTTAGAATTTAAGGGTTAGCGTTATGGTTGGAGTTAGGGTTTAGGGTTAGGATTAGGGTTAGGGTTTAGGATTATGGTTAGGGTTGGGGGTAGGGTTAGGGTAAAGGGTTAGGGTTGGGGTTAGGGTTAAGGTAAGGGTTAGGGTAAGGGATTAGAGTATAGGTTAGGGTAAGGGTTAGGGTTAGGGTTGAGGTTAGGGTTTGGGGTTAGGCTAGAGTTTAGGGTTAGGGGCTAAGGTTAGGGTAACGGTTAGGGTTAAAGTTAGAGTTTCGAGTAAGGGTTAGGGTTTAGGGTTAAGGTTAGGTTTAGGGTTAGGGTAATGGGTTAGAGTAAGGGTTAGGGTTAGGGTTAGTGTTAAGGTAAGGGTTAGAGTAAGGGATTAGAGTAAAGGTTAGGGTAAGGATTAGGGTTCGAGTTAGGGTTTGGGTTTAGCGTTAGGGTTAGGAGTTAAGGTTAGGGTAACGGTTAGAGTTAGGGTTAGAGTTAGGGTTTCGAGTAAGGGTTAAGGTTTAGGGTTAAGGTTAGGTTTAGGGTTAGGGTTTAGGGTTAAGGTCAGGGTTAGAGTAAGGGTTAGGGTTGGGGTTAACGTTTAACGTTAAGGTTTGGGTTAGGGTTTAGGGTTAGGGTTTGGGTTAAAGTTAGGGTTAGGGTTTAGTGTTAAGGTTTAGGGTTAGGGTTTAGGGATAAGGTTAGTGTTGGCATTAGAGTTTTGGGGAAGGGTTAGGGTTAGGGCTAGAGTTAGTTTTATGGTTTAGGGTTGGAGAAGAGTAAAGAGAACGGGGTGTGCATGTCGACTCTAAATGATTCATTGAATAATGGAACCTTTTTTCTTGCGCCGCACAAAATAATTCAAGAATAAATATATTAATAAAGTTATATTAATAAAGTTATATTAATGAAGTTATATTAATAAAGTTATATTAATAAAGTTATATTAATAAAGTTATATTAATAAAGTTATATTAATAAAGTTATATTAATAAATATATTAATAAAGTTATATTAATAAAGTTATATTAATAAAGTTATATTAATAAAGTTATATTAATAAATATATTAATAAAGTTATATTAATAAAGTTATACTAATGAAGTTATATTAATGAAGTTATATTAATAAAGTTATATTAATAAATATATTAATAAAGTTATATTAATAAAGTTATATTAATAAAGTTATATTAATAAAGTTATATTAATAAAGTTATATTAATAAAGTGATATTAATAAAGTTATATTAATAAAGTTATATTAATAAAGTTATATTAATAAAGTTATATTAATAAATATATTAATAAAGTTATATTAATAAAGTTATATAAATAAAGTTATATTAATAAAGTTATATAAATAAAGTTATATTAATAAAGTTATATTAATAAAGTTATATTAATAAAGTTATATTAATAAATATATTAATAAAGTTATATTAATAAAGTTATATAAATAAAGTTATATTAATAAATATATTAATAAAGTTATATTAATAAAGTTATATTAATAAAGTTATATTAATAAAGTTATATTAATAAAGTTATATTAATAAAGTTATGTAAATAAAGTTATATTAATAAATATATTAATAAAGTGATATTAATAAAGTTATATTAATAAAGTTATATTAATAAAGTTATATTAATAAAGTTATATACTTAAATATATTAATAAAGTTATATTAATAAAGTTATATTAATAAAGTTATATTAATAAAGGAATATTAATAAAGTTATATTAATAAATATATTAATAAAGTTATATTAATAAAGTAATATTAATAAAGTTATATTAATAAAGTTATATTAATAAAGTTATATTAATAAAGTTATATTAATAAAGTTATATTAATAAATACATTAATAAAGTTATATTGATAAAGTTATATTAATAAAGTTATATTAATAAAGTTATATTAATAAAGTTATATAAATAAATATATTAATAAAGTTATATTAATAAAGTTATATTAATAAAGTTATATTAATAAAGTTACATTAATAAAGTTATATTAATAAAGTAATATTAATAAAGTTATATTAATAAAGTTATATTAATAAATATATTAATAAAGTTATATTAATAAAGTTATATTAATAAAGTTATATTAATAAAGTTATATTAATAAAGTTATATGAATAAAGTTATATTAATAAATATATTAATAAAGTTATATTAATAAAGTTATATTAATAAATATATTAATAAAGTTATATTAATAAAGTTATATTAATAAAGTTATATTAATAAAGTTATATTAATAAAGTTATACTAATAAAGTTATATTAATAAAGTAATATTAATAAAGTTATATTAATAAAGTTATATTAATAAAGTTATATTAATAAAGTTATGTTAATAAAGTTATATTAATAAAGTTATATTAATAAATATATTAATAAAGTTATATTAATAAAGTTATATTAATAAAGTTATATTAATAAAGTTATATTAATAAAGTTATATTAATAAAGTTTTATTAATAAAGTTATATTAATAAAGTTATACTAATAAAGTTATATTAATAAAGTTATATTAATAAAGTTATATTAATAAATATATTAATAAAGTTATATTAATAAAGTAATATTAATAAAGTTATATTAATAAAGTTATATTAATAAAGTTATATTAATAAAGTTATATAAATAAAGTTATATTAATAAAGTTATATTAATAAAGTTATATTAATAAAGTTATATTAATAAATATATTAATAAAGTTATATTAATAAAGTTATATAAATAAAGTTATATTAATAAAGTTATATAAATAAAGTTATATTAATAAAGTTATATTAATAAAGTTATATTAATAAAGTTATATTAATAAAGTTATATTAATAAATATATTAATAAAGTTATATTAATAAAGTTATATAAATAAAGTTATATTAATAAAGTTATATAAATAAAGTTATATTAATAAAGTTATATTAATAAATATATTAATAAAGTTATATTAATAAAGTTATATAAATAAAGTTATATTAATAAAGTTATATAAATAAAGTTATATTAATAAAGTTATATTAATAAAGTTATATTAATAAATATATTAATAAAGTTATATTAATAAAGTTATATAAATAAAGTTATATTAATAAAGTTATATTAATAAATATATTAATAAAGTTATATAAATAAAGTTATATTAATAAAGTTATATTAATAAAGTTGTATTAATAAAGTTATATTAATAAAGTTATATTAATAAAGTGATATTAATAAAGTGATATTAATAAAGTTATATTAATAAAGTTATGTTAATAAAATTATATTAATAAAGTTATATTAATAAAATTATATTAATAAAGTGATATTAATAAAGTTATATAAATAAAGTTATATTAATAAAGTTATATTAATAAAGTTATATTAATAAAGTTATGTTAATAAAATTATATTAATAAAGTTATATTAATAAAATTATATTAATAAAGTGATATTAATAAAGTTATATAAATAAAGTTATATTAATAAAGTTATATTAATAAAGTTATATTAATAAAGTTATATTAATAAAGTTATATAAATAAAGTTATATTAATAAAGTTATATTAATAAAGTTATATTAATAAAGTTATATTAATAAAGTGATATTAATAAAGTTATATAAATAAAGTAATATTAATAAAGTTATATTAATAAAGTTATATTAATAAAGTTATATTAATAAAATTATATTAATAAAGTGATATTAATAAAGTTATATTAATAAAATTATATTAATAAAGTGATATTAATAAAGTTATATAAATAAAGTTATATTAATAAAGTTATATTAATAAAGTTATATTAATAAAGTTATATTAATAAAGTTATATAAATAAAGTTATATTAATAAAGTTATATTAATAAAGTTATATTAATAAAGTTATATTAATAAAGTGATATTAATAAAGTTATATAAATAAAGTAATATTAATAAAGTTATATTAATAAAGTTATATTAATAAAGTTATATTAATAAAATTATATTAATAAAGTGATATTAATAAAGTTATATTAATAAAGTTATATTAATAAAGTAATATTAATAAAGTTATATTAATAAATATATTAATAAAGTTATATTAATAAAGTGATATTAATAAAGTTATATTAATAAAATTATATTAATAAAGTTATATTAATAAAGTTATATTAATAAAGTTATGTTAATAAAATTATATTAATAAAGTTATATTAATAAAATTATATTAATAAAGTGATATTAATAAAGTTATATAAATAAAGTTATATTAATAAAGTTATATTAATAAAGTTATATTAATAAAGTTATATTAATAAAGTTATATAAATAAAGTTATATTAATAAAGTTATATTAATAAAGTTATATTAATAAAGTTATATTAATAAAGTGATATTAATAAAGTTATATAAATAAAGTAATATTAATAAAGTTATATTAATAAAGTTATATTAATAAAGTTATATTAATAAAATTATATTAATAAAGTGATATTAATAAAGTTATATTAATAAAATTATATTAATAAAGTTATATTAATAAAGTTATATTAATAAAGTTATATTAATAAAGTTATATTAATAAAGTGATATTAATAAAGTTATATTAATAAAGTAATATTAATAAAGTTATATTAATAAAGTTATATTAATAAAATTATATTAATAAAGTTATATTAATAAAATTATATTTATAAAGTTATATTAATAAAATTATATTAATAAAGTGATATTAATAAAGTTATATAAATAAAGTAATATTAATAAAGTTATATTAATAAAGTTATATTAATAAATATATTAATAAAGTTATATTAATAAAATTATATTAATAAAGTTATATTAATAAAGTAATATTAATAAAGTTATATTAATAAATATATTAATAAAGTTATATTAATAAAGTGATATTAATAAAGTTATATTAATAAAATTATATTAATAAAGTTATATTAATAAAGTTATATTAATAAAGTTATGTTAATAAAATTATATTAATAAAGTTATATTAATAAAATTATATTAATAAAGTGATATTAATAAAGTTATATAAATAAAGTTATATTAATAAAGTTATATTAATAAAGTTATATTAATAAAGTTATATTAATAAAGTTATATAAATAAAGTTATATTAATAAAGTTATATTAATAAAGTTATATTAATAAAGTTATATTAATAAAGTGATATTAATAAAGTTATATAAATAAAGTAATATTAATAAAGTTATATTAATAAAGTTATATTAATAAAGTTATATTAATAAAATTATATTAATAAAGTGATATTAATAAAGTTATATTAATAAAGTTATATTAATAAAGTTATATTAATAAATATATTAATAAAGTTATATTAATAAAGTTATATTAATAAAGTTATATTAATAAAGTTATATTAATAAAGTTATATTAATAAAGTTATATTAATAAAATTATATTAATAAAGTTATATTAATAAAATTATATTGATAAAGTTATATTAATAAAGTTATATTAATAAAGTTATATTAATAAAGTTATATTAATAAAGTGATATTAATAAAGTTATATTAATAAAGTTATATTAATAAAGTTATATTAATAAAGTGATATTAATAAAGTTATATTAATAAAATTATATTAATAAAGTTATATTAATAAAATTATATTAATAAAGTGATATTAATAAAGTTATATTAATAAAGTTATATTAATAAAGTTATATTAATAAAGTTATATTAATAAAATTATATTAATAAAGTTATATTAATAAAGTGATATTAATAAAGTGATATTAATAAAGTTATATTAATAAAGTTATATTAATAAAGTTATATTAATAAAGTTATATTAATAAATATATTAATAAATTTATATTAATAAAGTTATATTAATAAAGTTATATTAATAAAGTTATATTAATAAAATTATATTAATAAAGTTATATTAATAAAATTATATTAATAAAGTGATATTAATAAAGTTATATAAATAAAGTTATATAAATAAAGTTATATTAATAAAGTTATATTAATAAAGTTATATAAATAAAGTAATATTAATAAAGTTATATTAATAAAGTTATATTAATAAAGTTATATTAATAAAATTATATTAATAAAGTGATATCAATAAAGTTATATTAATACAATTATATTAATAAAGTTATATTAATAAAGTTATATTAATAAAGTTATATTAATAAAGTTATATTAATAAAGTTATATAAATAAAGTTATATTAATAAAGTTATATTAATAAATATATTAATAAAGTTATATTAATAAAGTTATATAAATAAAGTTATATTAATAAAGTTATATTAATAAATATATAAATAAAGTTATATTAATAAAGTTATATAAATAAAGTTATATTAATCAAGTTATATTAATAAAGTTATATTAATAAATATATTAATAAAGTTATATTAATAAAGTTATATAAATAAAGTTATATTAATAAAGTTATATTAATAAATATATTAATAAAGTTATATAAATAAAGTTATATTAATAAAGTTATATTAATAAAGTTATATTAATAAAGTTATATTAATAAAGTTATATTAATAAAGTGATATTAATAAAGTGATATTAATAAAGTTATATTAATAAAGTTATATTAATAAAGTTATATTAATAAATATATTAATAAAGTTATATTAAAAAAGTTATATTAATAAAGTTATATTAATAAAGTTATATTAATAAAGTGATATTAATAAAGTTATATTAATAAAATTATATTAATAAAGTTATATTAATAAAGTTATATTAATAAAGTTATATTAATAAAATTATATTAATAAAGTTATATTAATAAAGTTATATTAATAAAGTTATATTAATAAAGTTATATTAATAAAGTGATATTAATAAAGTGATATTAATAAAGTTATATTAATAAAGTTATATTAATAAAGTTATATTAATAAAGTTATATTAATAAAATTATATTAATAAAGTTATATTAATAAAATTATATTAATAAAGTGATATTAATAAAGTTATATAAATAAAGTTATATAAATAAAGTTATATTAATAAAGTTATATTAATAAAGTTATATTAATAAAGTTATATTAATAAAGTTATATTAATAAAGTGATATTAATAAAGTTATATAAATAAAGTAATATTAATAAAGTTATATTAATAAAGTGATATTAATAAAGTTATATTAATTAAATTATATTAATAAAGTGATATTAATAAAGTTATATTAATAAAATTATATTAATAAAGTTATATTAATAAAGTTATATTAATAAAGTTATATTAATAAAGTTATATTAATAAAGTTATATTAATAAAGTGATATTAATAAAGTTATATTAATAAAGTAATATTAATAAAGTTATATTAATAAAATTATATTAATAAAGTGATATTAATAAAGTTATATAAATAAAGTAATATTAATAAAGTTATATAAATAAAGTTATATAAATAAAGTTATATTAATAAAGTTATATAAATAAAGTTATATTAATAAAGTTATATTAATAAAGTTATATTAATAAAGTTATATTAATAAAGTGATATTAATAAAGTTATATTAATAAAGTTATATAAATAAAGTTATATTAATAAAGTAATATTAATAAAGTTATATTAATAAAGTTATATTAATAAAATTATATTAATAAAGTGATATTAATAAAGTTATATTAATAAAATTATATTAATAAAGTTATATTAATAAAGTGATATTAATGAAGTTATATTAATAAAGTTATATTAATAAAGTGATATTAATAAAATTATATTAATAAAGTGATATTAATAAAGTTATATAAATAAAGTAATATTAATAAAGTTATATAAATAAAGTTATATAAATAAAGTTATATAAATAAAGTTATATTAATAAAGTTATATTAATAAAGTGATATTAATAAAGTTATATAAATAAAGTAATATTAATAAAGTTATATAAATAAAGTTATATAAATAAAGTTATATAAATAAAGTTATATTAATAAAGTTATATTAATAAAGTGATATTAATAAAGTTATATTAATAAAGTGATATTAATAAAGTTATATAAATAAAGTAATATTAATAAAGTTATATTAATAAAGTTATATTAATAAATATATTAATAAAGTTATATTAATAAAATTATATTAATAAAGTTATATTAATAAAGTAATATTAATAAAGTTATATTAATAAATATATTAATAAAGTTATATTAATAAAGTGATATTAATAAAGTTATATTAATAAAATTATATTAATAAAGTTATATTAATAAAGTTATATTAATAAAGTTATGTTAATAAAATTATATTAATAAAGTTATATTAATAAAATTATATTAATAAAGTGATATTAATAAAGTTATATAAATAAAGTTATATTAATAAAGTTATATTAATAAAGTTATATTAATAAAGTTATATTAATAAAGTTATATAAATAAAGTTATATTAATAAAGTTATATTAATAAAGTGATATTAATAAAGTGATATTAATAAAGTTATATTAATAAAGTTATATTAATAAAGTTATATTAATAAAGTTATATTAATAAATATATTAATAAAGTTATATTAATAAAGTTATATTAATAAAGTTATATTAATAAAGTTATATTAATAAAATTATATTAATAAAGTTATATTAATAAAATTATATTAATAAAGTGATATTAATAAAGTTTTATAAATAAAGTTATATAAATAAAGTTATATTAATAAAGTTATATTAATAAAGTTATATAAATAAAGTAATATTAATAAAGTTATATTAATAAAGTTATATTAATAAAGTTATATTAATAAAATTATATTAATAAAGTGATATCAATAAAGTTATATTAATACAATTATATTAATAAAGTTATATTAATAAAGTTATATTAATAAAGTTATATTAATAAAGTTATATTAATAAAGTTATATAAATAAAGTTATATTAATAAAGTTATATTAATAAATATATTAATAAAGTTATATTAATAAAGTTATATAAATAAAGTTATATTAATAAAGTTATATTAATAAATATATAAATAAAGTTATATTAATAAAGTTATATAAATAAAGTTATATTAATCAAGTTATATTAATAAAGTTATATTAATAAATATATTAATAAAGTTATATTAATAAAGTTATATAAATAAAGTTATATTAATAAAGTTATATTAATAAATATATTAATAAAGTTATATAAATAAAGTTATATTAATAAAGTTATATTAATAAAGTTATATTAATAAAGTTATATTAATAAAGTGATATTAATAAAGTGATATTAATAAAGTTATATTAATAAAGTTATATTAATAAAGTTATATTAATAAATATATTAATAAAGTTATATTAAAAAAGTTATATTAATAAAGTTATATTAATAAAGTTATATTAATAAAGTGATATTAATAAAGTTATATTAATAAAATTATATTAATAAAGTTATATTAATAAAATTATATTAATAAAGTTATATTAATAAAGTTATATTAATAAAGTTATATTAATAAAGTTATATTAATAAAGTGATATTAATAAAGTGATATTAATAAAGTTATATTAATAAAGTTATATTAATAAAGTTATATTAATAAAGTTATATTAATAAAATTATATTAATAAAGTTATATTAATAAAATTATATTAATAAAGTGATATTAATAAAGTTATATAAATAAAGTTATATAAATAAAGTTATATTAATAAAGTTATATTAATAAAGTTATATTAATAAAGTTATATTAATAAAGTTATATTAATAAAGTGATATTAATAAAGTTATATAAATAAAGTAATATTAATAAAGTTATATTAATAAAGTGATATTAATAAAGTTATATTAATAAAATTATATTAATAAAGTGATATTAATAAAGTTATATTAATAAAATTATATTAATAAAGTTATATTAATAAAGTTATATTAATAAAGTTATATTAATAAAGTTATATTAATAAAGTTATATTAATAAAGTGATATTAATAAAGTTATATTAATAAAGTAATATTAATAAAGTTATATTAATAAAATTATATTAATAAAGTGATATTAATAAAGTTATATAAATAAAGTAATATTAATAAAGTTATATAAATAAAGTTATGTAAATAAAGTTATATTAATAAAGTTATATAAATAAAGTTATATTAATAAAGTTATATTAATAAAGTTATATTAATAAAGTTATATTAATAAAGTGATATTAATAAAGTTATATTAATAAAGTTATATAAATAAAGTTATATTAATAAAGTAATATTAATAAAATTATATTAATAAAGTTATATTAATAAAATTATATTAATAAAGTGATATTAATAAAGTTATATTAATAAAATTATATTAATAAAGTTATATTAATAAAGTGATATTAATGAAGTTATATTAATAAAGTTATATTAATAAAGTGATATTAATAAAATTATATTAATAAAGTGATATTAATAAAGTTATATAAATAAAGTAATATTAATAAAGTTATATAAATAAAGTTATATAAATAAAGTTATATAAATAAAGTTATATTAATAAAGTTATATTAATAAAGTGATATTAATAAAGTTATATAAATAAAGTAATATTAATAAAGTTATATAAATAAAGTTATATAAATAAAGTTATATAAATAAAGTTATATTAATAAAGTTATATTAATAAAGTGATATTAATAAAGTTATATTAATAAAGTGATATTAATAAAGTTATATAAATAAAGTAATATTAATAAAGTTATATTAATAAAGTTATATTAATAAATATATTAATAAAGTTATATTAATAAAATTATATTAATAAAGTTATATTAATAAAGTAATATTAATAAAGTTATATTAATAAATATATTAATAAAGTTATATTAATAAAGTGATATTAATAAAGTTATATTAATAAAATTATATTAATAAAGTTATATTAATAAAGTTATATTAATAAAGTTATGTTAATAAAATTATATTAATAAAGTTATATTAATAAAATTATATTAATAAAGTGATATTAATAAAGTTATATAAATAAAGTTATATTAATAAAGTTATATTAATAAAGTTATATTAATAAAGTTATATTAATAAAGTTATATTAATAAAGTTATATTAATAAAGTGATATTAATAAAGTTATATAAATAAAGTAATATTAATAAAGTTATATTAATAAAGTTATATTAATAAAGTGATATTAATAAAGTTATATAAATAAAGTAATATTAATAAAGTTATATTAATAAAGTGATATTAATAAAGTTATATTAATAAAATTATATTAATAAAGTGATATTAATAAAGTTATATTAATAAAATTATATTAATAAAGTTATATTAATAAAGTTATATTAATAAAGTTATATTAATAAAGTTATATTAATAAAGTTATATTAATAAAGTGATATTAATAAAGTTATATTAATAAAGTAATATTAATAAAGTTATATTAATAAAATTATATTAATAAAGTGATATTAATAAAGTTATATAAATAAAGTAATATTAATAAAGTTATATAAATAAAGTTATATAAATAAAGTTATATTAATAAAGTTATATAAATAAAGTTATATTAATAAAGTTATATTAATAAAGTTATATTAATAAAGTTATATTAATAAAGTGATATTAATAAAGTTATATTAATAAAGTTATATAAATAAAGTTATATTAATAAAGTAATATTAATAAAGTTATATTAATAAAGTTATATTAATAAAATTATATAAATAAAGTTATATTAATAAAGTTATATTAATAAAGTTATATTAATAAAGTTATATTAATAAAGTTATATAAATAAAGTTATATTAATAAAGTTATATTAATAAAGTTATATTAATAAAGTTATATTAATAAAGTGATATTAATAAAGTTATATAAATAAAGTAATATTAATAAAGTTATATTAATAAAGTTATATTAATAAAGTTATATTAATAAAATTATATTAATAAAGTGATATTAATAAAATTATATTTATAAAGTTATATTAATAAAATTATATTAATAAAGTGATATTAATAAAGTTATATAAATAAAGTAATATTAATAAAGTTATATAAATAAAGTTATATAAATAAAGTTATATTAATAAAGCTATATAAATAAAGTTATATTAATAAAGTTATATTAATAAAGTTATATTAATAAAGTTATATTAATAAAGTGATATTAATAAAGTTATATTAATAAAATTATATTAATAAAGTTATATTAATAAAGTGATATTAATAAAGTTATATTAATAAAGTTATATTAATAAAGTGATATTAATAAAGTTATATTAATAAAGTAATATTAATAAAGTTATATTAATAAAATTATATTAATAAAGTGATATTAATAAAGTTATATAAATAAAGTAATATTAATAAAGTTATATAAATAAAGTTATATAAATAAAGTTATATAAATAAAGTTATATTAATAAAGTTATATTAATAAAGTGATATTAATAAAGTTATATAAATAAAGTAATATTAATAAAGTTATATAAATAAAGTTATATAAATAAAGTTATATAAATAAAGTTATATTAATAAAGTTATATTAATAAAGTGATATTAATAAAGTTATATTAATAAAGTGATATTAATAAAGTTATATAAATAAAGTAATATTAATAAAGTTATATTAATAAAGTTATATTAATAAATATATTAATAAAGTTATATTAATAAAATTATATTAATAAAGTTATATTTATAAAGTAATATTAATAAAGTTATATTAATAAATATATTAATAAAGTTATATTAATAAAGTGATATTAATAAAGTTATATTAATAAAATTATATTAATAAAGTTATATTAATAAAGTTATATTAATAAAGTTATATTAATAAAATTATATTAATAAAGTTATATTAATAAAATTATATAAATAAAGTTATATTAATAAAGTTATATAAATAAAGTAATATTAATAAAGTTATATTAATAAAGTGATATTAATAAAGTTATATTAATAAAATTATATCAATAAAGTTATATTAATAAAGTGATATTAATAAAGTTATATTAATAAAGTTATATTAATAAAGTGATATTAATAAAGTTATATTAATAAAGTAATATTAATAAAGTTATATTAATAAAATTATATTAATAAAGTGATATTAATAAAGTTATATAAATAAAGTAATATTAATAAAGTTATATAAATAAAGTTATATAAATAAAGTTATATAAATAAAGTTATATTAATAAAGTTATATTAATAAAGTGATATTAATAAAGTTATATAAATAAAGTAATATTAATAAAGTTATATTAATAAAGTTATATTAATAAATATATTAATAAAGTTATATTAATAAAATTATATTAATACAGTTATATTAATAAAGTAATATTAATAAAGTTATATTAATAAATATATTAATAAAGTTATATTAATAAAGTGATATTAATAAAGTTATATTAATAAAATTATATTAATAAAGTTATATTAATAAAGTTATATTAATAAAATTATATTAATAAAATTATATTAATAAAGTTATATTAATAAAATTATATTAATAAAGTGATATTAATAAAGTTATATAAATAAAGTTATATTAATAAAGTTATATTAATAAAGTTATATTAATAAAGTTATATTAATAAAGTGATATTAATAAAGTTATATAAATAAAGTAATATTAATAAAGTTATATTAATAAATATATTAATAAAGTTATATTAATAAAATTATATTAATAAAGTTATATTAATAAAGTAATATTAATAAAGTTATATTAATAAATATATTAATAAAGTTATATTAATAAAGTGATATTAATAAAGTTATATTAATAAAATTATATTAATAAAGTTATATTAATAAAGTTATATTAATAAAGTTATATTAATAATGTTATATTAATTAAGTTATATTAATAAAGTTATACTAATAAAGTTATATTAATAAAGTTATATTAATAAAGTTATATTAATAAAGTTATATTAATAAAGTTATATTAATAAAGTTATATTAATAAAGTTATATTAATAAAGTTTTATGAATAAAGTTATATTAATAAAGTTATACTAATAAAGTTATATTAATAAAGTTATATTAATAAAGTTATATTAATAAATATATTAATAAAGTTATATTAATAAAGTAATATTAATAAAGTTATATTAATAAAGTTATATTAATAAAGTTATATTAATAAAGTTATATAAATAAAGTTATATTAATAAAGTTATATTAATAAAGTTATATTAATAAAGTTATATTAATAAATATATTAATAAAGTTATATTAATAAAGTTATATTAATAAAGTTATATTAATAAAGTTATATTAATAAAGTTATATAAATAAAGTTATATTAATAAAGTGATATTAATAAAGTTATATTAATAAAGTTATATTAATAAAGTTATATTAATAAAGTTATATTAATAAAATTATATTAATAAAGTTATATTAATAAAATTATATTAATAAAGTGATATTAATAAAGTTATATTAATAAAGTTATATTAATAAAGTTATATTAATAAAGTTATATTAATAAAATTATATTAATAAAGTTATATTAATAAAGTGATATTAATAAAGTGATATTAATAAAGTTATATTAATAAAGTTATATTAATAAAGTTATATTAATAAAGTTATATTAATAAATATATTAATAAAGTTATATTAATAAAGTTATATTAATAAAGTTATATTAATAAAGTTATATTAATAAAATTATATTAATAAAGTTATATTAATAAAATTATATTAATAAAGTGATATTAATAAAGTTATATAAATAAAGTTATATAAATAAAGTTATATTAATAAAGTGATATTAATAAAGTTATATTAATAAAGTTATATTAATAAAGTGATTTTAATAAAGTTATATAAATAAAGTAATATTAATAAAGTTATATTAATAAAGTTATATTAATAAAGTTATATTAATAAAATTATATTAATAAAGTGATATTAATAAAGTTATATTAATAAAATTATATTAATAAAGTTATATTAATAAAGTTATATTAATAAAGTTATATTAATAAAGTTATATTAATAAAGTTATATAAATAAAGTTATATTAATAAAGTTATATTAATAAATATATTAATAAAGTTATATTAATAAAGTTATATAAATAAAGTTATATTAATAAAGTTATATTAATAAATATATTAATAAAGTCATATTAATAAAGTTATATAAATAAAGTTATATTAATAAAGTTATATTAATAAAGTTATATTAATAAATATATTAATAAAGTTATATTAATAAAGTTATATAAATAAAGTTATATTAATAAAGTTATATTAATAAATATATTAATAAAGTTATATAAATAAAGTTATATTAATAAAGTTATATTAATAAAGTTATATTAATAAAGTTATATTAATAAAGTTATATTAATAAAGTGATATTAATAAAGTGATATTAATAAAGTTATATTAATAAAGTTATATTAATAAAGTTATATTAATAAATATATTAATAAAGTTATATTAATAAAGTTATATTAATAAAGTTATATTAATAAAGTTATATTAATAAAGTTATATTAATAAAGTTATATTAATAAAGTTATATTAATAAAGTTATATTAATAAAGTTATATTAATAAAGTTATATTAATAAAGTTATATTAATAAAGTTATATTAATAAAGTTATATTAATAAAGTTATATTAATAAAGTTATATTAATAAAGTTATATTAATAAAGTTATATTAATAAAGTTATATTAATAAAGTTATATTAATAAAGTTATATTAATAAAGTTATATTAATAAAGTTATATTAATAAAGTTATATTAATAAAGTTATATTAATAAAGTGATATTAATAAAGTTATATTAATAAAGTTATATTAATAAAGTTATATTAATAAAGTTATATTAATAAAATTATATTAATAAAGTTATATTAATAAAAGTTATATTAATAAAGTTATATTAATAAAGTTATATTAATAAAGTTATATTAATAAAGTTATATTAATAAAGTTATATTAATAAAGTTATATTAATAAAGTTATATTAATAAAGTTATATTAATAAAGTGATATTAATAAAGTTATATTAATAAAGTTATATTAATAAAGTGATATTAATAAAGTTATATATTATTAATAAATTATATTAATAAAGTTATATTAATAAAGTTATATTAATAAAGTTATATTAATAAAGTTATATTAATAAAGTTATATTAATAAAGTTATATTAATAAAGTTATATTAATAAAGTTATATTAATAAAGTTATATTAATAAAGTTATATAAATAAAGTTATATTAATAAAGTTATATTAAATAAAGTTATATTAATAAAGTTATATTAATAAAGTTATATTAATAAAGTTATATTAATAAAGTTATATTAATAAAGTTATATTAATAAAGTTATATTAATAAAGTTATATTAATAAAGTTATATTAATAAAGTTATATTAATAAAGTTATATTAATAAAGTTATATTAATAAAGTTATATTAATAAAGTTATATTAAATAAAGTTATATTAATAAAGTTATATTAATAAAGTTATATTAATAAAGTTATATTAATAAAGTTATATTAATAAAGTTATATTAATAAAGTTATATTAATAAAGTTATATTAATAAAGTTATATTAATAAAGTTATATTAATAAAGTGATATTAATAAAGTTATATATTAATAAATATATTAATAAGTTATATTAATAAATTATAATAAAGTTATAAAATAAAGTTATATTAATAAAATATATAATAATTTATATTAATAAAGTTATATAATTAAAATTATATTAATAAGTTATATTAATAAAGTTATATAAATAAAGTTATAATAATAAAGTTATATGTAATAAATTTATTATTAAAAAAGTTATATT
>OY744549.1:2700443-2732943 GCA_963556195.1 Sepiola atlantica
TATTTTTTAAAGAAATGTGTAAAGTCGTATATTAATCATATTTTTTAAAGAAATGTGTAAAGTCGTATATTAATAATATTTTTTAAAGAAATGTGTAAAGTCGTATATTAATAATATTTTTTAAAGAAATGTGTAAAGTCGTATATTAATCATATTTTTTAAAGAAATTTGCAAAGGTCGTATATTAATCATATTTTTTAAAGAAATGTGTAAAGTCGTATATTAATCATATTTTTTAAAGAAATGTGTAAAGTCGTATATTAATCATATTTTTTAAAGAAATGTGTAAAGTCGTATATTAATCATATTTTTTAAAGAAATGTGTAAAGTCGTATATTAATCATATTTTTTAAAGTAATTTAATAGTAATGTGAGATCGTATATTAATCATAATTTTTTAAAGAAATGTGTAAAGTCGTATATTAATCATATTTTTTAAAGAAATGTGTAAAGTCGTATATTAATCATATTTTTTAAAGAAATGTGTAAAGTCGTATATTAATCATATTTTTTAAAGAAATGTGTAAAGTCGTATATTAATCATATTTTTTAAAGAAATGTGTAAAGTCGTATATTAATCATATTTTTTAAAGAAATATGTAAAGTCGTATATTAATCATATTTTTTAAAGTAATTTGCAAGGTCGTATATTAATCATATTTTTTAAAGAAATGTGTAAAGTCGTATATTAATCATATTTTTTAAAGAAATGTGTAAAGTCGTATATTAATCATATTTTTTAAAGAAATGTGTAAAGTCGTATATTAATCATATTTTTTAAAGAAATTTGTAAAGTCGTATATTAATCATATTTTTTAAAGAAATGTGTAAAGTCGTATATTAATCATATTTTTTAAAGAAATGTGTAAAGTCGTATATTAATCATATTTTTTAAAGAAATGTGTAAAGTCGTATATTAATCATATTTTTTAAAGAAATGTGTAAAGTCGTATATTAATCATATTTTTTAAAGAAATTTGTAAAGTCGTATATTAATCATATTTTTTAAAGAAATGTGTAAAGTCGTATATTAATCATATTTTTTAAAGAAATGTGTAAAGTCGTATATTAATCATATTTTTTAAAGAAATGTGTAAAGTCGTATATTAATCATATTTTTTAAAGAAATGTGCAAGGTCGTATATTAATCATATTTTTTAAAGAAATGTGTAAAGTCGTATATTAATCATATTTTTTAAAGAAATGTGTAAAGTCGTATATTAATCATATTTTTTAAAGTAATTTGCAAGGTCGTATATTAATCATAATTTTTTAAAGAAATGTGTAAAGTCGTATATTAATCATATTTTTTAAAGAAATGTGTAAAGTCGTATATTAATCATATTTTTTAAAGAAATGTGTAAAGTCGTATATTAATCATATTTTTTAAAGAAATGTGTAAAGTCGTATATTAATCATATTTTTTAAAGAAATGTGTAAAGTCGTATATTAATCATATTTTTTAAAGAAATGTGTAAAGTCGTATATTAATCATATTTTTTAAAGAAATGTGTAAAGTCGTATATTAATCATATTTTTTAAAGAAATGTGTAAAGTCGTATATTAATCATATTTTTTAAAGAAATGTGTAAAGTCGTATATTAATCATATTTTTTAAAGAAATGTGTAAAGTCGTATATTAATGATATTTTTTAAAGAAATGTGTAAAGTCGTATATTAATGATATTTTTTAAAGAAATGTGTAAAGTCGTATATTAATCATATTTTTTAAAGAAATGTGTAAAGTCGTATATTAATCATATTTTTTAAAGTAATTTGCAAGGTCGTATATTAATCATATTTTTTAAAGAAATGTGTAAAGTCGTATATTAATCATATTTTTTAAAGAAATGTGTAAAGTCGTATATTAATCATATTTTTTAAAGTAATTTGCAAGGTCGTATATTAATCATATTTTTTAAAGAAATGTGTAAAGTCGTATATTAATCATATTTTTTAAAGAAATGTGTAAAGTCGTATATTAATCATATTTTTTAAAGAAATGTGTAAAGTCGTATATTAATCATATTTTTTAAAGTAATTTGCAAGGTCGTATATTAATCATATTTTTTAAAGAAATGTGTAAAGTCGTATATTAATCATATTTTTTAAAGAAATGTGTAAAGTCGTATATTAATCATATTTTTTAAAGAAATGTGTAAAGTCGTATATTAATCATATTTTTTAAAGTAATTTGCAAGGTCGTATATTAATCATATTTTTTAAAGAAATGTGTAAAGTCGTATATTAATCATATTTTTTAAAGTAATTTGCAAGGTCGTATATTAATCATATTTTTTAAAGAAATGTGTAAAGTCGTATATTAATCATATTTTTTAAAGTAATTTGCAAGGTCGTATATTAATCATATTTTTTAAAGAAATGTGTAAAGTCGTATATTAATCATATTTTTTAAAGAAATGTGTAAAGTCGTATATTAATCATATTTTTTAAAGAAATGTGTAAAGTCGTATATTAATCATATTTTTTAAAGAAATGTGTAAAGTCGTATATTAATCATATTTTTTAAAGAAATGTGTAAAGTCGTATATTAATCATATTTTTTAAAGTAATTTGCAAGGTCGTATATTAATCATATTTTTTAAAGAAATGTGTAAAGTCGTATATTAATCATATTTTTTAAAGTAATTTGCAAGGTCGTATATTAATCATATTTTTTAAAGAAATGTGTAAAGTCGTATATTAATCATATTTTTTAAAGTAATTTGCAAGGTCGTATATTAATCATATTTTTTAAAGAAATGTGTAAAGTCGTATATTAATCATATTTTTTAAAGTAATTTGCAAGGTCGTATATTAATCATATTTTTTAAAGAAATGTGTAAAGTCGTATATTAATCATATTTTTTAAAGAAATGTGTAAAGTCGTATATTAATCATATTTTTTAAAGAAATGTGTAAAGTCGTATATTAATCATATTTTTTAAAGTAATTTGCAAGGTCGTATATTAATCATATTTTTTAAAGAAATGTGTAAAGTCGTATATTAATCATATTTTTTAAAGAAATGTGTAAAGTCGTATATTAATCATATTTTTTAAAGAAATGTGTAAAGTCGTATATTAATCATATTTTTTAAAGAAATGTGTAAAGTCGTATATTAATCATATTTTTTAAAGAAATGTGTAAAGTCGTATATTAATCATATTTTTTAAAGAAATGTGTAAAGTCGTATATTAATCATATTTTTTAAAGAAATGTGTAAAGTCGTATATTAATCATATTTTTTAAAGTAATTTGCAAGGTCGTATATTAATCATATTTTTTAAAGAAATGTGTAAAGTCGTATATTAATCATATTTTTTAAAGTAATTTGCAAGGTCGTATATTAATCATATTTTTTAAAGAAATGTGTAAAGTCGTATATTAATCATATTTTTTAAAGTAATTTGCAAGGTCGTATATTAATCATATTTTTTAAAGAAATGTGTAAAGTCGTATATTAATCATATTTTTTAAAGAAATGTGTAAAGTCGTATATTAATCATATTTTTTAAAGAAATGTGTAAAGTCGTATATTAATCATATTTTTTAAAGTAATTTGCAAGGTCGTATATTAATCATATTTTTTAAAGAAATGTGTAAAGTCGTATATTAATCATATTTTTTAAAGAAATGTGTAAAGTCGTATATTAATCATATTTTTTAAAGAAATGTGTAAAGTCGTATATTAATCATATTTTTTAAAGAAATGTGTAAAGTCGTATATTAATCATATTTTTTAAAGTAATTTGCAAGGTCGTATATTAATCATATTTTTTAAAGAAATGTGTAAAGTCGTATATTAATCATATTTTTTAAAGAAATGTGTAAAGTCGTATATTAATCATATTTTTTAAAGTAATTTGCAAGGTCGTATATTAATCATATTTTTTAAAGAAATGTGTAAAGTCGTATATTAATCATATTTTTTAAAGAAATGTGTAAAGTCGTATATTAATCATATTTTTTAAAGAAATGTTTAAAGTCGTATATTAATCATATTTTTTAAAGAAATGTGTAAAGTCGTATATTAATCATATTTTTTAAAGAAATGTGTAAAGTCGTATATTAATCATATTTTTTAAAGAAATGTGTAAAGTCGTATATTAATCATATTTTTTAAAGAAATGTGTAAAGTCGTATATTAATCATATTTTTTAAAGAAATGTGTAAAGTCGTATATTAATCATATTTTTTAAAGTAATTTGCAAGGTCGTATATTAATCATATTTTTTAAAGAAATGTGTAAAGTCGTATATTAATCATATTTTTTAAAGAAATGTGTAAAGTCGTATATTAATCATATTTTTTAAAGTAATTTGCAAGGTCGTATATTAATCATATTTTTTAAAGAAATGTGTAAAGTCGTATATTAATCATATTTTTTAAAGAAATGTGTAAAGTCGTATATTAATCATATTTTTTAAAGAAATGTGTAAAGTCGTATATTAATCATATTTTTTAAAGTAATTTGCAAGGTCGTATATTAATCATATTTTTTAAAGAAATGTGTAAAGTCGTATATTAATCATATTTTTTAAAGAAATGTGTAAAGTCGTATATTAATCATATTTTTTAAAGAAATGTGTAAAGTCGTATATTAATCATATTTTTTAAAGAAATGTGTAAAGTCGTATATTAATCATATTTTTTAAAGTAATTTGCAAGGTCGTATATTAATCATATTTTTTAAAGAAATGTGTAAAGTCGTATATTAATCATATTTTTTAAAGAAATGTGTAAAGTCGTATATTAATCATATTTTTTAAAGAAATGTTTAAAGTCGTATATTAATCATATTTTTTAAAGAAATGTGTAAAGTCGTATATTAATCATATTTTTTAAAGAAATGTGTAAAGTCGTATATTAATCATATTTTTTAAAGAAATGTGTAAAGTCGTATATTAATCATATTTTTTAAAGAAATGTGTAAAGTCGTATATTAATCATATTTTTTAAAGAAATGTGTAAAGTCGTATATTAATCATATTTTTTAAAGTAATTTGCAAGGTCGTATATTAATCATATTTTTTAAAGAAATGTGTAAAGTCGTATATTAATCATATTTTTTAAAGTAATTTGCAAGGTCGTATATTAATCATATTTTTTAAAGAAATGTGTAAAGTCGTATATTAATCATATTTTTTAAAGAAATGTGTAAAGTCGTATATTAATCATATTTTTTAAAGAAATGTGTAAAGTCGTATATTAATCATATTTTTTAAAGAAATGTGTAAAGTCGTATATTAATCATATTTTTTAAAGAAATGTGTAAAGTCGTATATTAATCATATTTTTTAAAGAAATGTGTAAAGTCGTATATTAATCATATTTTTTAAAGAAATGTGTAAAGTCGTATATTAATCATATTTTTTAAAGTAATTTGCAAGGTCGTATATTAATCATATTTTTTAAAGAAATGTGTAAAGTCGTATATTAATCATATTTTTTAAAGAAATGTGTAAAGTCGTATATTAATCATATTTTTTAAAGAAATGTGTAAAGTCGTATATTAATCATATTTTTTAAAGAAATGTGTAAAGTCGTATATTAATCATATTTTTTAAAGAAATGTGTAAAGTCGTATATTAATCATATTTTTTAAAGTAATTTGCAAGGTCGTATATTAATCATATTTTTTAAAGAAATGTGTAAAGTCGTATATTAATCATATTTTTTAAAGAAATGTGTAAAGTCGTATATTAATCATATTTTTTTAAAGTAATTTGCAAGGTCGTATATTAATCATATTTTTTAAAGTAATTTGCAAGGTCGTATATTAATCATATTTTTTAAAGAAATGTGTAAAGTCGTATATTAATCATATTTTTTAAAGAAATGTGTAAAGTCGTATATTAATCATATTTTTTAAAGAAATGTGTAAAGTCGTATATTAATCATATTTTTTAAAGAAATGTGTAAAGTCGTATATTAATCATATTTTTTAAAGAAATTTGTAAAGTCGTATATTAATCATATTTTTTAAAGAAATGTGTAAAGTCGTATATTAATCATATTTTTTAAAGAAATGTGTAAAGTCGTATATTAATCATATTTTTAAAGAAATGTGTAAAGTCGTATATTAATCATATTTTTTAAAGTAATTTGCAAGGTCGTATATTAATCATATTTTTTAAAGAAATGTGTAAAGTCGTATATTAATCATATTTTTTAAAGAAATGTGTAAAGTCGTATATTAATCATATTTTTTAAAGTAATTTGCAAGGTCGTATATTAATCATATTTTTTAAAGAAATGTGTAAAGTCGTATATTAATCATATTTTTTAAAGAAATGTGTAAAGTCGTATATTAATCATATTTTTTAAAGAAATGTGTAAAGTCGTATATTAATCATATTTTTTAAAGAAATGTGTAAAGTCGTATATTAATCATATTTTTTAAAGAAATGTGTAAAGTCGTATATTAATCATATTTTTTAAAGAAATGTGTAAAGTCGTATATTAATCATATTTTTAAAGAAATGTGTAAAGTCGTATATTAATCATATTTTTTAAAGAAATGTGTAAAGTCGTATATTAATCATATTTTTTAAAGAAATGTGTAAAGTCGTATATTAATCATATTTTTTAAAGAAATGTGTAAAGTCGTATATTAATCATATTTTTTAAAGAAATGTGTAAAGTCGTATATTAATCATATTTTTTAAAGAAATGTGTAAAGTCGTATATTAATCATATTTTTTACAGAAATGTGTAAAGTCGTATATTAATCATATTTTTAAAGAAATGTGTAAAGTCGTATATTAATCATATTTTTTAAAGAAATGTGTAAAGTCGTATATTAATCATATATTTTAAAGAAATGTGTAAAGTCGTATATTAATCATATTTTTTAAAGTAATTTGCAAGGTCGTATATTAATCATATTTTTTAAAGAAATGTGTAAAGTCGTATATTAATCATATTTTTTAAAGAAATGTGTAAAGTCGTATATTAATCATATTTTTTAAAGAAATGTGTAAAGTCGTATATTAATCATATTTTTTAAAGAAATGTGTAAAGTCGTATATTAATCATATTTTTTAAAGAAATGTGTAAAGTCGTATATTAATCATATTTTTTAAAGAAATGTGTAAAGTCGTATATTAATCATATTTTTTAAAGAAATGTGTAAAGTCGTATATTAATCATATTTTTTAAAGAAATGTGTAAAGTCGTATATTAATCATATTTTTTAAAGAAATGTGTAAAGTCGTATATTAATCATATTTTTTAAAGAAATGTGTAAAGTCGTATATTAATCATATTTTTTAAAGAAATGTGTAAAGTCGTATATTAATCATATTTTTTAAAGAAATGTGCAAGGTCGTATATTAATCATATTTTTTAAAGAAATGTGAAAAGTCGTATATTAATCATATTTTTTAAAGAAATGTGTAAAGTCGTATATTAATCATATTTTTTAAAGTAATTTGCAAGGTCGTATATTAATCATATTTTTTAAAGAAATGTGTAAAGTCGTATATTAATCATATTTTTTAAAGAAATGTGTAAAGTCGTATATTAATCATATTTTTTAAAGAAATGTGTAAAGTCGTATATTAATCATATTTTTTAAAGAAATGTGTAAAGTCGTATATTAATCATATTTTTTAAAGAAATGTGTAAAGTCGTATATTAATCATATTTTTTAAAGAAATGTGTAAAGTCGTATATTAATCATATTTTTAAAGAAATGTGTAAAGTCGTATATTAATCATATTTTTTAAAGAAATGTGTAAAGTCGTATATTAATCATATTTTTTAAAGAAATGTGTAAAGTCGTATATTAATCATATTTTTTAAAGAAATGTGTAAAGTCGTATATTAATCATATTTTTTAAAGAAATGTGTAAAGTCGTATATTAATCATATTTTTTAAAGAAATGTGTAAAGTCGTATATTAATCATATTTTTTACAGAAATGTGTAAAGTCGTATATTAATCATATTTTTAAAGAAATGTGTAAAGTCGTATATTAATCATATTTTTTAAAGAAATGTGTAAAGTCGTATATTAATCATATATTTTAAAGAAATGTGTAAAGTCGTATATTAATCATATTTTTTAAAGTAATTTGCAAGGTCGTATATTAATCATATTTTTAAAGAAATGTGTAAAGTCGTATATTAATCATATTTTTTAAAGAAATGTGTAAAGTCGTATATTAATCATATTTTTTAAAGAAATGTGTAAAGTCGTATATTAATCATATTTTTAAAGAAATGTGTAAAGTCGTATATTAATCATATTTTTTAAAGAAATGTGTAAAGTCGTATATTAATCATATTTTTTAAAGAAATGTGTAAAGTCGTATATTAATCATATTTTTTAAAGAAATGTGTAAAGTCGTATATTAATCATATTTTTTAAAGAAATGTGTAAAGTCGTATATTAATCATATTTTTTAAAGAAATGTGTAAAGTCGTATATTAATCATATTTTTAAAGAAATGTGTAAAGTCGTATATTAATCATATTTTTTAAAGAAATGTGTAAAGTCGTATATTAATCATATTTTTTAAAGAAATGTGTAAAGTCGTATATTAATCATATTTTTTAAAGTAATGTGTAAAGTCGTATATTAATCATATTTTTTAAAGAAATGTGTAAAGTCGTATATTAATCATATTTTTTACAGAAATGTGTAAAGTCGTATATTAATCATATTTTTAAAGAAATGTGTAAAGTCGTATATTAATCATATTTTTTAAAGAAATGTGTAAAGTCGTATATTAATCATATATTTTAAAGAAATGTGTAAAGTCGTATATTAATCATATTTTTTAAAGTAATTTGCAAGGTCGTATATTAATCATATTTTTAAAGAAATGTGTAAAGTCGTATATTAATCATATTTTTTAAAGAAATGTGTAAAGTCGTATATTAATCATATATTTTAAAGAAATGTGTAAAGTCGTATATTAATCATATTTTTTAAAGTAATTTGCAAGGTCGTATATTAATCATATTTTTTAAAGAAATGTGTAAAGTCGTATATTAATCATATTTTTTAAAGAAATGTGTAAAGTCGTATATTAATCATATTTTTTAAAGAAATGTGTAAAGTCGTATATTAATCATATTTTTTAAAGAAATGTGTAAAGTCGTATATTAATCATATTTTTTAAAGAAATGTGTAAAGTCGTATATTAATCATATTTTTTAAAGAAATGTGTAAAGTCGTATATTAATCATATTTTTTAAAGAAATGTGTAAAGTCGTATATTAATCATATTTTTTAAAGAAATGTGTAAAGTCGTATATTAATCATATTTTTTAAAGAAATGTGTAAAGTCGTATATTAATCATATTTTTTAAAGAAATGTGTAAAGTCGTATATTAATCATATTTTTTAAAGAAATGTGTAAAGTCGTATATTAATCATATTTTTTAAAGTAATGTGTAAAGTCGTATATTAATCATATTTTTTAAAGAAATGTGTAAAGTCGTATATTAATCATATTTTTTAAAGAAATGTGTAAAGTCGTATATTAATCATATTTTTTAAAGAAATGTGTAAAGTCGTATATTAATCATATTTTTTAAAGAAATGTGTAAAGTCGTATATTAATCATATTTTTTAAAGAAATGTGTAAAGTCGTATATTAATCATATTTTTTAAAGAAATGTGTAAAGTCGTATATTAATCATATATTTTAAAGAAATGTGTAAAGTCGTATATTAATCATATTTTTTAAAGAAATGTGTAAAGTCGTATATTAATCATATTTTTTAAAGAAATGTGTAAAGTCGTATATTAATCATATTTTTTAAAGAAATGTGTAAAGTCGTATATTAATCATATTTTTTAAAGTAATGTGTAAAGTCGTATATTAATCATATTTTTTAAAGAAATGTGTAAAGTCGTATATTAATCATACTTTTTAAAGAAATGTGTAAAGTCGTATATTAATCATATTTTTTAAAGAAATGTGTAAAGTCGTATATTAATCATATTTTTTAAAGAAATGTGTAAAGTCGTATATTAATCATATTTTTTAAAGAAATGTGTAAAGTCGTATATTAATCATATTTTTAAAGAAATGTGTAAAGTCGTATATTAATCATATTTTTTAAAGAAATGTGTAAAGTCGTATATTAATCATATTTTTAAAGAAATGTGTAAAGTCGTATATTAATCATATTTTTTAAAGTAATGTGTAAAGTCGTATATTAATAATATTTTTTAAAGAAATGTGTAAAGTCGTATATTAATCATATTTTTTAAAGAAATGTGTAAAGTCGTATATTAATCATATTTTTTAAAGAAATGTGTAAAGTCGTATATTAATCATATTTTTTAAAGTAATGTGTAAAGTCGTATATTAATCATATTTTTTAAAGAAATGTGTAAAGTCGTATATTAATCATATTTTTTAAAGAAATGTGTAAAGTCGTATATTAATCATATTTTTTAAAGAAATGTGTAAAGTCGTATATTAATCATATTTTTTAAAGAAATGTGTAAAGTCGTATATTAATCATATTTTTTCAAGAAATTTGTAAAGTCGTATATTAATCATATTTTTTAAAGAAATGTGTAAAGTCGTATATTAATCATATTTTTTAAAGTAATTTGTAAAGTCGTATATTAATCATATTTTTTAAAGTAATGTGTAAAGTCGTATATTAATCATATTTTTTAAAGTAATTTGCAAGGTCGTATATTAATCATATTTTTTAAAGAAATGTGTAAAGTCGTATATTAATCATATTTTTTAAAGAAATGTGTAAAGTCGTATATTAATCATATTTTTAAAGAAATGTGTAAAGTCGTATATTAATCATATTTTTTAAAGAAATGTGTAAAGTCGTATATTAATCATATTTTTTAAAGAAATGTGTAAAGTCGTATATTAATCATATTTTTTAAAGAAATGTGTTAAGTCGTATATTAATCATATTTTTTAAAGAAATGTGTAAAGTCGTATATTAATCATATTTTTTAAAGAAATGTGTAAAGTCGTATATTAATCATATTTTTTAAAGAAATGTGTAAAGTCGTATATTAATCATATTTTTTAAAGAAATGTGTAAAGTCGTATATTAATCATATTTTTTAAAGAAATGTGAAAAGTCGTATATTAATCATATTTTTTAAAGAAATGTGAAAAGTCGTATATTAATCATATTTTTTAAAGAAATGTGTAAAGTCGTATATTAATCATATTTTTTAAAGAAATGTGTAAAGTCGTATATTAATCATATTTTTTAAAGAAATGTGAAAAGTCGTATATTAATCATATTTTTTAAAGAAATGTGTAAAGTCGTATATTAATCATATTTTTTAAAGAAATGTGTAAAGTCGTATATTAATCATATTTTTTAAAGAAATGTGTAAAGTCGTATATTAATCATATTTTTTAAAGAAATGTGTAAAGTCGTATATTAATCATATTTTTTAAAGAAATGTGTAAAGTCGTATATTAATCATATTTTTTAAAGAAATGTGTAAAGTCGTATATTAATCATATTTTTTAAAGAAATGTGTAAAGTCGTATATTAATCATATTTTTTAAAGAAATGTGTAAAGTCGTATATTAATCATATTTTTTAAAGAAATGTGTAAAGTCGTATATTAATCATATTTTTTAAAGAAATGTGTAAAGTCGTATATTAATCATATTTTTTAAAGAAATGTGTAAAGTCGTATATTAATCATATTTTTTAAAGAAATGTGAAAAGTCGTATATTAATCATATTTTTTACAGAAATGTGTAAAGTCGTATATTTATCATATTTTTTACAGAAATGTGTAAAGTCGTATATTAATCATATTTTTAAAAGAAATGTGTAAAGTCGTATATTAATCATATTTTTTAAAGAAATGTGTAAAATCATATATTAATCATATTTTTAAAGAAATGTGTAAAGTCGTATATTTATCATATTTTTTAAAGAAATGTGTAAAGTCGTATATTAATCATATTTTTTAAAGAAATGTGTAAAGCGTATATTAATCATATTTTTTACAGAAATGTGTAAAGTCGTATATTAATCATATATTTTTTTTAAATGTGTAAAGTCGTATATTAATCATATGTTTTAAAGAAATGTGTAAAGTCGTATATTAATCATATTTTTTAAAGAAATGTGTAAAGTCGTATATTAATCATATTTTTTAAAGAAATGTGTAAAGCGTATATTAATCATATTTTTTACAGAAATGTGTAAAGTCGTATATTTATCATATTTTTTTTTAAATGTGTAAAGTCGTATATTAATCATATGTTTTAAAGAAATGTGTAAAGTCGTATATTAATCATATTTTTTAAAGAAATGTGTAAAGTCGTATATTAATCATATTTTTTAAAGAAATGTGTAAAGCGTATATTAATCATATTTTTTACAGAAATGTGTAAAGTCGTATATTTATCATATTTTTTAAAGAAATGTGTAAAGTCGTATATTAATCATATTTTTTTTTTAAATGTGTAAAGTCGTATATTAATCAATTTTTTTAAAGAAATGTGTAAAGTCGTATATTAATGATATTTTTTAAAGAAATGTGTAAAGTCGTATATTAATCATATGTTTTAAAGAAATGTGTAAAGTCGTATATTTATCATATTTTTTAAAGAAATGTGTAAAGTCGTATATTAATCATATTTTTTAAAGAAATGTGTAAAGTCGTATATTTATCATATTTTTTAAAGAAATGTGTAAAGTCGTATATTAATCATATTTTTTAAAGAAATGTGTAAAGTCGTATATTTATCATATTTTTTAAAGAAATGTGTAAAGTCGTATATTAATCATATTTTTTAAAGAAATGTGTAAAGCGTATATTAATCATATTTTTTACAGAAATGTGTAAAGTCGTATATTAATCATATTTTTTTTTTAAATGTGTAAAGTCGTATATTAATCATATGTTTTAAAGAAATGTGTAAAGTCGTATATTAATCATATTTTTTAAAGAAATGTGTAAAGTCGTATATTAATCATATTTTTTAAAGAAATGTGTAAAGCGTATATTAATCATATTTTTTACAGAAATGTGTAAAGTCGTATATTTATCATATTTTTTAAAGAAATGTGTAAAGTCGTATATTAATCATATTTTTTTTTAAATGTGTAAAGTCGTATATTAATCAATTTTTTTAAAGAAATGTGTAAAGTCGTATATTAATGATATTTTTTAAAGAAATGTGTAAAGTCGTATATTAATCATATGTTTTAAAGAAATGTGTAAAGTCGTATATTAATCATATTTTTTAAAGAAATGTGTAAAGTCGTATATTTATCATATTTTTTAAAGAAATGTGTAAAGTCGTATATTAATCATATTTTTTAAAGAAATGTGTAAAGTCGTATATTTATCATATTTTTTAAAGAAATGTGTAAAGTCGTATATTAATCATATTTTTTAAAGAAATGTGTAAAGTCGTATATTTATCATATTTTTTAAAGAAATGTGTAAAGTCGTATATTAATCATATTTTTTAAAGAAATGTGTAAAGTCGTATATTTATCATATTTTTTAAAGAAATGTGTAAAGTCGTATATTAATCATATTTTTTAAAGAAATGTGTAAAGTCGTATATTTATCATATTTTTTAAAGAAATGTGTAAAGTCGTATATTAATCATATTTTTTAAAGAAATGTGTAAAGTCGTATATTTATCATATTTTTTAAAGAAATGTGTAAAGTCGTATATTAATCATATTTTTTAAAGAAATGTGTAAAGTCGTATATTTATCATATTTTTTAAATGAAATGTGTAAAGTCGTATATTAATCATATTTTTTAAAGAAATGTGTAAAGTCGTATATTAATCATATTTTTAAAGAAATGTGTAAAGTCGTATATTTATCATACTTTTTAAAGAAATGTGTAAAGTCGTATATTATCATATTTTTTAAAGAAATTTGTAAAGTATATTTATATTAAGATTTGTAATTAATTCCAGTTTGTAATTAATTCCGTCACCCAATTAATCAAATATGTGATTTGATTTTCGGGGAGAAAATATAAAAATATTATTTTTTTCGAAACATTGAAATAATAAATTTTATACCAATCATTCTACGGCAAAGTTAAGTATATAAAAAACGAAATTCTCACCGGAAGTTATGTTACGGATGAAATTTAATATCGGGAACCGATTCTGACCGGACACCGTTTGCTGCAGACTTTGAGTCGAAGACTCTTCTGGTTTGCCTCATTTGAGGCGGTTAGAACAAGAATTTGTTAACATTGAATTTGAAGACGATAAAGTTGTAACCAGCAGGGAAGCTGTCCAACGGTAATGTGTTTCACGGGCAGGAAGTCCTCGCAAAAGAGGCTCTGTTTGTTAAAATTGCGCCTTATGCGAGGCACACGTTGGAAGAACGGAAAGTCCTTTTTCAATTGTGTTAGGAAGACGAGTTCTTCCTGTGAATGAAATACAAGAACCAAAGATTGGGGCTCAGTCGAGCACCGTCCATAGAACTAATGATTGAGTAGAGGGAGACTAACATCACCTCTTCTGCAAGGGAAAGAGGTTGTTAAGAAGAGCAGCGATCCCCACTAGATTTCAAAGTCGGTTTTGTAGGCTGTGAAAGCAAGAAAGAATGCTATGTGCGACACCTACTCAAATGTGTTTTTTGTTCTTGGCCTTTTGGCTAAGATCAAAGTGTAGTATCTGTTCCGATGGATTCTGCACCCCATAGACTGGTATTGTCTTGGCCTTCGGGGCTAGATTTACGCCGGTCTATGGGTCTGTCCTGTGCATTTCTAGGAAATCCACCCTCCCAGGCTTCGCCTCCCCTCTTTGGGGAGGAGTAAGTTTATTGCTTACTGCCTGAGGCGTCCCTACCGGGGAATGCCGACGGGGCTGCCCAGGCAATTTTTAAACCCCCACTTTCCCGATCCGACCTTGGGTCACATCTTACTTGTGGGAGTAAGATAAAAACTGGCCTTGTGCCTAACTCCTGGAGAAGAAGAAATCAATACTCAAATGTGTTTTAAGCGCGTAGGGCGACAAGCTTGACAATTCAACACATAGAAATCGTGGTGAAAATAAAATCTCGTAAATTGATCGAGTATTTTTTTTTTTGTTTTACAAACGAAAATCAAATTTTATGGGGACACGAGGAGTGTCAATCTATCGACGCCATGTTTGAAATAGTTTCTAGAATAAAAGGGACATACCTCAAACTTTTGCGATATTTGAAAAAAAAATCAAACTTTTGCAAAAAATAGAGTTCGGAATAAGCCGTGTACGTAATGGTAAACTCTACGAATTACCATTCACAATTAAAGTTTAGAATCAGCCGTGTACATAATGGTAAACTCTATGAATTACCATTCAAAATTAGAGTTTAGAATCAGCCGTGTACATAATGGTAAACTCTACGAACTACCATTCACAATTAGAGTTTAGAATCAGCCGTGTACATAATGGTAAACTCTACGAATTACCATTCACAATTAGAGTTTACAATCAGCCGTGTACATAATGGTAAACTCTACGAATTACCATTCACAATTAGAGTTTACAATCAGCCGTGTACATAATGGTAAACTCTACGAATTACCATTCACAATTAGAGTTTACAATCAGCCGTGTACATAATGGTAAACTCTATGAATGACCATTCAAAATTATAGTTTAGAATCAGCCGTGTACATAATGGTAAACTCTACGAACTACCATTCACAATTAGAGTTTAGAATCAGCCGTGTACATAATGGTAAACTCTACGAATTACCATTCACAATTAGAGTTTAGAATAAGCCGTGTACATAATGGTAAACTCTACGAATTACCATTCACAATTAGAGTTTAGAATCAGCCGTGTACATAATGGTAAACTCTACGAATTACCATTTACAATTAGAGTTTAGAATCAGCCGTGTACATAATGGTAAACTCTACGAATTACCATTCACAATTAGAGTTTAGAATCAGCCGTGTAAATAATGGTAAACTCTACGAATTACCATTCACAATTAGAGTTTAGAATCAGCCGTGTACATAATGGTAAACTCTATGAATGACCATTCAAAATTAGAGTTTAGAATCAGCTGTGTACATAATGGTAAACTCTACGAACTACCATTCACAATTAGAGTTTAGAATCAGCCGTGTACATAATGGTAAACTCTACGAATTACCATTCACAATTAGAGTTTAGAATCAGCCGTGTACATAATGGTAAACTCTATGAATGACCATTCAAAATTAGAGTTTAGAATCAGCCGTGTACATAATGGTAAACTCTACGAACTACCATTCACAATTAGAGTTTAGAATCAGCCGTGTACATAATGGTAAACTCTACGAATTACCATTCACAATTAGAGTTTACAATCAGCCGTGTACATAATGGTAAACTCTACGAATTACCATTCACAATTAGAGTTTAGAATCAGCCGTGTACATAATGGTAAACTCTACGAATGACCATTCAAAATTAGAGTTTAGAATCAGCCGTGTACATACTGGTAAACTCTACGAATTAGCATTCACAATTAGAGTTTAGAATTAACCGTGTAAATAATGGTAAACTCTACGAATTACCATTCACAATTAGAGTTTAGAATCAGCCGTGTAAATAATGGTAAACTCTACGAATTACCATTCAAAATTAGAGTTTAGAATCAGCCGTGTACATAATGGTAAACTCTACGAATGACCATTCAAAATTAGAGTTTAGAATCAGCCGTGTACATAATGGTAAACTCTACGAATTACCATTCACAATTAGAGTTTAGAATCAGCCGTGTACATAATGGTAAACTCTACGAATGACCATTCAAAATTAGAGTTTAGAATCAGCCGTGTACATACTGGTAAACTCTACGAATTAGCATTCACAATTAGAGTTTAGAATCAGCCGTGTAAATAATGGTAAACTCTACGAATTACCATTCACAATTAGAGTTTAGAATCAGCCGTGTACATAATGGTAAACTCTACGAATTACCATTCACAATTAGAGTTTAGAATCAGCCGTGTAAATAATGGTAAACTCTACGAATTACCATTCACAATTAGAGTTTAGAATCAGCCGTGTACATAATGGTAAACTCTACGAATGACCATTCAAAATTAGAGTTTAGAATCAGCCGTGTACATAATGGTAAACTCTACGAATTACCATTCACAATTAGAGTTTAGAATCAGCCGTGTACATAATGGTAAACTCTACGAATGACCATTCAAAATTAGAGTTTAGAATCAGCCGTGTACATAAAAAAAAAAATCAAACTTTTGCAAAAAATAGAGTTCGGAATAAGCCGTGTACGTAATGGTAAACTCTACGAATTACCATTCACAATTAAAGTTTAGAATCAGCCGTGTACATAATGGTAAACTCTATGAATTACCATTCAAAATTAGAGTTTAGAATCAGCCGTGTACATAATGGTAAACTCTACGAACTACCATTCACAATTAGAGTTTAGAATCAGCCGTGTACATAATGGTAAACTCTACGAATTACCATTCACAATTAGAGTTTACAATCAGCCGTGTACATAATGGTAAACTCTACGAATTACCATTCACAATTAGAGTTTACAATCAGCCGTGTACATAATGGTAAACTCTACGAATGACCATTCAAAATTAGAGTTTAGAATCAGCCGTGTACATACTGGTAAACTCTACGAATTAGCATTCACAATTAGAGTTTAGAATCAGCCGTGTAAATAATGGTAAACTCTACGAATTACCATTCACAATTAGAGTTTAGAATCAGCCGTGTACATAATGGTAAACTCTACGAATTACCATTCACAATTAGAGTTTAGAATCAGCCGTGTAAATAATGGTAAACTCTACGAATTACCATTCACAATTAGAGTTTAGAATCAGCCGTGTACATAATGGTAAACTCTACGAATGACCATTCAAAATTAGAGTTTAGAATCAGCCGTGTACATAATGGTAAACTCTACGAATGACCATTCAAAATTAGAGTTTAGAATCAGCCGTGTACATAATGGTAAACTCTACGAATGACCATTCAAAATTAGAGTTTAGAATCAGCCGTGTACATAATGGTAAACTCTACGAATGACCATTCAAAATTAGAGTTTAGAATCAGCCGTGTACATAATGGTAAACTCTACGAATAACCATTCAAAATTAGAGTTTAGAATCAGCCGTGTACATAATGGTAAACTCTACGAATTACCATTCAAAATTAGAGTTTAGAATCAGCCGTGTACATAATGGTAAACTCTACGAATGACCATTCAAAATTAGAGTTTAGAATCAGCCGTGTACATAATGGTAAACTCTACGAATAACCATTCAAAATTAGAGTTTAGAATAAGCCGTGTACATAATGGTAAACTCTACGAATTACCATTCAAAATTAGAGTTTAGAATCAGCCGTGTACATAATGGTAAACTCTACGAATGACCATTCAAAATTAGAGTTTAGAATCAGCCGTGTACATAATGGTAAACTCTACGAATACCCATTCACAATTAGAGTTTAGAATCAGCCGTGTACATACTGGTAAACTCTACGAATTAGCATTCACAATTAGAGTTTAGAATCAGCCGTGTACATAATGGTAAACTCTACGAATTACCATTCACAATTAGAGTTTACAATCAGCCGTGTACATAATGGTAAACTCTACAAATTACCATTCAAAATTAGAGTTTACAATCAGCCGTGACATAATGGTAAACTCTACGAATTACCATTCACAATTAGAGTTTAGAATCAGCCGTGTACATAATGGTAAACTCTACGAATTACCATTCACAATTAGAGTTTACAATCAGCCGTGTACATAATGGTAAACTCTACGAATTACCATTCACAATTAGAGTTTAAAATCAGCCGTGTACATAATGGTAAACTCTACGAATTACCATTTACAATTAGAGTTTAGAATCAGCCGTGTACATAATGAGAAACTCTACGAATTACCATTCACAATTAGAGTTTAGAATCAGCCGTGTACATAATGGTAAACTCTACGAATGACCATTCAAAATTAGAGTTTAGAATCAGCCGTGTACATAATGGTAAACTCTACGAATGACCATTCAAAATTAGAGTTTAGAATCAGCCGTGTACATAATGGTAAACTCTATGAATGACCATTCAAAATTAGAGTTTAGAATCAGCCGTGTACATAATGGTAAACTCTACGAACTACCATTCACAATTAGAGTTTACAATCAGCCGTGACATAATGGTAAACTCTACGAATTAGCATTCACAATTAGAGTTTAGAATCAGCCGTGTACATAGTGGTAAACTCTACGAATTACCATTCACAATTAGAGTTTAGAATCAGCCGTGTACATAATGGTAAACTCTACGACTGACCATTCAAAATTAGAGTTTAGAATCAGCCGTGTACATAATGGTACACTCTACGAATTACCATTCAAAATTAGAGTTTAGAATCAGCCGTGTACATAATGGTAATCTCTACGAATTACCATCCACAATAAGAGTTTAGAATCAGCCGTGTACATAATGGTAAACTCTACGAATTACCATCCACAATTAGAGTTTAGAATCAGCCGTGTAGATAATGGTAACCTCTACGAATTACCATTCAAAATTACAGTTTAGAATCAGCCGTGTACATAATGGTAAACTCTACGAATTAGCATTCACAATTAGAGTTTAGAATCAGCCGTGTACATAATGGTAAACTCTACGAATTAGCATTCACAATTAGAGTTTAGAATCAGCCGTGTACATAATGGTAACCTCTACGAATTACCATTCAAAATTACAGTTTAGAATCAGCCGTGTACATAATGGTAAACCCTACGAATTACCATTCAAAATTAGAGTTTAGAATCAGCCGTGTACATAATGGTAAACTCTACGAATGACCATGCAAAATTAGAGTTTAGAATCAGCCGTGTAGATAATGGTAACCTCTACGAATTACCATTCAAAATTACAGTTTAGAATCAGCCGTGTACATAATGGTAAACTCTACGAATTAGCATTCACAATTAGAGTTTAGAATCAGCCGTGTACATAATGGTAACCTCTACGAATTACCATTCAAAATTACAGTTTAGAATCAGCCGTGTACATAATGGTAAACCCTACGAATTACCATTCAAAATTAGAGTTTAGAATCAGCCGTGTACATAATGGTAAACTCTACGAATGACCATGCAAAATTAGAGTTTAGAATCAGCCGTGTAGATAATGGTAACCTCTACGAATTACCATTCAAAATTAGAGTTTAGAATCAGCCGTGTACATAATGGTAAACTCTATGAATGACCATTCAAAATTAGAGTTTAGAATCAGCCGTGTACATAATGGTAAACTCTACGAACTACCATTCACAATTAGAGTTTACAATCAGCCGTGACATAATGGTAAACTCTACGAATTAGCATTCACAATTAGAGTTTAGAATCAGCCGTGTACATAGTGGTAAACTCTACGAATTACCATTCACAATTAGAGTTTAGAATCAGCCGTGTACATAATGGTAAACTCTACGACTGACCATTCAAAATTAGAGTTTAGAATCAGCCGTGTACATAATGGTACACTCTACGAATTACCATTCAAAATTAGAGTTTAGAATCAGCCGTGTACATAATGGTAATCTCTACGAATTACCATCCACAATTAGAGTTTAGAATCAGCCGTGTACATAATGGTAAACTCTACGAATTACCATCCACAATTAGAGTTTAGAATCAGCCGTGTAGATAATGGTAACCTCTACGAATTACCATTCAAAATTACAGTTTAGAATCAGCCGTGTACATAATGGTAAACTCTACGAATTAGCATTCACAATTAGAGTTTAGAATCAGCCGTGTACATAATGGTAAACTCTACGAATTAGCATTCACAATTAGAGTTTAGAATCAGCCGTGTACATAATGGTAACCTCTACGAATTACCATTCAAAATTACAGTTTAGAATCAGCCGTGTACATAATGGTAAACCCTACGAATTACCATTCAAAATTAGAGTTTAGAATCAGCCGTGTACATAATGGTAAACTCTACGAATGACCATGCAAAATTAGAGTTTAGAATCAGCCGTGTAGATAATGGTAACCTCTACGAATTACCATTCAAAATTACAGTTTAGAATCAGCCGTGTACATAATGGTAAACTCTACGAATTAGCATTCACAATTAGAGTTTAGAATCAGCCGTGTACATAATGGTAACCTCTACGAATTACCATTCAAAATTACAGTTTAGAATCAGCCGTGTACATAATGGTAAACCCTACGAATTACCATTCAAAATTAGAGTTTAGAATCAGCCGTGTACATAATAGTAAACTCTACGAATGACCATGCAAAATTAGAGTTTAGAATCAGCCGTGTACATAATGGTAAACTCTACGAATGACCATTCACAATTAGAGTTTAGAATCAGCCGTGTACATAATGGAAAACTCTACGAATGACCATTCACAATTAGAGTTTAGAATCAGCCGTGTACATAATGGAAAACTCTACGAATTACCATTCACAATTAGAGTTTAGAATCAGCCGTGTACATAATGGAAACCCTACGAATTACCATTCACAATTAGAGTTTAGAATCAGCCGTGTACATAATGGAAAACTCTACGAATTACCATTCACAATTAGAGTTTAGAATCAGCCGTGTACATAATGGAAAACTCTACGAATGACCATTCAAAATTAGAGTTTAGAATCAGCCGTGTACATAATGGTAAACTCTACGAATTACAATTCACAATTAGAGTTTACAATCAGCCGTGTACATAATGGTAAACTCTACGAATGACCATTCAAAATTAGAGTTTAGAATCAGCCGTGTACATAATGGTAAACTCTACGAATGACAATTCACAATAAGAGTTTAGAATCAGCCGTGTACATAATGGTAAACTCTACAAATTACCATTCACAATTAGAGTTTAGAATCAGCCGTGTACATAATGGTAAACTCTACGAATTACCATTCACAATTAGAGTTTAGAATCAGCCGTGTACATAATGGTAAACTCTACAAATGACTATTCAAAATTAGAGTTTAGAATCAGCCGTGTACATAATGGTAAACTCTACAAATTACCATTCACAATTAGAGTTTAGAATCAGCCGTGTACATAATGGTAAACTCTACGAATTACCATTAAAAATTAGAGTTTAGAATCAGCCGTGTACATAATGGTAAACTCTACGAATTACCATCCACAATTAGAGTTTAAAATCAGCCGTGTACATAATGGTAAACTCTACGAATTACCATTCAAAATAAGAGTTTAGAATCAGCCGTGTACATAATGGTAAACTCTACGAATTACCATCCACAATTAGAGTTTAAAATCAGCCGTGTACATAATGGTAAACTCTACGAATTACCATTCACAATTAGAGTTTAGAATCAGCCGTGTACATAATGGTAAACTCTACGAATTACTATTCACAATTAGAGTTTAGAATCAGCAGTGTACATAATGGTAAACTCTACGAATTACCATTCACAATTAGAGTTTAAAATCAGCCGTGTACATAATGGTAAACTCTACGAATTACCATTCACAATTAGAGTTTAGAATCAGCCGTGTACATAATGGTAAACTCTACGAATTACCATTCAAAATTAGAGTTTAGAATCAGCCGTGTACATAGTGGTAAACTCTACGAATGACCATTCAAAATTAGAGTTTAGAATCAGCCGTGTACATAATGGTAAACTCTACGAATTAGCATTCAAAATTAGAGTTTAGAATCAGCCGTGAACATAATGGTAAACTCTACAAATGACCATTCAAAATTAGAGTTTAGAATCAGCCGTGTACATAATGGTAAACTCAACGAATTACTATTCAAAATTAGAGTTTAGCATCAGCCTTGTATAAAATAGTAAATTCTATGAATTACCATTAAAAACTAGAGTTTAGAATCAGCCGTGTACATAGTGGTAAACTCTACGAATTACCATTCAAAATTAGAGTTTAGAATCAGCAGTGTACATAGTGGTAAACTCTACGAATTACCATTCAAAATTAGAGTTTAGAATCAGCCGTGTACATAGTGGTAAACTCTACGAATTACCATTCACAATTTGAGTTTAGAACTAGCCGTGAACATAATGGTAAACTCTACGAATGACCATTCAAAATTAGAGTTTAGAATCAGCCGGGTACATAATGGTAAACTCTATGAATTACCATTCAAAATTAGAGTTTAGAATCAGCCGTGTACATAATGGTAAACTCTACGAACTACCATTCAAAATTAGAGTTTAGAATCAGCCGTGTACATAGTGGTAAACTCTACGAATTACCATTCACAATTAGAGTTTACAATCAGCCGTGTACATAATGGTAAACTCTACGGTTCAGGTTAGGGTTAAAGTTAGTGTTAGGGTTAGGTTTAAAGTTAATATTAGGGTTAAAGTTAGGGTTAGGGTTAAAGTTAGGGTTAGGGTTTAGGTTAGGGTTATGGTTATGGTTAGGATTAGGGTTGGGGTTAAAGTTAGAGTTAGAGTTAATATTAGGGTTAAAGTTAGGGTTAGGGTTAAAGTTAGTATTAGGGTTTAGGTTAGGGTTAGAGTTAGGGTTAGGATTAGGGTTGGGGTTAAAGTTAGAGTTAGAGTTAATATTAGGGTTAAAGTTAGGGTTAGGGTTAAAGTTAGGGTTAGGGTTTAGGTTAGGGTTAGGGTTTAGGTTAGGGTTAGGATTATGATTAGGATTAGGGTTGGGGTTTAAGTTAGAGTTAGAGTTAATATTAGGGTTAAAGTTAGGGTTAGGGTTAAAGTTAGGGTTAGGGTTTAGGTTAGGGTTAGGGTTAGGATTAGGGTTGGCGTTAAAGTTAGAGTTAGAGTTAATATTAGGGTTAAAGTTAGGGTTAGGGTTAAAGTTAGGGTTAGGGTTTAGGTTAGGGTTAGGGTTATGGTTAGGATTAGGGTTGGGGTTTAAGTTAGAGTTAGAGTTAATATTAGGGTTAATGTTAGGGTTAGGGTTAAAGTTAGGGTTAGGGTTTAGGTTAGGGTTAGGGTTAGGATTAGGGTTGGGGTGAAAGTTTGAGTTAGAGTTAATATTAGGGTTAAAGTTAGGGTTAGGGTTAAAGTTAGGGGTAGGGTTTAGGTTAGGGTTAGGGTTATGGTTAGGATTAGGGTTGGGGTTTAAGTTAGAGTTAGAGTTAATATTAGGGTTAAAGTTAGGGTTATGGTTAGGATTAGGGTTGGGGTTTAAGTTAGAGTTAGAGTTAATATTAGGGTTAAAGTTAGGGTTAGGGTTTAGGTTAGGGTTAGGGTTAGGATTAGGGTTGGCGTTAAAGTTAGAGTTAGAGTTAATATTAGGGTTAAAGTTAGAGTTAGGGTTAAAGTTAGGGTTAGGGTTTAGGTTAGGGTTAGGGTTATGGTTAGGATTAGGGTTGGGGCTTAAGTTAGAGTCAGAGTTAATATTAGGGTTAATGTTAGGGTTAGGGTTAAAGTTAGGGTTAGGGTTAAAGTTAGGGTTAGGGTTTAGGTTAGGGTTAGGGTTATGGTTAGGATTAGGGTTGGGGCTTAAGTTAGAGTTAGAGTTAATATTAGGGTTAATGTTAGGGTTAGGGTTAAAGTTAGGGTTAGGGTTTAGGTTAGGGTTAGGGTTAGGATTAGGGTTGGGGTTAAAGTTAGAGTTAGAGTTAATATTAGGGTTAAAGTTAGGGTTAGGGTTAAAGTTAGGGGTAGGGTTTAGGTTAGGGTTAGGGTTATGGTTAGGATTAGGGTTGGGGTTTAAGTTAGAGTTAGAGTTAATATTAGGGTTAAAGTTAGGGTTATGGTTAGGATTAGGGTTGGCGTTAAAGTTAGAGTTAGAGTTAATATTAGGGTTAAAGTTAGGGTTAGGGTTAAAGTTAGGGTTAGGGTTTAGGTTAGGGTTGGCGTTAAAGTTAGAGTTAGAGTTAATATTAGGGTTAAAGTTAGGGTTAGGGTTTAGGTTAGGGTTAGGGTTAGGATTAGGGTTGGGGTTAAAGTTAGAGTTAGAGTTAATATTAGGGTTAATGTTAGGGTTAGGGTTAAAGTTAGGGTTAGGGTTAAGGTTAGGGTTAGGGTTAGGATTAGGGTTGGCGTTAAAGTTAGAGTTAGAGTTAATATTAGGGTTAAAGTTAGGGTTAGGGTTTAGGTTAGGGTTAGGGTTAGGGTTAGGATTAGGGTTGGCGTTAAAGTTAGAGTTAGAGTTAATATTAGGGTTAAAGTTAGGGTTATGGTTAGGATTAGGGTTGGCGTTAAAGTTAGAGTTAGAGTTAATATTAGGTTTAAAGTTAGGGTTAGGGTTAGGATTAGGGTTGGCGTTAAAGTTAGAGTTAGAGTTAATATTAGGGTTAAAGTTAGGGTTAGGGTTTAGGTTAGGGTTAGGGTTAGGGTTAGGATTAGGGTTGGCGTTAAAGTTAGAGTTAGAGTTAATATTAGGGTTAAAGTTAGGGTTAGGGTTAAAGTTAGGGTTAGGGTTTAGGTTAGGGTTAGGGTTAGGATTAGGGTTGGCGTTAAAGTTAGAGTTAGAGTTAATATTAGGGTTAAAGTTAGGGTTAGGGTTTAGGTTAGGGTTAGGGTTAGGATTAGGGTTGGCGTTAAAGTTAGAGTTAGAGTTAATATTAGGGTTAAAGTTAGGGTTAGGGTTTAGGTTAGGGTTAGGGTTAGGATTAGGGTTGGGGTTAAAGTTAGAGTTAGAGTTAATATTAGGGTTAAAGTTAGGGTTAGGGTTTAGGTTAGGGTTAGGGTTAGGATTAGGATTAGGGTTGGGGTTAAAGTTAGAGTTAGAGTTAATATTAGGGTTAAAGTTAGGGTTAGGGTTTAGGTTAGGGTTAGGGTTAGGATTAGGGTTGGGGTTAAAGTTAGAGTTAGAGTTAATATTAGGGTTAAAGTTAGGGTTAGGGTTAAAGTTAGGGTTAGGGTTAAGGTTAGGGTTAGGGTTAGGGTTAGGATTAGGGTTGGGGTTAAAGTTAGAGTTAGAGTTAATATTAGGGTTAAAGTTAGGGTTAGGGTTAAAGTTAGGGTTAGGGTTTAGGTTAGGGTTATGGTTATGGTTAGGATTAGGGTTGGGGTTGGGGTTAAAGTTAGAGTTAGAGTTAATATTAGGGTTAAAGTTAAGGTTAGGGGTAGAGTTAGGGATTTTTAAAGCACAGACCAAGAATAGTATTGAAATGTTTTAAACACAAGCTAGAAAAGTAAATATAATAATGGTCAACAAGTTAACCAAACTCTGCAAATAATAGATGAAGTTGAAGGATAAGTAGATTCATTTCATCTGATACTACGGTTACTAAATGTCTTCTGTTGTTTTTGTAAGACGAGTTGAAGAATTTGACTGGTGTTAAGTATTGTTTGAGGAACATATATGTTTTTATAATTGTAACACCACTCTATAAAATGAATAGGATATGACGAATTTCCCAACGGTATTTCTTTAAAACTAAAACTACGTTTTAAGTAAATATATAAGTACTCACACGTAACGTATATTTTATTAAATTAAATCAAAGTTATGAAAATATGAAAGCGTTCTGCGGTATTATGAATGTTGTTCAGTGATCGATGATTGGCTGGTTTGCTTATTCTGAAACCGGTGTTTCTGTCATTTGTTCTTTGTGAAATAATAGGTCGGCTATGCTAGGTGGTGTTTTGAGTTTTGTGAGATGACTTAATTGTTTGCCGAAATTTAATTTGCTACCCTTTCTTTGGTTTACTTAGTTAGAAGGGGCTTAATACTAATGTTTTTTGGTTTAGGTTTTAAAAATAAGATTAAATTTCTGGAAACACGGTATAAGGTAGTAGTCGTATAAACTCTATTTTATGCATATATATATATATATATATATATATATATATATATATATATAGTCTCGGAAGTTTCTCAACCATTAAAATTATATTTAAAAAAATTTCAAAAAACAACAAAAAAAACTTTTAGTCCCAAGTCTTTCAGTGGAAAATCACTCATGTAAGTCAATTTATTTTTTACAGTTATTATATTAATTTGTTTCTAACACTATTTTAAGGGATCATCAGTTGTTTACCATGAAAAACTGTTTCGGGAATATATATATTTCATGTATCCACATAAAATTTTATAAGGAGATATAATTTTTTATGTATAAATTTTCAGTATTTACTTCAACAGTGCTCGATACGTAAGTAGAGCTAAGTAGTAAGTTATGAAAATATATTTATGGCAATTAAGCTACACAGATATTTTTTTTTAATCTCTCTCTCTATATATATATTTGTTTATCTTGAGTTAAAAGGTGGCTCGTGTCTGGTTTCCAAACCGTGCAACCAGCAGAACACTTACCTCCACCCTGACGATTCCCTAAAAGTATGAAACATATATGTATGTGGCTAATAACTAACTGATTTTTTTTTTTACATAGTTCACCCCAAACAAGGCAGGCCGCCACTGTAGACGTAAGGGGCTACTGAGAAAAAGAAAAGGGGAGAAGTTAGGGGGCGGTCAACGTAGATTGGGATCTGCGTAGCGAGATGTCTGTTTACATTAGTTTTAAATTTCTGCATGTTTGTACTGTTGGGGAAACAGGGGGCAGGGAGGGAGTTCCAGGGGCCAGCAGTATGAGGAAAGAAGCTATTTGATTAGAAGGCTCTCCGACATCTTGGGACCTCCACAGTGAATGAATGAGATTTAGTTGATTGTCGAGTTAGTCTAGTGAATTTACGTCGAGGGGGCACCAGAGTAGCCAATTCATCGGAGCATAATCCATTGAAGTATTTGTAAAACAAGCACAAGGATGCTACATTGCGGCGATGGGACAGAGGCTGGAGCTTGGTTGACAGTGAGGGACCTATTTAGTTGGCGATTCTTTGTTGGACCTTGTCAAGGAGGGAGAGACTAGTAGATGATGCAGCAGCCCAGATGTTACACCAATACTCCATGCATGGGCGGATGGTGGCTTTGTAGAGATACAGGATAATGTCAGGTGTGAGGAGTTTACTAGCACGGTAGAGGGAGCCAACCTTTGAAAGAGGAAAAACCCAACTCTATTTTATATATATATATATATATATATATATATATATATATATATATATATATATATATATATATATATATATATATATATTTCCTATGTCGGTATAAGTAATGTTAACATTATTGAGATCAGATAATTTACATGTAAACACGTTGAATATGATTGAAGCAAAGCAATTGTGAATAACAGTAAGGCGTTTCCAATTAAGGAGAGATGAAAGTAGCTTGTCTTCTCACACAGAAATGTTTGTTTGTATAAAAAACAAGTTTGACATTATAAAATATATTTAAGTTTTAAATATCGCCATTCAAAAGTTCGTTTTTATCAACCTAATTTTATTGAAGGTCATTTAATAAAAAAGGCTTAGAAATAAAAAGAGTTTATCCAATTATTGTGTAAAGTGTTTACATAAAATATATAAAAAATGCCAAAAATAGACACCGTTTATCAAGGCCAAAAGGCCACTCGAGAATAATGAGTTTGAAACGAAGATAGGGTTAGGGGTTAAGGTTAGATTTAGGATTAGGGGTTAGGGTAAGGTGTTAAAGGTTAGGGTTAGGGTAAGGGTTAGTGTTACAGTTAGGGCGTAGGTTTAGGGTTAGGGTTTAGGGTGTAGGGTTAGTGTTAGGGTTAGTGTTAGAGTTTAGGGTCAGGGTTAAGGTTAGGGTTTAGGGTTAGGGTTAAGGTTAGTGTTAGGATTTGGGTTAGGGTTATTGTTACAGTTAGGGTGTAGGGTTAGGGTTTAGGGCTTAGGGTTTAGGGTTGGGTTAGGGTTTAGGGTTAGAGTTAGTGTTAGGGTTAGGGTAAGGGTTAGGGTTAAGGTTTGGTTAGGGTTTAGGGTGTAGGTTAGCATTTAGGGTTAGGGTGTAAGGTTAGGAACGGTTATGGTTAAGGTTAGGGTTAAGGTTAGGGTTAGAGTTAAAGTTAGGGTGTAGGGTTAGGGTTTAGGATTGGGGTTAGGGTTGGGGTTAGGGTTAGGGTCACGGTTAGGGTTTATGGTTAGGAAAGGTTTTGGGTTAGTGTTAGAAAAGGTCAAGGTTAGGGTTAAGGTTAGAAAGGTTTTGGGTTAGGGTTAGAAAAGGTTAGGGTAAGGGTTTACGGTAAGAGTTAGGGTTAAGGGCTAGGGTTTGAGTTAGGATGTAGGGTTATGGTTAGGGTTTAGGGTTAGGGTTTAGGGGTAGGGTTTTTGGTTGGGGTAAGGGTAAGGGTTTAGAGTTAGGGTTAAGGTTAGGCTTAGGATTAGCGTTAGGGTTTTTTAGTGTTAGGGTTTAGGGTTAGGGTTTACGTGTAGGTTTTAGGGTTTAGGTTTGGGGTTAGAGTTAGGGTTTAGGGTTAGATTTAGAGTTAGAGTTAGATTTAGGGTGGAGGGTTAGATTTAGGGCGGAGGGTAAGAGTTAGGGTTAGAGTTAGGGTTAGGCTTAGGGGTTAGGGGTTAGGGTTTAGGGTTAAGTTGTAGGGTAAGGGTTACGGTTAGTGTATGGTTTAGGGTTAGAGTTAGAGTTAGGGTGTAGGGTTAGGGTTAGTTGTTAGGGTGTAGGGTGTATGGGTAAGGGTTATGTTTAGGGTTTAGGGTCAGGGTTAAGGTTAGGGTTGGGGTTAGGGTTAGGGTTTAGGGTTAGTGTTAGGGTTAGGGTTTGTCTTAGTGGTAGTGTTATTGTTAGGGTGTAGGGTATAGGTTAGGATAGGTTTTAGGGTTTGAGTTGAGTTAAGGTTTAGCGTTGGGGTTAGGGTTAGCGTCAGTGTTTAGGCTTTAAGGTTAGGGTTAGGGTTTCGGGTTATGGTTAGGGTTAGTCTTAGGGTTAGAGTTTAGGGTTAGGGTTAGGGTTTAGGTTTAGGGTTAGTGTTAGGTTTAGGGTTTGTAATAAGGTGTAGGTTTAGGGTTAGGGGTTAGGGTTAGGGTTTAGGGTTTAAGGGTTAGGATTTATGGTTAGGGTTAGGGTTACGGTCAGGGTTTTGGGTCAGGGTAAAGTTAGGGTTTTGTGTTGGGGTAAGGGTCATTGTTAGGGTTAGGGATAGGGTTTAGGGTTAGGGTTAGGGTTAGTGTAAGTGTAAGGTTTAGGGTTACAGTTAGAATTAGGGTGTAGGTTTAGGGTTAGGGTTAGTGTTAGGGTTTAGGGTTAGAGTTAGGGTGCATGTTTAGGGTTAGGGTTAGGGGTTACGGTTCAGGTTTATTGTTAGGGTTTAGGTTTAGGGTCAAGGTTAGGGTTTAGGGTTGGGTTAAGGTTTAGGGTTAGGGTTAGGGTTAGCGTTAGGGTTAGGGTTAGGGTCACGGTTTATGGTTAGGATTAGGATTAGGGGTTAGGGTTAGTGTGAGGGTTAGTATTTAGGCTAGTGTTATGGTTATGGTGTAGGGTTAGGGTTAAGGTTTAGGGTTAGGAGTAAGGTTTAGGGTTGGAGTTAGGGTTAGGGTTTAGGGTTTAGATAAGGGTTATGGTTTAGAGGTAGAGTTAGAGTTAGGATGTAGGGTAGCGTTAGGGTTAGGGTTTAGGGTTTAGGTTTTAGGGTTTAGGGTTTAGGGTTAAGGTTAGGATTTAGGTCAGGGTTAGGGTTTGGGGGTTGGGGTTAGGGTTAGGTTTTTGGGTTAGGGTTAGTGTTAGGTTTAGGGTTTCAGTTAGAGTTACGGTTTAGGGTTAAGGTAAGGATTTAGGGTTAGGGTTTAGGGTTCAGGGTTTAGGGTTGAGGGTTTAGGATTGGGGTAGGGTAGGGTTTAGGGTCAGGGTAAGGGTTTACGGTTAGTGTTTAGGGTTAGGGTTAGGGTTAAGTTTAGGGTTAGGTTAAATAGTTTTACTGGTGACTAATTTCATCTGTTTCTTATTTTACCATTTATAACAATTTTACCAAATGTATGTATATTGTCCGCCTGGTTCTTGGCAATTCCCCAAAACCGACTGTCATCTAAATACCTCACAAAGCCGACTTTCCAAATTGGTAGAAATTGAAAATTGAACCCCAAAAAATCTAAAATGACTTCAATGTTGTTTATTTTTCCATCAAATTTTCGCGTTCAAGTGTATCGGTTCAACGACGACAACATATATATATATTTACTTGTAACTCCACGGAAATATACTATAACGGAGTACGAATTCATACGGACCAAGTGAGATATTTTGAACCCTCCACCTTTTATTTGTTAAAAAAACTTTCTTCAATTCTACAAACTGTTACTTTTACTATTAACTATCTACACCTTAACGTCCCTTTCGTCTTCAAAAATCACCCCGCAATACTGCTAATTTTTTACTTCCCGGCCTTTTATTTCTTTATCCCTAACCTTTTTTGTTTTTTATTCTTCAATTTTTCAAAGTGAAATGGAACTAGGTAATATTTAATTGTTATAAATACCATATTACCAGATTTTATCCTCTGACGAGAAGAGTTTTATCTTTGAAAAACCATGGTTTAAGGATTAATGTAACTCCTTGCATCTGAACTTTCGATGTAATAAAATTTGTATTAATTTTGTAATTTTATGTAATTTTGTACAATTTTTTATCTTCATCTTTCTTTCTTTAATATATATATATATATATATATATATATATATATATATATATATATATATATATATATATATATTATAATATAAAATGAGGTAATAAAATAAGGAACTTTGATTGGACTTTCTATATTATTTGATTTATTTATCATTAACATTGAATATTAACACATTTCGTGACTGGGATAACTTTGTCGGCACCTTCAATTACACGTATTTGGACTGCTGTTTGTAACTTGGAGTAATTGTCTTTCCTGATTATGCTTCTCAATATGTATGAACTGGATGGACTATATGGATTCAACAAAAAGTATGTTTTTGGGTTGATATGTTTTGATGTTATGTATTTTTTGTGTATTTGTGTATATAATTTTATATATTTTCAAAGCGTAATTTTATTACCTGTAGTAGTATAACTGCGGTAATGGCCCTCTGAAGAGAAGAATTATCTTTGAAAACTCATGAGCTAAGGACTTAAGAATACTTTGCTTGAACTTTGAATTCTAATAAAATTTGATTGACACCTTATTTTATTACTTCATTTTATATTATAATATTAATGCTCTATCCAGTATATTGAGCTTCAGTTTTTTATCCGGATGTTTCACTAATTATAAGATATTAGTTGACGCTTATATCTTTTGTTGGATTACTTTATATATATATATATATAATATATATATATATATATATATATATATATATATATATATATATATATATATATATATATATATATTCATGACTTATCGTGTACCTTACCCCATAGGATATATATATATATATATATATAATATATATATATATATATATATATATATATATATATAATTTAATATTATTTATAAATATTATATGTATATATATATATATCTATATATATATATATATATATATATATATATATATATATATATATTTAGTATAATCTTGTGTTTTCGTACAGAAAAAAATCAGACTGTTCAATACTTATCCAAAAGCATGATATTTGATATTTGATTGCAGATAACACCATATATTAATCCAATCGGCCATAGATGCTAGCATTTTCACGAAAACATAAGCAAATCCCGCCCCGCCGGACA
>OY744549.1:2737943-2770443 GCA_963556195.1 Sepiola atlantica
CACAGATAACATGAATTGGAACAAATACATTGAAGACATTGCCAATAATGCTGCAAAGAAGGTGGGCTCCTTATACCGTGCTAGTAAACTTCTCACACCTGACATTATCTTATATCTCTACAAAGCCACCATCCGCCCATGCATGGAGTATTGTTGCCACATCTGGGCTGGGGCATCATCCACTTGTCTCTCCCTCTCAGACAAGGTTAAAAAAAAGAGTCGTTAGACGTTGCCCGGGAGAAATATAAAAGAATGAATTAAAATTTGTCAACATCCGACATAACGCAAATAGGTCACATCGGACGATTGTAATGTTCGGTTTGGAATTGTGGAAATTGAAAAGGAGGAAGAAAAGAAGGGATGAAGGAAGGAAGGAAGGAAGGAAGGAAGGAAGGAAGGAAGGAAGGACAGGAGGAAGAAAATAAGGAAGGAAAGGATGAAAGGAAGGAAGGAAAGAAGTGAAGAAGGAAGAAAGGAGATGCAGTTAGTACCGATATTTTCCCAGAATTTTTCTTTTTGGAGTAAACACCCGCTCTATCTGTGATAATGGGAACTTTTAAAATTCAAGAGGCCTACAGAGCCCCATTAAAACCAATTCTTCCTCTCACACCCGTCATCTTTGTATAGAAATTCCCTTTTTTGTGAGGAAATAAAAAAGAAAAGTGAGCACTACTGAAACACACAAATATAATTAAGGTGCCCTGCAGAGCACTAATAAACCACGTGTATTCGAATAGAAATGATGATATTCACAATAGTTAAAGTACTACGTATTACATTGATTTCTTTTAAAATTACTACATAATAACGTTAAATTAAAAAGACGACCCCTGTGTTGGCAAAAGCCTAACAATGTTAAAAAAGAAAAAAAATAGCAGTGTGAGTCGACTGGGATCGAACGCAAGACCTGTCAGTCTTGGATCTACGTTTGAACCTACTTAACCACGAAAGGGAGTAGAAAAACTATTGAAAAATAGGTCACTTAAACGAAGCCTGTAAGCTTTCATGCGTTTAATATTACGATCCGCCAGAAGGCGACCAAATGTAGGGTCCACCAGTCACACGTTTTGGGTTATTTCTATATGAAGAAATCGATGTTTTTTTTTATGCCTGTGAAAGTTGTAGGATTTTAAAAAATGTCAACTTTATGCCATGTGTCGAGTATATTGTGGCGTATATTGACTTCATTCGGAAGTCGAGTCGCTGAAGAAACTGTAGCCGTCATGTTAAATGATGAAACATTGCAAGGAACTATGTTCGTTAATGTCACATCTCGTGCATTTTATTCTCATATCTATATATATATATATATATATATATATATATATATATATATATATATATATATATATATATATATCATAGCCATTTACTTTCTATCTATCTATCTATCTATCTATCTATCCATCCATCCATCCATCCATCTATATATCTATCTATCTATATATCAATCCATCGATACATCGATTTTCTTTTAAGATCATTCGGAATGGGGGAGTGAACTTGTATGATGTAAGCCATCTTGATGAGCCGATAACTTATCTTGTCATAAGCGACCTCTTTTGGCTTACATCACAAAAGTACACTCTCCCCCCTCTCTCATGATCTTATAACTCCAACCGCCACTATTTCCCCCACACTTCCTACTGCTAATCGAATTTCCCACCACCACCATAATTTATCTTTTCATAAGCGGCCTTATAAGATCCACTCCTCCTACTACCATTGTTTCAAATATGTTGTACTTTGTGTGTTATTTTCTTTAGACAATCATCCTGAGGAAGTCTTGAAATAAAGACGAAACATTGATGAATACATAAATACTTTTTTAATGATATTAACAATAGTTATTTTCAAATGACAATGATTGTAAAAAAAACGGCCCATAGTCCTATCTTCCCCGCTCCCTCGTAGGCAGAAGTTTAAGAATGTCAAAAAAATTAATAAAATAACTTGTGTGAGACGATTGGGATCGAACCATAAACATCTTGGTCCTGGATCTACGCTGCAAACGTTTCGCCCACGTCGAAAAAATAGGTCATTTAAACGAAGCCAGTTTTTGGATATTATGCCTGTAAAAGGTGTAGGAATCAGAAAATGTACACTTCATGGGTTCTGTCGAGTATATTGGCTTATAGTGACTTAATTCGGAAGTTGAGTCGTTGATGAAATTGTAGCCGCCATGTTGAAAGATTAAATACTCTAAAGAACTATGTTTGTTAATTGGGTTCTCTAAAAACCAGAATGACTATGATGTATACGTAATAAGTAGAAATAACGTAATCCGATATTCTCGAAATTCAGCGGAATTAGAGGGAGCGTCCATAAAATGTGTGCGTAATGTTTTGTATTATGTAGTAAATTAATAGCAGACGAATAGGAAATAATAACAGACACGTATTTGAAAAGTAGACGTTGTTTATTAATTCCCGGTGTGGATAGGGCGAGTGTCAGTACTTAAGTGTTAGGGGGAAAAGTTTGTGCTACCACCTATATGGAGTATGTTTTGAGGAGAGTCGAAGATGGTGGTTCAAATATAATATAATATTTAGAGTTAGCTGGAGAAAAATTATAACAAATTTACTAAAACACGCTTAAGTGAATAAGCGTAATGTAGTGGTGAGTTTAGTAGCCTGTGATGCATGTGGTTATTTTCCTACTCTGCAAGAAGGCACAAGTAACACGTCTTAACTTTATATATATATATATATATAACTTCTTTTGTAATATAGCAGGAAAAATCCCAACAGAGTGCTCGATTAATTGAGAATTAAAATTAAAAATTAAGAGCGTAATATTTATTTATTTGGGTACAGAAAAATTAGTACAACATTCGTACCGTCGGTTGCAAGCACAGAAGGGCTTAGCCATCCGGCTCTCTTCAGCTTCTGCTGTCATCTGTTTCGGAAATGTGAAGTCACGTGTCATTCTCGTTTGGACGCGTTATTTGCTTAGAGTGTTATGTATGTTTGTTTAAATTTAGTGTAAGGGAGGTTTAATAAAGTTTGAAAAGAAAGGGGGGGGGTGAAAAGTAACAGTTGAGATTTTAAAATAGAGAAGATTTAAAGAGACATAAAAAAATAAAGAAAAAATAAAAATATTTCTTTTTAATATAAATTATGATAATAATAATCCAGACAAGGTAAACAGTTGACGTTGTTTATTAGTTCCTGGTGTCGATGGGGGAGTGTTAGTACTTAAGTGAAAAAGTATATTGAATATGTTTTGGGGAGAGTCGAAGATGGTGGGTCGAAAATAATAATTAGTATTTTTTCTGTACCAATATATATACACACACTATATATATATATATATATATATATATATATATATATATATATATATATATATATATATATATATATATATATAGTGTGTGTAGATTTCAATTTTGTGTAGAGAATCTGAATAACAGAGCTCAATGTAATTTAAACAGAGCAAAACAGAATTATAAAAAGAAAAACTATACACACATTAAGGTTGTACACATAATAACTTATTTCGACCCCTTTAATTAGGTCTCCTCAGATGTATAGACAACCACGTCAAAAAAAACAAATAATGAGAGAAATTGATCGTCTTAAAAAGATAAATTCACTTTTTTGATTGGTCTATGTAAAAAGGAGGTAAATGTTAAAATAATCGAGGAGGGGTGACAGAAGTAAGATTAATTTTTTAATATATGCAGAAATATAAAAATATAAAAATATATACAAAAGAATTCTTTTTTGCTATTTAAACAAATAAATCATCTCATTTAAAATTTCGAATTCTATATATATATATATATATATATATTTCTGTACCAAAATATATATATATATATATATATATATATATATATATATATATATATATTTAGTATATATATATATAATGATAATAATAATCCAGACATTGTTCATTAGTTTCCGGTGTCGATGGGGGCAATGTCAGTACTTAAGTGTTAGGGGGAAAAGTTTGTGTTACCACCTATATTGAGTATGTTTTTGGAGAGCTGAAGATAGTGGGTCAAACAGTAATATATAGTGTATATAATATTTAGTATATATATATATATATATATATATATATATATATATATATATATATATATATATATATGATAATAATAATCCAGACAGTTGACGTTGTTTATAAGTTCTCGGTGTCGATGGGGGAGTGTCAGTACTTAAGGGGGGGAAAGTATATTGAGTATGTTTTGGGGAGAGTTGAAGATGGTAGGTCAAAATGTAATATTTAGTGTTAGCTGGAGAAAAATAATAACAAATTTACTAAAACACGTTCGAGTGAATAAGTGTGATATAGTGGTGAGTTTAGTAGCCTGTGATGCATGTGGTTATTTTTCTATTCTTCAAGAAGGTGCAAGTGAAAAATCGTCTTGACTTTATATATATATATATATATATATATATATATATATATATAGTCTAAAGAAGCTTTGAGGCATTAAAAAAAATGTAAAATGCAGTTTAAATTCCCAGACAAACTAACTAAATCCAAGATATTGCAGACTTAACATTCGTTGGAAAATTAATAAAAAAAAAAAAGGGGGGATTAATTATCTAAGAGTGAAACAAAAACAGGAGACCTTAAGCGTCTAATATTAAAACGGGTATCATCAGCTGTTTACCATGTAACTGTTTCGGAGATTTAAAAACAGGACAGTTATAATATTCATGGCTCTCCAATGGTACTGATTATACGACCATTTCCCCAATAATCAAGTGTCGAAATAATTCAGCTTAAAATTTCACTAATATATACATAAATAAATAATAATAATGATAAATAAATAATAATAATAATAATAATAATAATAATAATAATAATAATAATAATAATAATAATAATAATAATAATAATAATAATAATAATAATAATAATATATTACCCTTAAGACTACCGTATGATATAGTAATTTGCATATCAAATAACATTAATTATAACAATAATAAAAAAAAATTAAAATAAATAAAAAATTTAAAAAATAAAATAAAAAAATATATATAAAAATAATAATAATACTATCTAAACACTACATCCAAGAACCATTCTGCAATATGGTAGCTAGCAATAACATTATATAGGCATTAAAGTTGCATTAAAATATAAATAAAAAATAAAGCTTAAGTACCTTATATATATATATATATATATATATATATATATATATATATATATATATATATTTACAATTTGTTGGGGCAACTATATATATATATATATATATATATATATAGTTGTCCCCAACAAATTGTCGCTGTTAATTAATCTCACCTCCTTTTATCTTTAATCTCGTTTTCTTAAATTATTTATTGATTTTCTTTTGTCAATCATCGTTACTTATCTCTTCTTGATTCCTGAAAATGACGAAGAAGAAGAATATGAATTATTCGTGCAGAGTTTTTGTAGGAATTTCAACTTAAATGCAGCCAAAATCGGGCTCGAATCAACTTTCAGACCGATGTTGCTCTTTGTTTGTTTTTTTGTTTGTTTTTGTTTGTTTTTTGTTTGTTTTGTTTATTTTTGTTTTTGTTTGGTTGTTTGTTTTGTTTGTTTGTTTGTTTGGTTGTTTGTTTGTTTTGTTTTGTTTGTTTGTTTGTTTGTTTGTTTGGTTGTTTGTTTGTTTTGTTTTTGTTTGTTTGTTTTTTGTTTGTTTTGTTTTTGTTTATTTTTGTTTTTGTTTGGTTGTTTGTTTTGTTTGTTTGTTTGTTTGTTTGTTTGGTTGTTTGTTTTGTTTTGTTTTGTTTGTTTGTTTGTTTGGTTGTTTGGTTGTTTGTTTGTTTTGTTTTTGTTTGTTTGTTTTTTGTTTGTTTTGTTTTTGTTTGTTTGTTTTTTGTTTGTTTTGTTTTTGTTTTGTTTTTGTTTGGTTGTTTGTTTTTTGTTTGTTTTTTGTTTGTTTTGTTTTTGTTTGTTTGTTTTTTGTTTGATTGTTTGTTTTTTGTTTGTTTTGTTTTTGTTTGTTTGTTTGTTTTTTGTTTGTTTGTTTTTTGTTTGTTTGTTTTTTGTTTGTTTGTTTTTTGTTTGTTTTGTTTTTGTTTGTTTGTTTTTTGTTTGTTTTGTTTTTGTTTTGTTTTTGTTTGGTTGTTTGTTTTTTGTTTGTTTTTTGTTTGTTTTGTTTTTGTTTGTTTGTTTTTTGTTTGTTTTGTTTTTGTTTGGTTGTTTTTGTTTGGTTGTTTGTTTTTTGTTTGTTTTTTGTTTGTTTTGTTTTTGTTTGGTTGTTTTTGTTTGATTGTTTGTTTTTTGTTTGTTTTGTTTTTGTTTGTTTGTTTGTTTTTTGTTTGTTAAGCGAGTCGGAATTCTGCATAAAGCTCTCAAAGGTCGTGCCTCATGGAGCGTCATGTCTGCATGAAGTCTGAAAGATTTAAGGTTTTTACCCTCGATGCATGCGAAGTCGGAGAAGGTTTGTCCTAGATCACGCAATGGCGCAGAAGTATTAAGTTCGTTTGAGTTTTTCTTAATATATGTTTGCTAACTGATATCATTCCTATTCTAGTGGGGTTTAGCAATAGGTGCTTGGGTTAGGGTTAGGGTTAGGTGCTTGAGTGTGTGACCGCTGCAGCTTCAGTATAGGATTAGGCTGTTATATTGGCAATGGGGAATTTTATTTAAAGATAATTAAGTACGATCGCTTAATGAACACTATCGTCTGAACCCATAGACACGTCAAACGTATCTTTAGGATTAGATATCTTACCCAGGTTTTTTATAAGATATGTTTTTTAAGTATTTCCATTCTAGTAGACTTAGCAGTTTGTAATTAGTTTTATTGTCTAACTTTAATTCGTGATCTTTTAATGAAATAAAGAGTTTATTTAAGATATATTAAGTAACCTCAAAGATAATGTCTATCCAAATATATGTGTGCTAACTAGTTCTGTTTCTAGTAGAAAAAGACGACACTTAATAAGCATTATCGTATGGACCCATAGACATGTCAAATATATCTTTAGGGTTAGATATTTTACCAAAGTTTATTTAAGATATATCTCTTAAGTAGTACTATCTCAATTCTTGTAAGTTATTTCAAAGATAATGTCTATTTTAATGAAATAAAGACTTCTCTTTTGGGTTGTCATTTAGTTACGTAACTAAATGACAATCCAAAAGAGAAGTCTTTATTTTTGTTTCAGCTCGTTTGACTCGTTGGTCTAGTGGTCTCCACCAATTCGCTGTTTTGATACCTCATTATAATACAGCTTCCTATTCCAGTAGCTTCTTTCCAAGAACCGCAGGCTTGTGGAACTCTCTTCCTGCTGACTGTTTTTCTCCTACCTATAATCTTGGTCTTTTCAAGACTAAAGTCAATAGGCATCACCGTCCTTTTTGTTCTTCCTTCACCAGAAAATACGATATAATCAAATTAACAATGAAGATTAAAATATTACAACCAACCTTAAAACAAAAGAAGGGGGGGGATTAGATCACATAATTCTGAATAATAATGCCATAATAATATTTGTAGAAAAGACTTCCGAAGAACACAGGTCATAATAGTATTTATAGAAAAGACTGAGACTAGCAATATCACGTCTGTGAGAGAGAGGGAGTGTAGAGAAGAAGAAAGGGTAGGGCCAATCAAATTACAGATACGTTTCTGCACCTTATCAAGAACCCTCAAATGGGACAGAGATTCACCAGCCCAAATATGACAACAGTACTCCATACATGGTCTGATTGTAGACTAGTAGAGATAGAGAATAACCTCAGGTGTGAGAAAGTGTTTGGAGCGACTTTACAAGAAGCCGAAAGAGCAATGGATCTAATGCATGAACCCCAAGAAAGATTTGATGAGAAAGAAAAACCAAGAAGTTTCAGGGTCGATTTCCCCTCAAGAGCAGAGCCATCCATGAGAATCTCAGGAAGAAAAGGGACACGCCTACGACTGAAAGACACGAGCTGGGTCTTAACTGGATTAAATGAAACAAGCCATTTCGTAACCCAATCCACCACTGAACTCAGGTCAACTTCTAGATCAGCTGCATATTTCGACTGATCCGAGGGAGATGGACGAGGAGCAACACCAGAATAGAGAGTAGTATCATCAGCATAGATGTTAATTTTCTGAACAATATTCTCTGGAAGATCATTGATATAGAGAGGAAACAGTGTTGGGCTTAGAATAGAGCTACGAGGAACACCAGCATTGATAGGAAAAGAGAAAGAAGAGACACCATCCAAAGTTACTCGCAAGTTTCGATCAGAAAGATGAGATCCAATAATGTCAAGAACCTTACCACCAATACCCTAACCCTGAAGTTTGTGTAAAAGGCCAGAATGCACCACTATCGTATATATATATATATATATATATATATATATATATATATATATATATATATATAGAGAGAGAGAGAGAGAGAGAGAGAGAGAGAGAGAGAAAGAGAGAGAGAGAGATAACAGAATAAATGCGGAAGTTTTTTTTCATTTATCACTCCTATATTATAATCAAAACGGGTTACTGTGATTTAAATCAATAATACATAGAAGACATTGACAGGACTGCTGCAAAGAAGGTGGGCTCCCTCTACCGTGCCAGTAAACTTTTCACACCTGACATTACCTATATCTCTACAAAGCCACCATCCGCCCATGCATGGAGTATTGTTGCCACATCTGGGATGGTTCATCATCCACTAGTCTCTCCCTCATAGACAAGGTCCAAAAAAGAGTCGCCAACTTGACAGGTCCCTCACTATCCACCAAGCTCCAGCCCCTGTCCCATCGTCGCAATGTTGCTTCCGTGTGCCTGTTTTACAAGTACTTCAATGGACTGTGCTCTGATGAACTTGCTGCTCTGGTACCCCTACGACGTAAAGTCACTAGACCAACCCGACAATCTGTCAACTCCCATCCATTCACTGTGGAGGTCCCCAGATGCCGAAGTGCTTTCTACTCCAAAAGCTTTTCTCCTCGTGTTGCTGGACTCTGGAAATCCCTTCCTGCTCCCTGTTTTCCTGACGGTACTGACATGCAGAAATTTAAAACTAATGTAAACAGACATCTCGCTGCGCAGCTCCCAATTTAGGTTGACCTCCAAACTCTCACCTTTTTTCTCAGTAGCCCCTTACGTCTACAGTGGCGGCCTGCCTTGTTTGGGGTGAACTATGTTAAAAAAGAATACAGAATAAAATCTTGATATTCTGTATACATAGTTGAGATAAAAGATTAAGAGAGAACCTTTTGACTGCCTAATTAGCATAACTATTGTTTAAACCATTCATAATTAATTAATGTTTAGTATTATTAATTTTGGAATTGCATTGGCTTATGTTGGCTATCTATATGCAATAGTGATAGAGAGAATCGACTTTAGCAATGGATCTAATGTAAAACAGAAATCGAATATGTATTTTATTAATTTATTTGAAATTATAGCAATTTAATTATTTTCTATAAAAAGAAATATTTCCCGTTTTATCACCGTAACAATAATTCTCAGTTAAATAGGATGCAAATCAATAAAAACGAATGTCACTTTTTGAAATGTATTTAAAATTCCATGAAAAATGTCAGTATACTGAAATCATATGCCCTTAATAGGGTTAAGATGAAAATTCATATACACTAAATGTACAAAAGCAAGGAAATTCCCAAATTTTTACACTTTTATTGTCATTAAGGGTATGCGAGCACAACAGGGCTATGTATTTTACTGGTAGGAATTTTTCTTCAGCGCACCTCACACACTTCATCCATTCATGCATAGAGATTCATACTGTAGTGATGTGATAATGAAATGGTTTGGTTGATATGTAGTCATACCCTTAATTACAATAAAAGTGTAAAAATTTGGGAATTTCCTTGCTTTTGTACATTTAGTGTATATGAATTTTCATCTTAACCCTATTAAGGTCATATGATTTCAGTATACTGGCATTTATCATGGAATGTCACTACTTTTGTAAAGGCTATGCCTCAAGACAATGGTAATTTTTAATTTTTTTTTTAATTTTCTGGAAAACAAAGGTATATGGTAAACTGAAATTAAAATGCCATCAACTAGACCCTAGAACCTCTATCTCTGCCAAAAATCAGCTGAATCCATCAAATAGTTGATGAGATACAGGGTGGCACACACATACGTACGTACACACGGATAACACAAAATCACTCCAGACCTTTCTGGATCTCTGGGTTGCCTTGACTAATGATGCTGAAATTCTACACACTTATAGAACCTATCAAATAAAAATGTTGTGCAAAGTTTTAACTAATTTGGTTTATTGGTTTTAGAGTTATGATTGATCAAAGAAATTAGATTTCTAGCATAGGCTGTTTTTTTAAGTCTATTAAGGGATAGAGCGCTCTCGTGCCTCCCTTGATTTTGGAACAATTCATTTTAAAATGGGTAAAGTCGGAATTTTTCTACTTTAGCAAAATCAGATCAATCACCAATCACCATCTTTCCTTAATGGGTGTGAAAGGTGATAACGTACTACAAGCACGAAATGCCTTAGCGTATATGGAGGGACTGACCGTAGTTGACTAGTTTACCAAGATGTAGGGGAGAGTGACACGGGTTTCCCTTGATTACGTCACTTACCTTTAAGTTTAACCTCATGATACGGTGGCTAAGTAGTTAACGAGGCGGACTGCGCCAGGTTAAAATCCAGTTCGTTATACAGAAACACTTTCATCAAAACACACACTTGACCTTGTGTCGAACCTCTTGGAGAGGAGGTAAATAAAATGCTGATTGCTTAGCAAAGAAACAGCAAGTACCATATTTTAGTATGTGTATACCAAGTGTCAGCCATGAATCTACAATAGTCTTTGTTTTATTGCCGTTCAAAAATATGCGGGGACACTTTGGTGCTCGTCTAATCAGTAAGAAATGAGTTTCGTATAGAGTACACGCTCACTGGACGTTAACCCCGTCATTGCTTTATCTGTGGAGTTACCTCAAAGATAATGTATATCCAAATATATGTATGCTAACTAGTTCTGTTTCTAGTCGAAAAGAATGAAAAGATTACTTATTGAACAATATCGTATGAACCCATAGACACGTCAAATATATCTTTAAGGTTAGATATTTTACCAAAGTTTATTTAAGATATATTTCCTAAGTAGTACCATCTCAATTCTAGTAAGTTTCCTCAAAGATAATGTCTATCCAAATATATGTATGCTAACTAGTTCTGTTTCTAGTCGAAAAGAACGAAAAGATTACTTATTGAACAATATCGTATGCATCCATAGACACGTCAAATATATTTTTAGGGTTAGATATTTTACTAAAGTTTATTCAAGATATATTTCCTAAGTAGTACTATCTCAATTCTAGTAAGTTACCTCAAAGATAATGTCTATCCAAATATATGTATGCTAACTAATCATGTTTCTAGTCGAAAAGAATGAAAAGATTACTTATTAAACAATATCGTATGAACCCATAGACACGTCAAATATATCTTTAGGGTTAGATATTTTACCGAAGTTTATTTAAGATATATTTCCTAAGTAGTACTATCTCAATTCTGGTAAGTTACCTCAAAGATAATGTCTATCCAAATATATGTATGCTAACTAGTTCTGTTTCTAGTCGAAAAGAACGAAAAGATTACTCATTAAACAATATCGTATTGACCCATAGACACGTCAAATATATCTTTAGGGTTAGATATTTTACCAAAGTTTATTTCAGATATATTTCCTAAGTAGTACTATCTCAATTCTGGTAAGTTTAGAAGTCTGCAATTAGTTTTATTGTTGAACTGTAGTTCATGGTTTTTTAATGTAATGAAGACTTCTTTTTTGGGTAGTCATTTAGTTATGTTGTCTATTTTGAGGTTGGTCGCAATTTCTTTAGCGTCATTGTTAATTTGATTATTTGATTATTGCGTATTTGTTGGTGAAGTCGTCTAGGATGGGTAGATTATATCGATTTTTGTTTTCCGTGTTTAGAATTTAGTTTCATCAGACAAAACAAAAATAGTATTTGTAGCTTTAGAATTTGAAATGATACTACGAGGTTTTAGAAAATGATGCGTTTCAAAACTCGATATTCGAAAGTAGTTTGACCTTTGACGTTGAGCGAGTATTTAGATGATTGTTTTTATCTTTATGCACCCCAAACAAGGAGCCACGTTGCCACTGAGAAGTAAAGGCTACTCTGATTAGGGGTCAGATGTACAGGGGCATCCTAAGTGGAGAGTTTTGCAGCAAGATGCTTGTTCACATTACATTTAAATGTCTGCATGTTGGTACAGTCCGGGAAACAGGGAGCAAGGAGGGAATTCAAAAGTAAAGCGATCAGAGGAAAGAAGCTATTAGAGTAGAACGTTTTCCTGCATCCGGGAAACTCTACAGTGAAGGGGTGGGATTTTGCTGCTAATCGGGTTGGTCGGAGGTATTTACCTTAAGAAGGGTACGGTTGCAGTAAGTTGCATCGGTGCACATTCTGTAAAGGTACTTGTAAAACGAGCACAGGGATGCAACATTGCGTCGATGGGACAGGGGATGGAACTTGGTAGACAGTGTGGGAACTATTAAGTCGTAAACTCTTTATTGGACACTGTCTACGAGGGGGACTAGTGGTTGATGCACCAGCACAGATGTGGCAACAATACTTCATGCATGGGCGAATGGTGGCTTTGTAGAGATATAGGATACTGGCATGCGTGAGAAGTTTTCTAGCACGGTAAAGGGAGGCCACCTTCTTTGAAGCAGACTTGGCAGTATCTGTATTTGTTCCAATTCATGTTATTTGTGAATGTTAGGCCGAGGAGTTTGAACGTTAGAACTTCAGGTTGGTGGATAATAAGTTTGTGAGTAAGTGTTAGGGTTAGGGTTATAATATTATCACGTTGATACACCGGTTTCCGTTAGATTACCGAAGTTAAGTGACGTTTAACCGTGTCACTACTAAAATGGGTTACGGTTAGAGTTAGGGTTAAGGTTAGAGTTAAAGTCAGGTAGGTAAAATTATAAGTTTGTGAGTTAGAGTTAGGGTTAGCGTAAGGGTTAGGATTAGGGTTACGGTTAGGGTTCGGGTTAGGGTTAGGGTTAGAGTTAAAGTCAGGTAGGTGGATTATAAGTTTTTTAGTTAGGGTTAGGGTTAAGGTTAGGATTAGGGTTAAGGTTAGGGTAGGTGTAGGGTTAAGATTAGGGTTACGGTTAGGGCTAGGGGTTAGGGTTATCGTTAAGGTAAGGGTTAGGGTTATAATATAATCACGTTGATACACCGGTTTCTGTTAGATTACCAGTGTTAAGTGACGTTTAACTGTGTCACTACTATAATGGGTTAGGGTTAGGGTTAGGGTTAGGTTTAGAGTTAAAGTCAGGTAGGTGGATTATAAGTTTTTGAGTTAGAGTTAAGGTTAGGACTAGGGTTATAATATAATCACATTGATACACCGGTTTCCGTTAGATTACTAGTGTTAAGTGACGTTTAACCTTGTCACTACTAAAATGGGTTAGGGTTAGGGTTAGAGTTAGGGTTAAAGTCAGGTAGGTGAATTATAAGTTTGTGGGTTAGGGGTTAGGGTTAGAGTTTAGGGTTAGGGTTAGGGTTAGCGTTAGGGTTAGGATTAGGGTTAAGGTTAGGGTTATGGTTAGGGGTTAAGGTTTAGGGTTAGGGTTAGGGTTAGCGTTAGGGTTAGGGTTAAGGTTAGGGTTAAGGTTAGGGTTAGGGTTAGGGTTAGGGTTAGGATTAGGATTAGGGTTAAGGTTAGGGTTAAGGTTAGGGTTAAGGTTAGGGTTAAGGTTAGGGTTAGGGTTAGGGTTAATGTTAGGGTTAGGGTTAGGGTTAATGTTAGGGTTAGGGTTAGGGTTAGGGTTAAGGTTAGCGTTAAGGTTAGGGTTAAGGTTAGGGTTAAGGTTAGGGTTAGGGTTAGGGTTAATGTTAGGGTTAGGGTTAGGGTTAGGGTTAGGGTTAGGGTTAGGATTAGGATTAGGGTTAAGGTTAGGGTTAAGGTTAGGGTTATAATATAATCACATTGATACACCGGTTTCTGTTAGATTACTGAAGTGAAGCGACGTTTAACCGGGTCAGTACTAAAATGGGTGACCATTTGGAGATACCAGGTGCTGTATGTGTATAATTTAAGGTCGGAGTTTACATCGGCTGAAACGTTGTGAGAATAACACTCCAGATGAGAACAGCAGTCTGAATGATACAAATAATACAATATAATAGTTGTTAACCTGACAACTAGATTTGTTTTCTTTCTCGGTATAAGTTTTTTTTTTAAAATATGCTAACAAAAACATAAATAAATAAATAAATTGGTGTTATTGTATCCCGGTTAACGCCGGGTAAGTATAGCTGGTAGACAATACACCAATGAAGTTATTGTTTATTTTCAACATATGTGGCACCCGGGCAACGTTGGGTTATCCCCCATTGGTGGTAAATAAAATATTATTTTGGGAAGCAACTAATTTTAAAGGCATAATATTTCTCCTACTTCTCGGCCATCTCCTAACTGTGCGTATCTTTTCAAAAAAATTTTTTTTCTTTCAGATTAATTTTTAATCTGTTGATGATCCGCTGATTAAGTAAAGGACTGCAATTCTAGGCTCTTATCCCCTTCTCGTCATATTAAAGTGTTTTCTACCCATCAATACTAGTTATATATCCATAACACGGTCAGCTTTAGGTCACAAACTCGCCAGATTCATAGGGTCGGAAGTTGGGCAGCAAATATATTGATACACATGGGGAAACAGGGAGCAGGAAGCAGAGAGGGAATTCCAAAAGCCAAGCAGTTCGCAAAAAAGAAACTATTAGCATAGAAAGCTTTCCAGCATCTCTGGGTCCTCTACAGTGAAGGGGCGAGATTTTGCTGATTGTCAGGTTAGTCGGGGGTATTTACGTTGTGAGGGCACGAGTAGAGCAAGTTCGTCTGAGCACATTCCATTGAAGTACTTGTAAAACAAGGACAAAGAGAGAGAGAGAGAGCGAGATGCAATATTAAGGCGATGGGACAGGGGCTGGAGCTTGGTAGACAGTGTGGGACAACATTGGGATGATGCAACATTGGCGATGGGACAGGGGCTGGAGCTTGATAGACAGTGTGGGACAACATTGGGATGATGCAACATTGGCGATGGGACAGGGGTGGGAGCTTGGTAGACAGTGTGGGACAACATTGGGATGATGACACATTGGCGATGGGACAGGGGCTGGAGCTTGATAGACAGTGTGGGACAACATTGGGATGATGCAACATTGGCGATGGGACAGGGGTTGGAGCTTGATAGACAGTGTGGGACAACATTGGGATGATGCAACATTGGCGATAGGGACACGGGCTGGAGCTTGATAGACAGTGTGGGACAACATTGGGATGATGCAACATTGGCGATGGGACAGGGGTTGGAGCTTGATAGACAGTGTGGGACAACATTGGGATAATGCAACATTGGCGATGGGACAGGGGCTTGAGCTTGATAGACAGTGTGGTACAACATTGGGATGATGCAACATTGGCGATGGGACAGGGGTTGGAGCTTGATAGACAGTGTGGGACAACATTGGGATGATGCAACATTGGCGATGGGACAGGGGTTGGAGCTTGATAGACAGTGTGGGACAACATTGGGGTGATGCAACATTGGCGATGGGACAGGGGCTGGAGCTGGATAGACAGTGTGGGACAACATTGGGATGATGCAACATTGATGATGGGCAGGGACTAGAGCTTGATCGACAGTGTGGGACAACATTGGGATGATGCAACATTGGCGATGGGACAGGGGCTGGAGCTTGGTAGACACTGTGGGACAACATTTGGATGATGCAACATTGGCGATGGGACAGGGGCTGGAGCTTGGTAGACAGTGCGGGGCAACATTGGGATAATGCAACATTGGCAATGGGACATGGGGCTGGAGCTTGATAGACAGTGCGGGGCAACATTGGGATGATGCAACATTGGCGATGGGACAGGGGCTGGAGCTGGATAGACAGTGTGGGACAACATTTGGATGATGCAACATTGGCGATGGGACAGGGGCTTGAGCTTGATAGACAGTGTGGTACAACATTGGGATGATGCAACATTGGCGATGGGACAGGGGTTGGAGCTTGATAGACAGTGTGGGACAACATTGGGATGATGCAACATTGGCGATGGGACAGGGGTTGGAGCTTGATAGACAGTGTGGAACAACATTGGGATGATGCAACATTGGCGATTGGACAGGGGCTGGAGCTTGATAGACAGTGTGGGACAACATTGGGATGATGCAACATTGGCGATAGGACAGGGGTTGGAGCTTGATAGACAGTGTGGAACAACATTGGGATGATGCAACATTGGCGATGGGACAGGGGCTGGAGCTTGGTAGACAGTGTGGGACAACATTTGGATGATGCAACATTGGCGATGGGACAGAGGGTGGAGCTTGGTAGACAGTGCGGGGCAACATTGGGATGATGCAACATTGGCGATGGGACAGGGGTTGGAGCTTGATCGACAGTGTGGGACAACATTGGGATGATGCAACATTGGCGATGGGACAGGGGTTGGAGCTTGATCGACAGTGTGGAACAACATTGGGATGATGCAACATTGGCGATGGGACAGGGGTTGGAGCTTGATCGACAGTGTGGGACAACATTGGGATGATGCAACATTGGCGATGAAGCAGAGGCAGGAGCTTGATAGACAGTGTGGGACAACATTGGTATGAGGCAACATTGGCGATGGGACAGAGGCTGGAGCTTGGTAGACTGTGTGGAACAACATTGGGATGATGCAACATTGGCGATAGGACAGGGGCTGGAGCTTGATAGACAGTGTTGGACAACATTGGGATGATGCAACATTAGCGATGGGGCAGGGGCTGGAGCTTAGTAGACAGTGTGGGACAACATTGGGATGATGCAACATTGGCGATGAAGCAGAGACAGGAGCTTGATAGACAGTGTGGGAAAACATTGGGATGATGCAACATTAGCGATGGGACAGGGGCTGGAGCTTGGTAGACAGTGTGGGACAACATTGGGATGATGCAACATTGGCGATGGGACAGGGGCTGGAGCTTGATAGACAGTGTGGTACAACATTGGGATGATGCAACATTGGCGATGGGACAGGGGTTGGAGCTTGATAGACAGTGTGGGACAACATTGGGATGATGCAACATTGGCGATGGGACAGGGGTTGGAGCTTGATAGACAGTGTGGGACAACATTGGGATGATGCAACATTGGCGATAGGGACACAGGCTGGAGCTTGATAGACAGTGTGGGACAACATTGGGATGATGCAACATTGGCGATGGGACAGGGGTTGGAGCTTGATAGACAGTGTGGGACAACATTGGGATGATGCAACATTGGCGATGGGACAGGGGCTTGAGCTTGATAGACAGTGTGGTACAACATTGGGATGATGCAACATTGGCGATGGGACAGGGGTTGGAGCTTGATAGACAGTGTGGGACAACATTGGGATGATGCAACATTGGCGATGGGACAGGGGTTGGAGCTTGATAGACAGTGTGGGACAACATTGGGGTGATGCAACATTGGCGATGGGACAGGGGCTGGAGCTGGATAGACAGTGTGGGACAACATTGGGATGATGCAACATTGATGATGGGCAGGGACTGGAGCTTGATCGACAGTGTGGGACAACATTGGGGTGATGCAACATTGGCGATGGGACAGGGGCTGGAGCTGGATAGACAGTGTGGGACAACATTGGGATGATGCAACATTGATGATGGGCAGGGACTGGAGCTTGATAGACAGTGTGGGACAACATTGGGATGATGCAACATTGGCGATGGGACAGGGGTTGGAGCTTGATAGACAGTGTGGAACAACATTTGGATGATGCAACATTGGCGATGGGACAGGGGTTGGAGCTTGGTAGACACTGTGGTACAACATTTGGATGATGCAACATTGGCGATGGGACAGGGGCTGGAGCTTGGTAGACAGTGCGGGGCAACATTGGGATAATGTAACATTAGCAATGGGACATGGGGCTGGAGCTTGATAGACAGTGCGGGGCAACATTGGGATGATGCAACATTGGCGATGGGACAGGGGCTGGAGCTTGGTAGACAGTGCGGGGCAACATTGGGATAATGCAACATTAGCAATGGGACATGGGGCTGGAGCTTGATAGACAGTGTGGTACAACATTGGGATGATGCAACATTGGCGATGGGACAGGGGCTGGAGCTGGATAGACAGTGTGGGACAACATTTGGATGATGCAACATTGGCGATGGGACAGGGGCTTGAGCTTGATAGACAGTGTGGTACAACATTGGGATGATGCAACATTGGCGATGGGACAGGGGTTGGAGCTTGATAGACAGTGTGGGACAACATTGGGATGATGCAACATTGGCGATGGGACAGGGGTTGGAGCTTGATAGACAGTGTGGAACAACATTGGGATGATGCAACATTGGCGATTGGACAGGGGCTGGAGCTTGATAGACAGTGTGGGACAACATTGGGATGATGCAACATTGGCGATAGGACAGGGGTTGGAGCTTGATAGACAGTGTGGAACAACATTGGGATGATGCAACATTGGCGATGGGACAGGGGCTGGAGCTTGGTAGACAGTGTGGGACAACATTTGGATGATGCAACATTGGCGATGGGACAGAGGGTGGAGCTTGGTAGACAGTGCGGGGCAACATTGGGATGATGCAACATTGGCGATGGGACAGGGGTTGGAGCTTGATCGACAGTGTGGGACAACATTGGGATGATGCAACATTGGCGATGGGACAGGGGTTGGAGCTTGATCGACAGTGTGGAACAACATTGGGATGATGCAACATTGGCGATGGGACAGGGGTTGGAGCTTGATCGACAGTGTGGGACAACATTGGGATGATGCAACATTGGCGATGAAGCAGAGGCAGGAGCTTGATAGACAGTGTGGGACAACATTGGTATGAGGCAACATTGGCGATGGGACAGAGGCTGGAGCTTGGTAGACTGTGTGGAACAACATTGGGATGATGCAACATTGGCGTAGGACAGGGGCTGGAGCTTGATAGACAGTGTTGGACAACATTGGGATGATGCAACATTAGCGATGGGGCAGGGGCTGGAGCTTAGTAGACAGTGTGGGACAACATTGGGATGATGCAACATTGGCGATGAAGCAGAGACAGGAGCTTGATAGACAGTGTGGGAAAACATTGGGATGATGCAACATTAGCGATGGGACAGGGGCTGGAGCTTGGTAGACAGTGTGGGACAACATTGGGATGATGCAACATTGGCGATGGGACAGGGGCTGGAGCTTGATAGACAGTGTGGTACAACATTGGGATGATGCAACATTGGCGATGGGACAGGGGTTGGAGCTTGATAGACAGTGTGGGACAACATTGGGATGATGCAACATTGGCGATGGGACAGGGGTTGGAGCTTAATAGACAGTGTGGGACAACATTGGGATGATGCAACATTGGCGATAGGGACACAGGCTGGAGCTTGATAGACAGTGTGGGACAACATTGGGATGATGCAACATTGGCGATGGGACAGGGGTTGGAGCTTGATAGACAGTGTGGGACAACATTGGGATGATGCAACATTGGCGATGGGACAGGGGCTTGAGCTTGATAGACAGTGTGGTACAACATTGGGATGATGCAACATTGGCGATGGGACAGGGGTTGGAGCTTGATAGACAGTGTGGGACAACATTGGGATGATGCAACATTGGCGATGGGACAGGGGTTGGAGCTTGATAGACAGTGTGGGACAACATTGGGGTGATGCAACATTGGCGATGGGACAGGGGCTGGAGCTGGATAGACAGTGTGGGACAACATTGGGATGATGCAACATTGATGATGGGCAGGGACTGGAGCTTGATCGACAGTGTGGGACAACATTGGGATGATGCAACATTGGCGATGGGACAGGGGTTGGAGCTTGATAGACAGTGTGGAACAACATTTGGATGATGCAACATTGGCGATGGGACAGGGGTTGGAGCTTGGTAGACACTGTGGTACAACATTTGGATGATGCAACATTGGCGATGGGACAGGGGCTGGAGCTTGGTAGACAGTGCGGGGCAACATTGGGATAATGCAACATTAGCAATGGGACATGGGGCTGGAGCTTGATAGACAGTGTGGTACAACATTGGGATGATGCAACATTGGCGATGGGACAGGGGCTGGAGCTGGATAGACAGTGTGGGACAACATTTGGATGATGCAACATTGGCGATGGGACAGGGGCTTGAGCTTGATAGACAGTGTGGTACAACATTGGGATGATGCAACATTGGCGATGGGACAGGGGTTGGAGCTTGATAGACAGTGTGGGACAACATTGGGATGATGCAACATTGGCGATGGGACAGGGGTTGGAGCTTGATAGACAGTGTGGAACAACATTGGGATGATGCAACATTGGCGATTGGACAGGGGCTGGAGCTTGATAGACAGTGTGGGACAACATTGGGATGATGCAACATTGGCGATAGGACAGGGGTTGGAGCTTGATAGACAGTGTGGAACAACATTGGGATGATGCAACATTGGCGATGGGACAGGGGCTGGAGCTTGGTAGACAGTGTGGGACAACATTTGGATGATGCAACATTGGCGATGGGACAGAGGGTGGAGCTTGGTAGACAGTGCGGGGCAACATTGGGATGATGCAACATTGGCGATGGGACAGGGGTTGGAGCTTGATCGACAGTGTGGGACAACATTGGTATGAGGCAACATTGGCGATGGGACAGGGGTTGGAGCTTGATCGACTGTGTGGAACAACATTGGGATGATGCAACATTGGCGATAGGACAGGGGCTGGAGCTTGATAGACAGTGTGGGACAACATTGGGATGATGCAACATTAGCGATGGGGCAGGGGCTGGAGCTTAGTAGACAGTGTGGGACAACATTGGGATGATGCAACATTGGCGATGAAGCAGAGACAGGAGCTTGATAGACAGTGTGGGAAAACATTGGGATGATGCAACATTAGCGATGGGACAGGGGCTGGAGCTGGATAGACAGTGTGGGACAACATTGGGATGATGCAACATTGGCTATTAAGCAGAGGCAGGAGCTTGATAGACAGTGTGGGACAACATTGGGATGATGCAACATTAGCGATGGGACAGGGGCTGGAGCTTGGTAGACAGTGTGGGACAACATTGGGATGATGCAACATTGGCGATGAAGCAGAGGCTGGAGCTTGATAGACAGTGTGGGACAACATTGGGATGATGCAACATAGGCGATGAAGCAGAGGCAGGAGCTTGATAGACAGTGTGGGACAACATTGGGATGATGCAATATTGGCGATGAAGCAGAGGCTGGAGCTTGATAGACAGTGTGGGACAACATTGGGATGATGCAACATAGGCGATGAAGCAGAGGCAGGAGCTTGATAGACAGTGTGGGACAACATTGGGATTATGCAACATAGGCGATGAAGCAGAGGCAGGAGCTTGGTAGACAGTGTGGGAAAACATTGGGATGATGCAACATTAGCGATGGGACAGGGGCTGGAGCTTGGTAGACAGTGTGGGCAACATTGGGATTATTTAAAATTGGCGATGGGACAGGGGCTGGAGCTTGGTAGACAGTGTGGGCAACATTGGGATGATGCAACATTGGCGATGGGACAGGGGCTGGAGCTTGGTAGACACTGCGGGACAACATTGGGATGATGCAACATTGGCGATGGGACAGGGGTTGGAGCTTGGTAGACAGTGCGGGACAACATTGGGTAAAATTAATTCCCAGGACAGGTTTGCATCACTTTCAGATTTAATAATACTAAACTTTATGTCTAGAATCCTTATTCCAATTTTGAGCAGAAGCCATTACATGATTTTGATACTAATAAATCTCTCAAATGTACGGCTTAATCTTAAAAGGTATTAGGAAGAAAATTGAAATTCAGGGAATCTTACTTAATTTGTATCGAATGACTATAAATCAAATTTAATGTAAATCTGAAATATTTGAATTTTCAAATGGGAGCTTGCGTCGATATAATGTCCCCAAAAGACCCTTAAATACTCCAAAGAAACTGAAATTTGTGGAATATGTCTAATTACTTATTGTTAAACCTTAAAAACATTAAGGGTATCTGAATTCTCCCAAAGGCCTTGTAACCCATTAGCATAAAACAAAATTAAACTAAAAATATAGCCCACGTCATGCCCCCTTACGCTTAGCGGCTTTGTACCAAAATTCATAACGATCAGTGATGTAGTTTAGGAGTGGATTTTGTACATAAAAATATAAACCCCACACGACTGCAACATAAAGACGCCTTACATGTATAAATGGGAAGAGAGTAGAAAGAAACAGGAGAGTAATTGTTTTCTGATGACCTACATGATGAGATTAAATGTACTTTTATATAACTGTCTTAAATTTTGAATCTGTTGGCGAAAACGTTTCAGTGAAAAACCGAGCGATTGTGTTTGTTTTTATGTTTAAGTTATAACCGAAATAATAAAGGGGGAAGTCAAATATTTCAGGGATTTCATTTTTTTATTTATATACAGGGTGGGCAAAAATAAGGGTCCTATTTTTAAAAATTCATAACTTTTTTATTTATTGATTTTTTTTTTTTTTTTCTTTAGAATAAGTAAAGGACCCCTTCCGAAGCAAGCATGAGCCGTATTAGCCCTAAGAAACGTACCCTCATTTAGAAAACATTATTTTTGCTTAAAAAACTCAAAACAGTGTAAAAAACAATACTTTAGTTTTTGTAAGTTTTAAGAAGTGTTTTTCGGCTAAAATTTGTTTTGTTTATTTCAAAAAATCTCGGAAGGGTCAGTCTACACACACATAAAGTTTGGTGAGTTTAACTTTTATTTTGTGGAAGTTATTCAAATTCAAGTTATTCAAATTTAAAGATAGGACCCTTATTTTGGCCAACCCTGTATAACAAATCAATACTGACTTAAAATTCTGACTTAAAATGCTGACTTAAAATTCCCCTTTTCTCTCTCTCTCTCTCTCTCTCTCTCTCTCTCTCTCTGTCCTTGTTTTACAAGTACTTCAATTGAATGTGCTCCGACGAACTTGCTTTACTTGTGCCCTCTCAACGTAAATACCCCCGACTAACCTGACAATCAGCAAAATCTCACCCCTTCACTGTAGAGGTCCCAGAGATGCTGGAAAGCTTTCTATGCCACTAGCTTCTTTTTTCGAACTGCTTGGCCTTTGGAATTCCCTCCCTGCTCTCTGCTCCCTGTTTCCCCATCTGTATCAATATATTTGCTCCCCAACTTCCGCCTATCCCCCCTTCCATCCTGAACCGTGTATAGTGCTCTATCCACTTGGGTATTAGGAAATGTCTATGACACCCCCTGCTTTAGAAATTCAAAACGGGGATCAGAAATATGTTAATAGGTACACACTAGTCAAAGGTGAGCATCGCTTCATTCTCTGCTACTACATCTGACCACAAACTTCCCAATAGAGTGAAGACGGTTGTAGGAAGTGGCCGAAAATTCTGTTTTAAGACACATTTTAAAAGACATTTTGTATTCCTATACATCAACACAAATAAAATAGATATATATATAAATTATATATTGTCACCATTTTATAAATATATTTGTCGCTCCTTAATAATTAGTAGAGCACTTTAGTAGTAGTGCAAATACAGCGTGACGTCATTTGCTTTATAATGCATCATTCCTTAATATAAGTAGAATGCTTGTGTCGCCATCGCCGCTTATAAATGTATTTAAACTACCACAGTTTAGTAGATGTTCAAATATTGGCCGCGAGGTTTAAGACGTTGGATTGAAGTTGAAAAATACTTATAATCCAGGGTTTCGAATCGTGTGACCAGTAGTGAATAGTCATACTTCTACGCTGAAGAGTCTTGATTGAAAAGAGACGAAACGTATACGTCCGTAGACAACAACAAATATTTTTCATATTTATATATATATATATATATTTTTTTTTTTGATTTTATTCCATTAGTTGCGACAAAACAGGTTTTGTTTCATTGGTGCGAAAAGCTACCAACTCATCGGGCCGGCGAAAGGAATTCAAATGGCATAAAATTTTAAGTTCACTTTAACGGGAGATTGAAAATTGAAAATACATTGGAGGGGGAGGGGGATAGAGTTGGGGCTTTGTCTATAACGGCGACATGGGACATGAGAGGGGAGGGGGGAGGACCCCAACAAGTCGTGTTTCAAATTATTACGTGGGAGGTTTTGCACGTGTCAGTGCTGCGACGATCTCAATCTCAGCCGGGGCGGGAGGAGGGAGATATATATATATTGTTCGTTCTTTTTTTTATAAGCATTGAATGAAACGTAATAAAATAGAAGCCCTTTTTTTTTATAATGCGTGACAAATTTATTTCTTTTTTCTTTTTTTCCAATTAATTTCGGAGGAGACCTCCATCATCAGAGATATATTTTTACTCTTTTTTTTATAAAATAAACAAACTTTTACTTTTGTAAGACGTCCTGGGTTGGTGTGACGTTATCCGCTAATATGTAATAGGCGGATTTGAGAAGAAGAACGGAAATGCCAGAGCATGCCGGGAGGTTAATTCTTTTAGATATTGTTCGTTCTTTTTTTTTATAAGCATTGAATGAAAAGTAATAAAATGACGATAGAAGCCCTTTTTACAATGCGTGAGAAATTTATTTATTTTTTATTTTTTTCAAATTAATTTCGGAGGATAAAACCTCCATCATCAGAGATATATTCTTTATTATGAAACAAATATATAAACGAACAAATTTAAAATAACAAATAGCAGTAATTAGAGAGTAAGATAAGAATTATCAAAAGTTTTTGATCATATGATTACGTTTTTTTTTTACTAAGGATCTTTAAACACTTTATTGCAAGATAGCATAATTATATTTACTCAAATTTGTTTTAATATGGCGGAATTAGTACGAAGAATAACTATATGCGAAATGAAACGCGCCGAGAGTTCTCCTTCGGACATTGTTAAGAGCACTGGCTATGAAAAAACGACTGTCTATCGGGTTGTGGCTAATTTTGATGCCGAGTGTCGGCAATGTACCCGTAGTGATCGAAAGCGCACAAAAACTTTCCTGGTGGGACTAAAAAGGTCGATAAAGGCAGACCCAAGTCAGTCGATGTCGAAACTGGCAAAAAAGCGCAATGTGAGTCGCAGAACTATCAGCAGAGCAATCAACGAAGACCTTGGGATGAAGTCCTACGTTAGGAGACGCCGTAATCTCCTCACTGCCCGTTCAAAAGCTATCAGAGTTGAAAGATGCGCTAAGCTTATCACCATCTGAAACACAAAGGAGGACATGTGCGCATTTTTGTTGATGAGAAAAAGTTCATCGTGGATGAGGTTCCAAATCGCCAGAACACTCGAGTTATTGCCTGTGACCCTTCGGAAGTTCCTCCTGTGATGCAGAGCAAAAATCTAGCTTCTGTGATGGTTTTTTGCATCCGTGGCAAGTGATGGAAAGGTGATGCCTTCTCATTTCATCGAAGCGGGTCTTAAAATCAACACAGCGGAGTATTTGAACATTCTTAATAATGTGTTATTGCCTTGGGTCCGTAGAAACTACGACCCTACGAAAGTCATGCTCATCCAAGACTCGGCACCAGTGCATGGATACAGGAAAGTCCAAGATTTCATGAAGGAGAATCTTCCCTTGTTTGTTCCGAAGGATATTTGGCCCAGCAGCTCTCCAGATCTAAATGTTTGCGACTATTATCTATTCGGCGTCGTCGAGGGACAGACTAATGTCAATCCACACCCAAATATAAACTCATTGAAGACAGCCATTCAACGAGCATTTCGCAATCTCGATCCCAATAAAATAAAGAGGAGCTGTTCACGGGTTCGTCAAAGAATCTCCAAAATAATTGATGCAAAGGGTGCTCATATTGAATAATTGTGTTCCATACTAGACAGTAATAATTAAATAAATAAATGTTAAAGTGATATATTTCCATATTTAATTCTTTAAATTATGAATTTTGTAAAAATAAAAAAGTACCAATTTAGCTGCCCGACCCTGTATATATATAGTCTCGGAAGTTTCTCAGCCATTAAAACTATATAAAAAAAAATAAATAAAAAAAAAAATAAATAAATAAAAAAACTAAAAAAACTTATAGTCCCAAGTCTTCCAGTGGAAAATCACTCATGTAAGTCAATTTATTTTTTACAGTTATTATATTAGTTAGTTTCTAACACTATTTTAAGGGATCATCAGTTGTTTACCATGAAAAACTGTTTCGGGAATATATATATATAAAGTTAATACAACAAAAGATATACGAGGCAACTAATATCTTTAATTAGTGAACATCCGGATAAAAATATAGCTCAATATACTGGATAGAGCATTAATAGCATAATATAAAATGAAGTAATAAAATAAGATGCGAATCAAATTTTATTAGAATTCAATGTTCAGGCAAAGTACTTTGCCTGAACATTGAATTCTAATAAAATTTGATTCGCACCTTATTTTATTATTTAACTTTATATAATGCTATATATATATATATGTTTTTAAAATCGGATTTTAACTCTTCATGATGAGATCTCAGTTTAAAACAGCTGTTGATCGATAACATCGACATGCCAGTGTCGTAGATTTTGTACATGTATGTGTAAATAAAAATAATCATATATATATATATATATATATATATATATATATATATATATATATATATATATATATGCAAACATTGTTAAAAATAACGGTCTGTTTTTATTTTTTCAATTTTACTGATGGTCTTTTTTGTATTAAAATTAAAAAGTTTCACAGGTTTCACGAACGTTTTCGATTCTTCGTCGAATCATCCTCAAGTGTCAAAAGCAAATGAGCAAGGGAATTTTAAAAAGACGGCTGAGAAACGCGCAGAGAACGTTTTTCGCATCGTTCCAGGAAGTCGTTAGCGATTTTAAATTCAGCAACGCTGGATGGCGTCACAGAGAACGGACAATAAGAAAAATTGAAAAAAAAGGTATAATAAAACAGACGAATTCTTTTACTTTTACCAATGTTTGCATAAATGAGAAAATGCTAATTAAATCAACACAATTCATATATATATATATATATATATATATATATATATATATATATATATATATATATATATATATATATATATATATATATATATATGTCTGGTTTAATTGCTGGGGAGAAAAGATTACTTATTTTTTTCGCTCTGCTGGCAAGATGTGATGGGGATTCAGTCTTATTTTGCTCAATTCGGATTTAACGAGTTTTCTAATTAAACAACGAACTTTGATTTGACTTGTGCAACACATGTCGGGAGTTCGGAACTTTGATTGGACTTTTTGTATTATTTGATTGATTTATTTATCACTAACATTGAATACGCACACATTTCGCGACTGGATAACTTTGCCGGCCCCTTCAATTTCACGTATATGGACTGCTGTTTATAACTTGGAGTAATGTCTTTCCTGATTATGCTTCTCAATTTGTATGACCTAGATGGACTGTATGGATTCAACAAAAAGTATGTTTTTCGGTTGATTTGTTTGATGTTATGTATTTTTATGTATTTGTGTATATCATTTTATATATTTTCTGTTGTGGTGGCAACCACTCATTTGCATATACGAATAACGTTACACTATAAATGGCAAGCCTAGGTTGGCCTTAGTGTGTGTTACCTAAATGCCACCGGAAGTTACGCCGAAGAGCGTACATGTCCTCCCACCAAGACTCTCTGACTCGACACCTTCATTTGTACATACTGTAACTATACCTTTTCTTTAATACACTTATTATTGCATTCTCCTTGTTGTTTGCGTCTTCATTGTATTCCTCACTAATTATTGTTCAACCTTGCAACCACAACATTTTCAAAGCGTAATTTTATTACCTGTAGTAGTATAACTGCGGTAATGGTCCTCTGAAGAGAAGAATTATCTTTGAAAACTCATGAGCTAAGGACTTAAGGATACTTTGCTTGAACTTTGAATTCTAATAAAATTTGATTGACACCTTATTTTATTACTTCATTTTATATTATAATATTAATGCTCTATCCAGTATATTGAGCTTCAGTTTTTATCCGGATGTTTCACTAATTATAAGATATTAGTTGACGCTTATATCTTTTGTTGGATTGCTTCATATATATATATATATATATATATATATATATATATATATATATATATATATATATATATATATATATATGAAATTACGCAATTATTTTTGAATTTCTCTAAATAATCGAGCACTAACATTGCATATATATGTATATATATATATATATATATATATATATATATATATATATATATATATATATATATATATATATATATATGGAATGTTAGTGGGAGAGAACTCCAACATATATGTAAAATAATATTAATAAAATAAATAAAAGATTTAATTAATAACATAACAAAAACAGAAAAAATAAATGAATAAAAAATAAAAAATAAATGAATAAAAAATAAAAAATAAATGAATAAAAAACAAAAAATAAATGAATAAAAAATAAAAAATAAATGAATAAAAAATAAAAAATAAATGAATAAAAAATAAAAAATAAATGAATAAAAAACAAAAAATAAATGAATAAAAAACAAAAAATAAATGAATAAAAAACAAAAAATAAATGAATAAAAAACAAAAAATAAATGAATAAAAAACAAAAAATAAATGAATAAAAAACAAAAAATAAATGAATAAAAAACAAAAAATAAATGAATAAAAAACAAAAAATAAATGAATAAAAAACAAAAAATAAATGAATAAAAAACAAAAAATAAATGAATAAAAAACAAAAAATAAATGAATAAAAAACAAAAAATAAATGAATAAAAAACAAAAAATAAATGAATAAAAAACAAAAAATAAATGAATAAAAAACAAAAAATAAATGAATAAAAAACAAAAAATAAATGAATAAAAAACAAAAAATAAATGAATAAAAAATAAAAATATATAAAATTAATCACCCCCCCCCGTACATGAGAGTGAAGATGTGTGTACGTACGTGCATGCGCATTGCGTGCAGATGTTGTATATATTTATTTACTCCTCGCCAGGAGTTAGGCACAAGGCCAGTTTTATCTTACTCCCACAAAGGTAAGATGTGACCCAAGATCGGGTCGAGAAAGTGGGGTTTGAAAAGCCAGCGCTCGAGAGGTGAGCACTCTGGCCATTTAAAAATTGCCTGGGCAGCCCCGTCGGCATTCCCCGGTAGGGGCGCCTCAGACAGTAAGCAATAAACTTACTCCTCCCCAAAGGGGGGAGGCAAAGCCTGGGAGGGTGGACCTCCTAGAACTGCACAGGACAGGCGTGCAGTATCCATCGGAACAGATACTACACTTTGATCTTAGCCAATGTTGTATATAGACATGCACGTATGTGTACATAAGTATATTTTTCCGGTGCGCATGGACGGAAGTACAAGGACGAGTGGAATGAAATTAAATAAAATAATAAGATAAAGCATTTAATAAATTTTCTGAAATACACTAAATATTAATATTATTAACACACTATCAATAAAATAGGAATTAACAACGCCCACCCAGAGACTAAAATGATACCCCTCAAACGGAAATAACAGACAGCATCCATCATCCTGTTTATAACCAATTCATATATATATATTCATATATATAAATGCTGACTCTGTGTACCGGGTTCGCGCCTCCCGACCGTCTGAAATCGTTACTTCCCTGCACTGATGAGAGCAATAAGCTTGAAACGCTAGCGTCTGTAGGTATAAATAATTTAACATTTATTTATAAATATTATACTAAGCCCCTTTAAGAAATTAAAGTTGAGCACTCTCGGGGAAGTTAAAAATAGACTGTCAAAAAGCTCTAATGCAAAGTTCCGAATACGTTCGTCGAACACTCTCGACTAGTCTTCTATCTGTGCCCACTTCGAGGTACATATAGATCTTAATTTCCCTAAATTACGTGACAGTTTCCGTGGGCCGAGTGGATATGGCTGACTCTGTGTACCGGGTTCGCGCCTCCCGACCGTCTGAAATTGTTACTTCCCTGCACTGATGAGAGCAATAAGCTTGAAACGCTAGCGTCTGTAGGTATAAATAATTTAATATTTATTCATAAATATTATACTAAGCCCCTTTAAGAAATTAAAGTTGAGCACTCTCGGGGAAGTTAAAAATAGACTGTCAAAATGCTCTAATGCAAAGTTCCGAATACGTTCGTCGAACACTCTCGACTAGTCTTCCGTCTGTGCCCGCTTCGAGGTACATATAGATCTTAATTTCCCTAAATTACGTGACAGTTTCCGTGGGCCGAGTGGATATGGCTGACTCTGTGTACCGGGTTCGCGCCTCCCGACCGTCTGAAATTGTTACTTCCCTGCACTGATGAGAGCAATAAGCTTGAAACGCTAGCGTCTGTAGGTATAAATAATTTAAGCTCGCACTCCTGTTCAATCAAACGTGTATAAAATATAATATATATATATATATATATATATATATATATATATATATATATATATACATATATATATATATAAACATTTGTAGACAAAGAAAATAACCAAGGGGAAAAAGGGGGGTTATTATAATGGAATCACCTAACTCTATAAAATAGATGTTCTGTAAAATAGTAAATACCCACTTTGAAAGGAACAACACAGGTAAGGAAACTATATTTTAATACAAATCTGGAGGCAAAACAAAATCAAATATTTGTAAACTTTTTAAATTAAAAAATAATTATTAAATAGGGAGGTGGTGTCTGATCAACACTGCTGGGATGCCATGATAAAGAAATACTGTTTTGTTTTTAAAATCCCGAAACAGTTTTCATGGTAAACAACTGACGATCCCTTATATATAAAAACATATATAAAAATATATTTATATTAGAGTATATTCTTTGGAAGTAAACTAAAATAGTGATTGCAATAGATTGATTGACTTACTAGACTAAAATCTTTCAAAAAAATTTTTTTTTTTTTTTTTTTTTTTTCCAGTTTTGAAGGTTAAAAGAACTTCCGAGACTATATATATATATATATATATATATATATATATATATATATATATATATATATATATATATATATATAATGAAAATACATTTTAGGATGAATATAAGATATTTTTGGAATCAAATTATACGTAATTTGCGAAAACTCTCCGAAAAACAGGAAACTGGAAAAACAAACTAATTAGAGACTTTGGAGAGACGGTATTTGATGGAGACGGTGTTTAGGGGAGGCGGTGTTTGGGGGAGACGGTGTTTAGGGGAGGCGGTGTTTGGGGGAGGCGGTGTTTAGGGGAGGCGGTGTTTGGGGGAGGCGGTGTTTGGCTTTACAAATTACGTTCTCTTTAATCGGTTCAATCATTTGAGAAAAATGTCAGTCATTTTTTTTTAGGGGGGGGGGTTGTATTTTGTAGTTTTCTTTATTAAGTGAAGCCAACAAGAATTTCATAGATGAGTTTGTTGGTTTGAGAAGATAAATATAAAAATAGTTTCAACATTTTTCTGAATTATGTAAATGATGTTGAGTTTTTTTTTTCACTCAATTGTCTATGGTGCCCCAAGGATTTTGTTTAATTTTCGATTTTTGATTCATTTACCACTATTAATTTTGAATCTGTCCCTCCCTATCTATCAGTGTCTCTCTCTCTCTCTCTCTCTTCATCTCTCTATCTCTCTATCTATCTATCTATCTATCTATCTATCTATCTATATATATATATATATATATATATATATATATATATAGAGAGAGAGAGAGAGAGAGAGAGAGAGAGAGAGAGAGAGAGAGAGAAAGAGATAGATAGATAGATAGACTGATTGATAGATAGACAGATAGATAGAAAGAGAGAGACTGATAGATAGATAGATTGGACATATATATATATATATATATATATATATATATATATATATGTCCAATCTATCTATCTATCAGTCTCTCTCTTTCTATCTATCTGTCTATCTATCAATCAGTCTATCTATCTATCTCTTTCTCTCTTTCTCTCTCTATATATATATATTTATATATATCTATCAGTCTATCTATCTATCAGTCTATCTTTCTTTCTCTCTCTCTCTCTCTCTCTATATATATATATATATATATATATATATATATATATATCAGTCTATCTATCTATTAGTCTATCTTTCTCTCTCTCTTTCTCTCTCTCTCTCTCTCTCTCTCTATATATATATATATATATATATATATATTTTTTAAAGTTCATTTTTTTTAAGCATCCAATTGAAATTTAATAAGGAATAAGGTACAATAAATACCTTTGAAGCATTTAAAGATGCGATATTATTAAATTTAAATTGGATGCTTAAAAAAATGAACTTTACAAATGTTATACCTATCTCGTGTGCATTCACGATTTCATATTTGAAAGTGGAGGAAACAACAACACCTCCCGTATGCCCGGTTGCACCAGCAGAAGCCGGGAAATCCGAATCCGATAAGATCAGGATACACAGACACATTGAAAAGGCCAAGTCAATTGGCGAAATATTTGTATTACTATAAAAAAAATGAAAGTTGAT
>OY744549.1:2777943-2790443 GCA_963556195.1 Sepiola atlantica
TAAGCAATAAACTTACTCCTCCCCAAAGAGTGGAGGCGAAGCCTGGGAGGGTGGACCTCCTAGAACTGCACAGGACAGACCCATAGACCGGCGTAAATCAAGCCCCGAAGGCCAAGACAATACCAGTCTATGGGGTGCAGTATCCATTAGAACAGATACTACACTTTGATCTTAAGAACCTCTGAGTAGCATGGACACATTATTATTTTTTAAAACTTTTTTTGTAAACTTTTCAATTTAGGGTGTGTGCCCTCCGTCTAAAATACTTTTAAAATAAGTCAGATAAAAAAAAAAATGGTGCTGTGATGGATGACGCGCCTGATTTCCGTGACTTCGCGTCGACAATGATCGGGCAGGTTGCGGAAGCGCCCGAGCAATGACGGAATAATATCATTTTTTTCTGTCTTTTATCTGATAAAAACATTGATAAAATGTAACCCTCCCCCCCCCCACCCCAAAAAAAAACATTATTTTCAACAAAAAAAATGATTTTAATCTATGTATTTTTTCTTTGAATTTATTCGTCTTATATTATCGTCTGCCAGTCTTCCAGTTAGAGCTTGGCAGTTTGAATGCAGGGCTTGGCTATCGCTAAGAACGGGAGCCCTAACCCTAACCCTAACCCTAACCCTAAAACTATTTTTCTTTCATTGTTTTATGTTAGCAAGAATAAAATTTAAAAAACAGCGAAACAAATGAATAAGAAAACATTGATAAAATCTCCCCCCCCCCCAAATTTTTTTTCTTTCTACACATTTGATTGAAAAATGGTTCATTTGACCCCCCCCCCCCCATCACCCTACAGTTTGTTCGGTTTTTATCTTTTTATCTATGTAGTTTTTCTTTGAATTTATTCGTCTTATATTATCGTCTGCAAGTCTTCCATTAACGCTTGGCGTTTTCGTCTCGGCAACTCTCGGGCGCTTCCGCGACCTGCCCGATCGTTGCCGATGCGAAGTCACGAAAATCAGGCGCGTCATCTATAACAGCACTCAATTTTTTTTTTTTTAATTTTTGGGGAGGGGGGGGGGGAATTTGTCAATGTTTTCTTTTTTATTTGTTTCGTTTTTTTCTTTTTTTTTTTTGCTAACATAAAACAAAGAAAGAAAGAACAATGGGTTAGATTAGGGATGATATAAGACAAATAAATTCAAAGAAAAACTACATAGATTAAAATCATTTTTTTTGTGTGAAAATAATGTTGTTGTTTTTTTTTTGGAGGGAGGGGGGGTAAAATTTTGTCACTGTTTTTATAAGATAAAAAAAAAGAAAAGATGATATTATTCAGTGAGCGCTCGGGCGCTCCCGCGAAAAAAAATAAAAAGAGAAAAGAATTGCTCTACATCAAACTTTGAGTTATATTAAGTAACCTCCGACCTTGGTTAGGGTGTATCTTGTCGAATTCGGCAATTTTTTCTGTCGAACTCGGGAATCTGCCTGCAAGGACACGTGGCGTAACAGATAAAGTGCTAAGTAATAAGTACTGAGTGACAGTCTTCTGGAGGTTGAAGGTTCAATCCTCAGTGCGGGCGATACTAAGAATACAATTATGAATTACTTAAGACTTCTACCCGACGGTCATGGCTGACGGATCGAGAGTAAGTTATCCCTCGTGGATTAAATAAAGGGTTTTGTTCGAAATTCCGTAGATTCCCGAGTTCGACGGAAAAGTTAACTGAACGCGTATTCATACATGAAAAATAATAAAAACAAAAAAACTCTACTCAAACCTTATGACAAATAAATGCGAATATGTTTCAACCCGTAGTAGGCTTAACCGACATACATTTTTTAAATATATATAACCCTAACCTTAACCCTAACCTTAACCCTAACCTTAACCCTAACCTTAACCCTAACTTTAACCCTAACCTTAACCCTAACTTTAACCCTAACCTTAACCCTAACTTTAACCCTAACCTTAACCCTAACTTTAACCCTAACCTTAACCCTAACTTTAACCCTAACTTTAACCCTAACCTTAACCCTAACCTTAACCCTAACTTTAACCCTAACCTTAACCCTAACCTTAACCCTAACCTTAACCCTAACTTTAACCCTAACCTTAACCCTAACTTTAACCCTAACCTTAACCCTAACCTTAACCCTAACCTTAACCCTAACTTTAACCCTAACCTTAACCCTAACTTTAACCCTAACCTTAACCCTAACTTTAACCCTAACCTTAACCCTAACTTTAACCCTAACCTTAACCCTAACTTTAACCCTAACCTTAACCCTAACCTTAACCCTAACCTTAACCCTAACCTTAACCCTAACTTTAACCCTAACCTTAACCCTAACCTTAACCCTAAATTTAACCCTAACTTTAACCCTAACCTTAACCCTAACCTTAACCCTAACCTTAACCCTAACTTTAACCCTAACCTTAACCCTAACCTTAACCCTAACCTTAACCCTAACTTTAACCCTAACTTTAACCCTAACCGTAACCCTAACCTTAACCCTAAATTTAACCCTAACCTTAACCCTAACCTTAACCCTAACTTTAACCCTAACTTTAACCCTAACCTTAACCCTAACCCTAACAACAGCCTCAAACGTCGCACATTATATGGTTATATATGAGTCACTTGTAAACAATCACGTCCGGTTAATACTCTCGGGTTAGATTTGGTTTACGTTTGAGTGGCGTTTGTTACGGTGTCACGCTAAACCCGTTCTTTTCAGTTGTCGGTAACGCCGGAATGTCGAATTTGCGTATGTTCCACAAAGTTCATTTTAAAATGATCTTTAATTTGAAACACCGGAAATACAATAAATAAATTAGAAGCGATGCGACATTTTAGACAGAGACAAAGCAGTTAAAGAATTAGTCTCTTCGTGTGTGATGTTGAGGGGGGGGGTGCATGGAACGTCGACCAAACGTGCAGATGTTGCGTGAAGTTCGGCGGATTCTATTGTATGAGGTAGTTTCTACGCAAACAAGACATGCTTAATGATACATATGAAAAGACAGCTGTTCAATGCGCGATCGTCGCGTTGGCCGAATCGTTACAGCACCAGAAATTTTATTTTAAAACTTAGATCCGGGTTTCGAGTTGTAACGTTTCATAATTCTTTTTTTTTTTTTTTTTTTTTTCAACATAGTTCACCCCAAACAAGGCAAGGTGCCACTGTATACATAAAGGGAATTAAGGTGAAAGTTTTGGGGTTCATCCTACATTCGGAGCTATGCAGCGAGATGCTTGTTCACAATGGTTTAAAATTTCTGCATGTCGATACAGTCGGGAAGCAGGAAGCAGGGATGGAGTTCCAAATGCCGGCAGCTCAAGGAAAGAAGCTATTGGGGTAGAAGGCACTCCGGCATCTGGGGACCTCAACATTGAATGGATGGGATTTAGCTGATTGTCGAGTTGTTCTAGTGGATTTACGTCGAGGGTGCCCCAGAGCAGCAAGTTCATCGGAGCACAATCCATTGAAGTATTTGTAAAACAGGCACAAGGACGCAACATTGCGGCGATGGAACAGGGGCTGGAGCTTGGTGGATAGCGAGGAACCTATTAAATTAGCGACTCTTATCTGAACCTTGTCTAAAATGGAGAGACTAGTGGATGGTGCACCAGCCCAGATGTGGCAACAATACTCCATGCATGGACGTGTGGTGGCTTTGTAGAGATACAGGATAATGTCAGGTGTGAGAAGTTTTCTAGCACAGTAGAGGGAGTCATGTGCAGGATTAACCCTTGACATAATTAACCGATCATTATGAATTTTCGAACTCAGTTGCTAGGCGTAAGGGGTCCAAATGTGGACTATATTTAGTTTAGACATCAATTAATAAATATTTCTTTAAATTTCAGTTTCTTTACATTATTTAAAACGATTTTTAGGGGGTATAATATGAGTAGAACTTCCATTTGAATATTCAAATATTTCAGATTTACATTAAATTTGATCCATATTAATTACACATCAATTAATTCCCTGGATTTCAATTTTTTATAGAAATTGCTCCAGACAAGGCATGGAGCCACTTGATGTAAGGAGCTAACAAGAACAAAATATGATTATCGCAAAGACAGGAGATGCCTCTTGAAAGACCAAGGCTATAGGTAGGAGGAAAACAGTCAGCAGGAAGAAAGTTCCACAAGCCTGCGGTTCTTAGAAAAAAACTACCAGAATAATATAATTTTTTCTTTCTTTTATCTTTTAAGACATTGACAAAATTTTAACTCCCCACCCCCGAAAAAAAATGATTTTTGTCTTCCCCCTCCTCCTTCCCAATGTCTCTCTCCCGCCTCTTTCTTCTTTTCTCTCTCTCTCCCTCTCTCTCCCTCTTTTTGTCTCCTCCTCCTCCCCATGACCCTCCCTCTCCCTCCTTTGTCTTCCCCTCCTCCTCCTCCCCATGTCCCTCTCCCGCCTCTTTCTTCTTTTCTCTCTCCTTCCCTCTCCCTCTCTCTTTTTGTCTTCCCCCTCCTCCTCCTCCACCCATGTCCCTCTCCCACCTCTTTCTTCCTCCCTATTTACTACCACAACTACTTCCTCCTCCTCCTCCTCCTTTTCTCTCTCCCTCTCCCTCTTTTTGTCTCCCCCTCCTCCTCCTCCTACCCATGTCCCTCTCCCGCCTCTTTCTTCTTTTCTCACTCCTTCCCTCTCCCTCTCTCTTTTTGTCTTCCCCCTCCTCCTCCTCCACCCCATGTCCCTCTCCCACCTCTTTCTTCCTCCCTATTTACTACCACAACTACTTCCTCCTCCTCCTCCTCCTCCTCCTCCTCCTTTTCTCTCTCTCTCTTTTTGTCTCCCCTTCCTCCTCCTCCTCTCCATGTCCCTCTCCCACCTCTTTCTTCTTTTCTCTCTCCTTCCCTCTCCCTCTCTCTTTTTGTCTTCCTCCTCCTCCTCCACCCTATGTCCCTCTCCCGCCTCTTTCTTCCTCCCTATTTACTACCACAACTACTTCCTCCTCCTTCTCCTCCTCCTCCTCCTCCTTTTCTCTCTCCCTCTCCCTCTTTTTGTCTTCCTCTTCCTCCTCCTCCCCCATGTCCCTCTCCCGCCTCTTTCTTCCTCCCTATCTACTACCACAACTACCCACCAATTTTTCGGAAATCATTTTTCTTTTAATCCTTTCATCGTCTCGATTTTATTTCATCAAAACTCCCATGTTCTTTCCTTCGTTTCTTACCGTTTTTCGGAAAAACGTGCCTCGCAGACTTGCGCCATTCGAGTCACGATGCTGCATTATTCGACGCCATTACAGAATTGACAGCGGGGATGCCATTTCGAAAAACAAAACAAAACATTATGTCGTCAACTTTTGAAATCTCGACCGACAACTCCTCCATCAACAACATAAACATAAACATTATCAAATATCAAAAAAAAAAAAAATATATATATATATATATATATATATATATATATATATATATATTTCACACACACACATATATATATATATATATATATATATATATATATATATATATATATATATACGTATAGTTTGGCAGCAAATTGTTATTAAGACAGGCTTCATTAAAATCCATTAAAATATCTATTCTATATATTAGAAAAATGCAACCCACGATAAACGAAATCGCATTTACGACAGTATTTAACAATTAACATTTAAGGAAAAATAAATTAAAAAATCTATACATATGTAAATCAATAAAACATAAATAAATTAAAGAATGAAGAAGAAAAAAAGCTATAAAAATGGAAGCGGAAAAAGACCCATATTAGCTAAAGTCAACCTCCTGAACTTCTTTTGTAGTTTAGTGTAAAAAAAATCCCAGCTCGATTAAGAGCATGGTATACTTTTCTTTGGGGGGGGGGGGGTACTGAAAACCGACGGTACTAAAGTTGTACTAATATTTATGTACCAGTATATATATATATATATATATATATATATATATATATATATATATATATATATATATATATATATATATATGATTATTTTTATTTACACAGATATGTACAAAATCTGCGACACTGGCATGTCGATGTTATCGATCAACAGTTATTATAGACTGAGATCTCATCAGGCAGAGTTAGAATCCGATCTTAACCTCAGATCATATTTGGAGAGAACTCTGCCTGATGAGATCTCAGTTTATAATAACTGTTGATCGATAACATCGACATGCCAGTGTCGCAGATTTTGTACATGTCTGTGTAAATAAAAATAATCATATATAAAAGATCTATTTGATATTGAGCACTTTTTATAAACCCGGTTGAAATTCTTTGGATTATTACACTGTAGATGTTTTTACCTGGATTATTATCATTATTATATATATATATATATATATATATATATATATATATATATATATATTACAGAAACCGACAGTACATCTGATATTCTGTAATACATATATATATATACAGTACATCTGATATTCTGTAATATATATATATATATATATATATATATATATATATATATTAATTTATGTTGGTACAGAAAAAATAGTACAACATTCGTACCGTCGGTTTCAAGCACGGGAAGTCTTAGCAATCCGGCTCTCTTCAGCTTCTGTCTATATATACATTACAGAAACCGACAGTACAGGTGTTTTTTCTGATATTCTCTAACATATATATATATATATATATATATATATATATATATATATATATATATATATATATATATATATATATATATATATATATATATATAATATTTTTCAAATATTTGAACTTTGGCCTTTTCGAAAACTAACTTATCTATCTGTATTTCTCCTCTGATGATAAGATCTCGATCTTTGAAAAGCCTTGGCTTAAGGAAAGAATAATAAACACTAGTTTATTACTGAATACACCTTGCATTGAACAATTGAAATTTGAAATAAATTGGGACAATCGTCGCATATTTATCACTCTTTTTTCTTCTATCTCTCTCTCTATATATATATATCATTATTATTATTATTATTATTATTATTATTATTATTATTATTATTATTATTATTATTATTATTAATAATAATAATAATAATAATAATAATAATAATAATAATAATAATAATAATAATTTTAAATAAATAATATTAAATTATTTTTTACTTACTAGTGTTTCGTGCTTTCGGGATGATAATCTCGAAAGGTTGCACGGTTCAACCCCCTGCCACAGAATCAACCTAGACTCTGTAAGCAAGCGCTGTAACCATTAGGCCACGGGACATTAACACATTCAAGAAGGGAATTTAAGTTCTATTTATGCGAAGGGCGGCATATCTAGAAAGACTGACTAAAGATTCTACGAACGTTGTCGGAATATGCCTTATAGCTACGTGTCAGTTCATTTTTAACTTCCCCAAAAAGGGCTCAACTTTAATCTAATAATATTAAAAGGGCTTATAATAATAATTTTAAATAAATAATATTGAATTAGTTTTATCTACATACGCTAGCGTTTTGAGCATTTGCTCTCATCAGTGCAGGGATGATAATCTCGGACGGTCGCATGGTTCGAACCCCTGCCACAGAGTCAACCTGTGTGTATTCAGGCAGCATGTTTTCATTTATGCAAACATTGTTAAAAATAACAGAATTCGTCTGTTTAATTATACCATTTTTTATTTTTTTAATATTTTTCTGATATTCATTTTTTTTATTAAAATAAAAAAAATCAAAATACTGGGAGCTATCTACATAAAAAAACACTGAAATTAACAACATCACATATGAATCCACCTTAAATGCTTAACGTAATGCGATTTTGTTCTGTAGAGCCATCCAGCGTTGCTGAATTTAAATCGTCAACGACTTCCTGGAACAATGCGAAAAACGTTCCGTGCGCGTTTCTCCGCCGTCTTTTGAAAATTCTCTTCTTTCTCCAGCTTTTTTTTCATTTCCTTTTGACATCTGACGATGATTCGACGAAGAATCGAAAACGTTCGTGAAACCTATGGAACATTTATTGATTTTTTTTTTTTATTACAAAAAAGTCCATCAGAAACATTGAAAAAATAAACAAGGTATAATTAAACAGACGAATTCTGTTATTTTTAACAATGTTTTTAACAATTTTTAACAATATATCTATTAATAATGGAGTTTATGTATCTGTCTGTCTTTTTGTCTGTCTGTCTGTCTGTCTGAAGCCGAAACTCCATCAAAGTAGTATGACTATTTACTAAGTCCGCCAGCTTCATTATATACTATTTCAAAAACCGGCATAAACACTATTCGCATTTCTCAATTTACATAATCAATTGCTTTTGAACTTCTAATAAATTAGTATTCTCAAATATACACTCAGGATCGTTTCATTCAGATTTCATCATGTATTTACGCAATTTTGCTCGCTAATCTTAATTATAAATTATAATTATTTGATCAAATTGTTTAATTAAAATAATAATTGATTTAAAAATTAATGAGTTACGTAGTTATTTTATCTACGTCCAATTGATTAAACAGCGTGCAGAACGTAAATCCATTGAAACAACCTCCCTCCGTCAAATCAGTTTAGACGCAATACAAGCGCGTAATTTGTAAACAAACGCTGGTATTTACCGTGTTACTTTAACTTACGCTGTTAAGCTTTAATTCACAAACTGTTCTTATTATTCCATGTTTTATTTATTGAAAGATGTGATTTTCTTTTCTTTTCTGTCAACAAAAAATAATATAACTGATTTTAGAAAAAATATTGTTTAATTAAAAAAGGTCATTAAAAAAACACACACACACACATAAAAGAGTACGGATTTTTACATTGTTTCATTTTATAAACACTTTTCTTCCGATTCGAAAAATACTGTTCGCTGTATTTAGTTTTTTTTTAAATTGTTGATTTTAACAATTTTATTGTAAAAAATTGTTTAATTTAAATAAAAATCGATTTAAAAATTAGTACAAAAAAAAACAGAAAAACATTGTAACACACACACACACACAAACACACAAACACAAACACACACAAACACACAAACACACACAAACACACACACACACACACAAACACACACACACAAACACACACACACAAACACACAAACACACACACACACATACACATTCTAACAAATTTAATTAGGTAAACTTTCTTTCCGAGACAATTTACATAAGTAACCATGTTTACTATATTTGATTTGTTGGTTCTTATACACTTTAGGACCCGTGCTAACTTTGACTCCATCGTTAGGGTTAGGGTCAGAGTCAAAGTGGGTGTTAGGGTTAGTGTTTGGGTCATCGTCAAAGTCAGCACAGATCCTACAGTAAAAGAATACGGATTTTTTGTATTGTTTTATTTTATGTACACCTGTCTTCCGATCCCAAAAAATACTGTTCGCTGTATTCAGTTTTTTTAAATTGTTGATTTTAACAATTTTACTGAATCAAATTGTTTAATTAAAATAAATATTGATTTAAAAATTATTAAAAATATTTCTATTTATGGAGAAGGGTAATACAAAAATCGGGGTGGCGTCGAAATTTATTTTTCCTTTATTTACATCTACAAATATTCTTGGTCATAAACACAGAATATCAACGTCTAACCACCCAAGAAATATGACTGGGGCTACATCAGTTTACGGGTGAGCGTTCATTTCTGACGCGGGAGCCTAGCAAAAAATATGCGACCGGAGGGAGCATATTTTTGCTAGTATATATAATGCAGACAAGGTAAACATCTACAGGATAGGAATCCGAAGAATTTTAACCGGACTCATAAAAAGTGCTCAATATCAAAGCTTTTATATATGATTATATTTATTTACACAGACATGTGCAAAAGCTGCGACACTGGCATGTTGATGTTATCGATCAACAGCTGTTATAAACTGAGATGTCATCAGGAAGAGTTAAAGATCGGATTCTAACTCTTCCTGATGAGATCTCAGTTTATAACAGCTGTTGATCGATAACATCGGCATGCCAGTGTCGCAGATTTTTTACATGTTTGTGTAAATAAAAAATAATCATATATATATATATATATTTTTTTTTTTTTTAAAGAAAGAAAGATGAAGATAAAAAATTGTACAAAATTACATAAAGTTACATAAATTAATACAAATGTTATTACATCGAAAGTTCAGATGCAAGGAGTTACATTAATCCTTAAACCATGGTTTTTCAAAGATAAAACTCTTCTCGTCAGAGGATAAAATCTGGTAATATGGTATTTATAACAATTGAATATTACCTAGTTCCATTTTACTTTGAAAAATTGAAGAATAAAAAAACAAAAAAGGTTTGGGATAATTATCGTTAATTCTATTATCATTAGTATATATATATATATATATATATATATATATATATATATATATATATATATATATAAAATTATATTTTTAATGTTTTACCTACGTACGACGTCGTTTCAAGCTTACAGCTCTCATAACAGGGAGCGAACCCAGTTCATAGTGAGAACTCTCTCTATCTCTCTCTCTATATATATATATCTATATATCTATATATATATATATATATATATATATATATATATATATATATATATATATATATATATATATATATATATATATATATACCATATTGCAGAATGGTTCTTGGGTGTAGTGTTTAGATAGTATTATTATTTTTTTATTTTTTATTATTGTTATAATTAATGTTATTTGAAATGCAAATTACCATATCATACGGTAGTCTTAAAGGTAATATATTATTATTATTTTATTATTATTATTATTTATTTATGTATATATTAGTGATATTTTAAGCTGAATTATTTCGACACTTAATTATTGGGGAAATGGTAGTATAATCAGTACCATTGGAGAGCCATGAATATTATAACTGTCTATTTTACTTATATATTTTCATTTATCAATTTTCCAACGAATGTTAAGTCTGCAATATCTTGGATTTAGTTAGTTTGTCTGGGAATTTAAACTGCATTTTACATTTCTTTTTTTTGATGACTCAAAGCTTCTTTAGACTATATATATATATATATATATATATATATATATATATATATATATATATATATATATATATAGAATGTTTATATTTATATATACTTAATTATTATATATCTCTATTTATATATATATATATTTATTAATATTAAATAAAGTGCTCAATATCAAAGCTTTTATATATGATTATATTTTATTTACACAGACATGTGCAAAAGCTGCGACACTGGCATGTTGATGTTATCGATCAACAGCTGTTATAAACTGAGATGTCATCAAGATTTTAACTCTGCCATATGAGATCTCAGTTTATAACAGCTGTTGATCGATAACATCGGCATGCCAGTGTCGCAGATTTTTTACATGTTTGTGTAAATAAAAAATAATCATATATATATATATAAAAGAAAGAAAGATGAAGATAAAAAATTGTACAAAATTACATAAAGTTACATAAATTAATACAAATTTTATTACATCGAAAGTTCAGATGCAAGGAGTTACATTAATCCTTAAACCATGGTTTTTCAAAGATAAAACTCTTCTCGTCAGAGGATAAAATCTGGTAATATGGTATTTATAACAATTGAATATTACCTAGTTCCATTTCACTTTGAAAAATTGAAGAATAAAAAAAATAAAAAAAATAAAAAAATGTGTGGGATAAAGAAATAAATGGCCGGGAAGTAAAAAAAATCAGCAATATTGCGAATTGATTTCTGAAGACGAAAGGGACGTTATGGTGTAGATAGTTAATAGTAAAAGTAACAGTTTTTAGAATTGAAGAAAGTGTTTTAACAATTTACAAGTAAAAGGTGGAGGGTTCAAAATATCTCACTTGGTCCGTATGGATTCGTACTCCGTTATATGTATATTTCCGTGGAGTTACAAGTAAAAATCCTGGATTGGTATTTTAAATATCCAATTCGGCAAATCCGCGGTGAAGATTGTCCGTTGAAAGGCGCTATGTGGAAAAGTTTTTTACTTCCCGGCCTTTTATTTCTTTATCCCCAACCTTTTTTGTTTTTTTATTCTTCAATTTTTCAAAGTGAAATGGAACTTGGTAATATTTAATTGATATAAATACCATATTACCAGATTTATCCTCTGACGAGAAGAGTTTTATCTTTGAAAAAACATGGTTTAAGGATTAATGTAACTCCTTGCACCTGAACTTTCGATGTAATACAATTTGTATCAATTTTTGCAACTTTATGTAATTTTGTACAATTTTTTATCTTCATCTTCCTTTCGTTTAAATTGATTGCTCTACTCAACGTATTGAGCTTTATTTTATCGAGATAGATCGTTCTACGATATTTCACTTATCGTTAATTCTATTATCATTAGTATATACATATGTATATATATATATATATATTTATATATATATATATATATATATATATATATATATATATATATATATATATATATATATAGTCTAAAGACGCTTGAGTCATCAAAAAAAAAAAAGAAATGTAAAATGCAGTTTAAATTCCCAGATAAACTAACTAAATCCAAGATATTGCAGACTTAACATTCGTTGGAAAATTTATAAATAAAAATATATAAGTAAAATAGACAGTTATAATATTCATGGCTCTCCAATGGTACTGATTA
>OY744549.1:2797943-2805443 GCA_963556195.1 Sepiola atlantica
AGGTGTTGGCAAATAGAGCTAATGTCAGAGAGATGTAATGTCAATCTTAGGGAAAGTGTTGTGGTTGTGAAACCGATGTAAGAATTAGTTTTATTATTATCGTCAGAGATACATTCTCCCATGGGGCATTGAAACTGATAGATTACATTGGTTCTTGCTAATGTGTTTTTGGTTCTGCGACGTGTTATTTTAAACTACATGATCCGATGTTTTCATTTGTTTTTGTAATAAATGATGGATCTTATTTTATTATATATATATATATATATATACGTATATACATATACACATATATATATATATATTTATAATTTGGGAAAGTTCATTTTTTTTATTTTTTAAGCATCTTTTGAATTTGAATATAAAGATAGAGGCAAAATTGCCTTCCTAAGAAACCATGTGTTAGATGCAGATAATAAAAACATTTTTTTTTTCTTCTTCATCTTGACTTTTTTTTCTAATATTTCGCTTGATATAACAAGCCTCGACAAAGTTTTAGACAAATAAAAGGTATTAACCTCTTTTTTTTTCGTAATAATCCTTCCTGGTCTTGTATATATATAACTATACATATATGAGCGCGTTCAAGATTCAAACGTAATAATTGCTTAATGGCTAATAATTTGGTAACGTGTATTTCTATGCTAGACACTTTAAAATATTATGACTAGTTTTGTAATTCCCATTATCGATTGTGGGATGTTTAGTTTTTATGTGGAGAGTTTCAAGAATGTTGAATCTTTTGGTGTTAATATCATGGTGTATTATTTTAGTATGTTTAACTAGTGTGGTTCTATATTGTGAAGGGGGCAGTCATGTGTTCAAGGTGTTGTCAAATGGAGCTAGTGTCAGAGAGATGTAAGGTTAATCTTCGGGAAAGTGTTGTGGTAGTGAAACCGATGTAAGAATTAGTTGTATTTTTATTGTCGAAGATACATTCTCCCATGAGGCATTGAAACTGATATACTGGTTCTTCCTAATGTATTTTGGGTCTGAGAAGTGTTATTTTTAACTAGATGGTTACACGTTTTCATTTTTTCTTAGTAAATGAAGAATCTTATTTTATTAGCAGAGTCGATGGGGGATATGTAGCGATGTATTATATTTTTAAGAGCTTTTTTCATCCAATTTAAAGTTTGGATGCATTTAGTTACAATAGAATAGATTTATGTAGTAGGAATTTAACTGATTATTATTAATATTGTCTAAGTTTCTAATCATTAATTTTATTTGTTCGTTTACAATATAATTGGGAAATCGATTATTAATTAGGACTTGCTTAACGTCCCGAAGATTAACCTTACATCTCTCTGACACTAGATCCATTTGCCAACACCTAAAAAGTTATGACTGCCCCATCTCAATATAGACACATACTAGTTAACAATACTAACATAATACACCACGATACCTACATGAAAAAGATTTAAAATTCTTGAAGCCCTCTACATAAAAACTAAACAACCCTCAATCAATAATGTTAATTACGAAACTAGTCACAATATTTTAAAAGTGTCTAGCATAGTAATAAACGTTACCAAATTCTTAGCCATTAAGCAATTTATACGTTTGAATCTTGAACGCGCTCAGAACGTAATCAAATTCTTAACGGTGAAGCAATCAAACTTTTGTATCTTGCACGCTCTTAGAACGTAATCACGCTCTCATGTAACATCTCAATATTATAGACGCTCATTTTAAGTTGTAAATTACTGGCCGTTATAATAATTTTAAAAAAACTCAACAGTAAAGACATTTTTTTTAAGAAACAAAGATTAACACCGCCTAAAGATGATTCGACGAATCAAATCGAAAGTATTCGACAAAAATGAAAGAAAATGGAACGAGAAACCCACGGAACTTACATACACCAATTTGACCGAAACACTAAATGGACCATTCGGAAAGTTGAAAAAATAAAAAAAAGTCTTATCAAGCTAAAACACTCCGTGCTATTTAATAATGTTTGCCTAATATATATATATATATATATATATATATATATATATATATATATATATATTGACCGGTAGTGAATAGTCATATCTCTATGCTGATGAGTCCCGATTATAAAGGACGAAACGTATACGTACATAGATAATAAACAATAACACATATTTATTATATGTAGCCCCTAGAAAAACCCGTCTAGTAGAGCACTGTAAGTGTAGTATTAACACAGCATGACGTCGCTAGCTTTAAATGCATCGTTCCTTTCATTAGTCGAACGCTCTATGACGGCAAGCCGCCGTATAAAGTGTTAAAATTAGCACCGTTTATTCGCTGTTCAACTTGGCCGAGTGGTTAAGGCGTCGGATTTGAGTTGCAAAATACTCGTAATCCGGGGTTTCGAATCGCATGACCGGTAGTGAATAGTCATATCTCTATGCTGATGAGTCCCGATTATTAAAAAGGACGAAACGTATACGTACATAGATAATACACAATAACAAATATTTATCATATATATGTATATACTTTTCCCCTCACATACGCATTTTTATCGTCGTAGTAATATTTCATATCTCCCCCCCCCCTATTTCTGAATCTCTCCGCTGTGTGCCTGACACCAGCCTAATCGTTTGTCGTGTTGTTGACCAGACGACATTTAACGACGGTGAATCCTTGTTCTTCTTCCCACCACCGTTCATTTACGGGACTGTTGTTTGCCACGATCCCTGGCGAAATGCCACCGACCGAGAGCAGGTAATAAAACGAACAGAAAGGAAATGCCAAGAAAGAAAGTAAGACAGAGGCAAAAACAATATATATATATATATATATATATATATATATATATATATATATATATATATGTATATATATATATATATATATATATATATATATATATATATATATATATGTATATATATATATATATATATATATATATATATATATATATATATAAAGTATGAAACTAAAAGTATACTTTTAGAGGATAGAACCTATAGTGAAATGGTTTAAGCTCAATATACGAGATAGAGCAATTATAAAGATAACTGAAGGAAGAGAGATAAAGATGTATGAATGACAAATCTATTTCAACTTCGATTGTTCAATGCAAGGTGTACTCGGTAATAACATGTTTATTTTTCTTTCCTTAAGCCAAGGCTTTTCAAAGATTAACATCTTATCATCAAAGGAATTACATAGATGGAAAAGTTGGCAGTGGAAAAGTCAAAATTCACTAACTGGACAGACTTTTTGAATGTTGGCTTTTCCATTAAATCATCAAATGTTTAATCATCAAATGTTAAACCATCAAATGTTAAATCATCAAGTGTTAAATCATCAAATGTTAAGTCATCAAGTGTTAAATCATCAAGTGTTAAATCATCAAGTGTTAAATCATCAAATGTTAAATCATCAAATGTTAAGTCATCAAGTGTTAAATCATCAAGTGTTAAATCATCAAGTGTTAAATCATCAAGTGTTAAATTATCAAGTGTTAAATTATCAAGTGTTAAATCATCAAATGTTAAATCATCAAATGTTAAATAATAAAATGTTAAACCATCAAGTGTTAAACCATCAAGTGTTAAATCATCAAATGTTTAATCATCAAGTGTTAAATCATCAAGCGTTAAATTATCAAGTGTTAAATCATCAAATGTTAAATCATCAAATGTTAAATCATCAAATGTTAAATCATCAAGTGTTAAACCATCAAGTGTTAAATCATCAAATGTTTAATCATCAAGTGTTAAATCATCAAGCGTTAAATTATCAAGTGTTAAATCATCAAATGTTAAATCATCAAATGTTAAATCATCAAATGTTAAATAATAAAATGTTAAACCATCAAGTGTTAAACCATCAAGTGTTAAATCATCAAATGTTAAATCATCAAGTGTTAAATCATCAAATGTTAAATCATCAAGTGTTAAATCATCAAATGTTAAATCATCAAATGTTAAATCATCAAATGTTAAATCATCAAATGTTAAATCATCAAGTGTTAAATCATCAAATGTTAAATCATCAAGTGTTAAATCATCAAGTGTTAAATCATCAAATGTTAAATCATCAAGTGTTAAATCATCGAGCGTTAAATTATCAAGTGTTAAATCATCAAATGTTAAATCATCAAATGTTAAATCATCAAATGTTAAATAATAAAATGTTAAACCATCAAGTGTTAAACCATCAAGTGTTAAATCATCAAATGTTAAATCATCAAGTGTTAAATCATCAAATGTTAAATCATCAAGTGTTAAATCATCAAATGTTAAATCATCAAATGTTAAATCATCAAATGTTAAATCATCAAGTGTTAAATCATCAAATGTTAAACCATCAAATGTTAAATCATCAAATGTTAAATCATCAAGTGTTAAATCATCAAATGTTAAATCATCAAATGTTAAATCATCAAATGTTAAATCATCAAGTGTTAAATCATCAAATGTTAAATCATCAAGTGTTAAATCATCAAGTGTTAAATCATCAAATGTTAAATCATCAAGTGTTAAATCATCGAGCGTTAAATTATCAAGTGTTAAATCATCAAATGTTAAATCATCAAATGTTAAATCATCAAATGTTAAATCATCAAATGTTAAATAATAAAATGTTAAATCATCAAGTGTTAAACCATCAAGTGTTAAATAATAAAATGTTAAACCATCAAGTGTTAAACCATCAAGTGTTAAATCATCAAGTGTTAAACCATCAAGTGTTAAATCATCAAGTGTTAAATCATCAAATGTTAAATAATATTGGCTCGCTGAAGCAACTCTTAACAAATGACACCCTGCCTGAGAGTCCATCATTCAAACCCTTCGGCCTAACCTTCACAGGTAACATGAATTGGAACAAATACATTGAAGATATTGCCAAGGCTGCAGCAAAGAAGGTGGTCTCCCTCTACTGTGCTAGTAAACTCCTCACACCTGACATTATCCTGTATCTCTACAAAACCACCATTCGCCCATGCATGGAGTATTGTTTTCACATCTGGGCTGGTGCATCATCTACTAGTCTCTCCCTCCTTGTCAAGGTCCAAAAAAGAATCGCCAACCTAATAGGTCCCTCACTGTCAACCAAGCTCCAGCCTCTGTCTCATCGCCGCAATGTAGCATCATTGTGCTTGTTTTACAAATACTTCAATGGATTATGCTCCGATGAATTGGCTACTCTGGTGCCCCCTCGACGTAAATTCACTAGACTAACTCGACAATCAACTAACTCTCATTCATTCACTGTGGAGGTCCCCAGATGTCGGAGAGCCTTCTACTCAAATAGCTTCTTTCCTCGTGCTGCTGGCCTCTGGAACTCCCTCCCTGCCCCCTGTTTCCCCAACAGTACAGACATGCAGAAATTTAAAACTAATGTAAACAGACATCTCGCTGCGCAGATCCCAATCTAGGTTGACCGCCCCCTACCTTCTCCCCTTTTCTTTTTTCTCAGTAGCCCCTTACGTCTGCAGTGGCGGCCTGCCTTGTTTGGGGTGAACTATGTTAAAAAAAAAAAATATCCAGACATTAAACAGCCGTAAAAATGTCCCACATAAAATTGCCCCCCCCCCATTTCTTTTCTCTTCTTTCTCTACCCTCAACATGACTTCATATTTGATTTGATTTTCGACGGTTTCAAATCTGACCACGTGACCTTCCAATCTTGAATTTTTAATTTCGTTTTCTTTTCTTCTTTTTAACTTAATTCTTTCAAAATATTACCTAAGAGAATGATCAAATTTTGCATTCTTCCTGATGAGATCTCAGTTTCTAACAGCTGTTGATCGATAAAATCGAAATGCCAGTGTCGCGGATTATGTACATGTCTGTGTAAATAAAAAATAATAATGATACATATAAGCTCTATTTGAGATTGAGCACTCTTTATAAGTCCGGTTGAAATTCTTTGGATGTTTATGCTGTAGATGTTTACCATATCTATATAGATATAGACTCCATATTTTTTTTACACGCATACTCTTACTCTCCATTACTTTAGATTTTTTCCAATTTTGAATTTTGAATTTTGGCTTTTCCACTGTCAACTTATCCATCTATGTAATTCCTCTGATAATAAGATTTCAATATATGAAAAGCCTTGGCTTAAGGAAAGAAAAATACACATGTTTTTATCGAGTACACTTTGCATTGAATAATCGAAGATGAAATAGATTTGTCATTCGTACATCTTTATCTCTCTTCCTTCATTTATCTTATATATATATATATATATATATATATATATATATATATATAAACTTAAAGAAAGAGGCCAAATGCCTTCAACAACCATGTGTTAGGTGGAGATGTTTTTATTAAAATCAAAATAAAAAATCAAAACATTTCTTTTTTTCTTTTTAATCTTGACTTTTTTTTATCTAATATTTCGCTTGATATAACAAGCCTCGACAGAGCTTTAGACAAATAAAAGGTATTAACCTTTTTTCGTAATAATCTTTCCTGTCTCCTAGAAGTGACGTCTGATGTTGTGTGGACGAACGGTGTGAATGTCTCTTTTAAATTGAACTTAAATCGCGCATGGTCGCTGATAGGTATAACTTTCGGAAAGTTCATTCTTTTTATTAAGCATCTTTAGAATTTTAAACTTAAAGAAAGAGGCAAAATGCCTTCAAAATCCATGTGTTAGATGCAGATATTTTTATTAACATTATTAATAACACGGAGTGTTTTTGCTTGATTAGACTTTTTTTTATTTTTTCAATTTTTTCATTATTATAACAGCCAGTAATTTACAACTTTAAATGAGCGTCTACATTATTGAGATGTTACATGAGAGCGTGATTACGTTCTAAGAGCGTGCAAGATTCAAAAAGTTTGATTGCTTCACCGTTAAGAATTTGATTACGTTCTGAGCGCGTTCAAGATTCAGACGTATAATTGCTTAATTGCTAAGAATTTGGTAACGTTTATTACTATGCTTGACACTTTAAAATATTGTGACTAGTTTCGTAATTAACATTATTGATTGTGGGATGTTTAGTTTTTATGTAGAGGGCTTCAAAATTTTTTAATATTTATGTGTTGGTATTGTGGTGTATTATTTAAGTATGTTTAACTAGTGTGTGTCTATATTGAGAGGGGGGCAGTCCTCTTTTTTAGGTGTTGGCAACTGAAGTTAGTATCAGAGAGGTGTAAGATATATATATATATATATATATATATATATATATATATATATATATATATATATATATATATACATATATATATATATATATATATATAAATGAATAAATAGAATAAATAAATAAAATAAAAAGTAAAGACATACTCTTTTCCTCTCTTTACATTCTATAAATACATATTCTTTTTTCACACTAACACACCTGAAGATGATTTGAGGATATCAAATCGAAAGTACTCGCAAAGAAGATGGAACAACAAAACTACGGAAACTTCATACACCAGTTTGATCGAGGTACGAAGTTGACCATTCGGAAGATCGAAAAAATTTTTTAAAAGATCACAAAGCAGAAACACTCCGTGCTATTCAACAACGTTTGCCTAAATGAAAACT
>OY744549.1:2817943-2847943 GCA_963556195.1 Sepiola atlantica
CCTGGCTGAATATCCTGGTTGTATTTATCAGCTTTTCCAGTTCTTTTTTGTTTTTTGCAAACAGTTTACGGTCATCCATGTACATCAGGTGGTTTATTCTTTGTTCTGTATCCATAAACCGGTATCCGGCATCACACTTTCTGAGTATGTAGTTGAGTGGCATCATGGCTATTATAAACAATAGTGGTGATAGAGAGTCTCCTTGAAAAATGTCTCTCTGTATTTTTATCTCAGACAGGTGTTGTCCTCCGGCTGTCAGTTTTAGTCTCCATGTTTCCATTGCTTTGTGGATGAGATTAATAATCCTGTCTGGTATTTTGTATATTTTTAAGCATTCAATTATCCATGTTTGGGGGATTCTGTCGTAGGCTTTCTTGTAGTCAATCCATGCCATGGTTATGTTCTTTTGTCTGCTCTTCACCTCCTTCAAGATCTTTTGATCAATGTGCCCCTCTTTGTCCTTTCCAGCATCCTTTTTGTTCCTCGAGGAGCAGTCCACGTTTGTCCAGGGATTGGTAGATTTGTTCTCTCAGTTGTGCTGTGAGAATTTTCCATATTATTGGTAGACATGTTATCGGTCTGTAGTTGCTGGGGGTCGTTCCCTTTTTGGGGTCTTTTTGTATTAATGTTGTTCTTCCTTCCGTCATCCATTCTGGTACGTCTGTTTTGCAGATACATCCACTCAGTTTCTGTGCTAGTCTTTCATGCAGGGTCGTGAATTTTTTAAACCAGTATGCATGTATTCCATCGTGGCCTGGTGCTCTCCAGTTTGCCATTTTTCTTAGGGTTTTCTTGATCGTTTCTTTGTTGATTTCTGTTTCGGTTCCTTCTTCGATTTCCTGCAGTTCATCTTTCATGTTTTTCAACCATTGGGCATTCTTGTTGTGCTTTTTTGGTTCTTCCCATATCTTGCTCAAGAATTGTTTTGTTTCTGTTGGGTTCGGTTGCTCTGTTGTTGTTTTTTCTCCATTTACGTTTTTGTAAAACTGGCTTTCATTGTTTTCAAAGGTCCTGTTCTGTTTGCTCTGTTCTGATGTGTACCTGTATCGTCTCAGTCTTCCTTCTATTGCTGCTATCTTTTGTTTTATTTCTTCATGTTTCTCATTTAGTTTTTCCTTGTGTTTCTGATTTTTGCTTCTTAATCGTTTCATGTCCTCCTTCCTTCTGTTCACGGTTTTAGCTTCTTTCCGAAGTTTGGTGATCTGGGTTTCCAGTCTGATTTCCCATCCAGGTTTTGTCGGTCCACTCTTTTGTCCATTCTCTTCGTTTCTTAGTTTCATACTTACCGATTTTGCCCCTGCATATATCAGGTTGTTTAGGTCTGTAATAGTTTCCTTTGGGATGTGTGTGAGGAGTCTGTTTACTCTTTCTGTTTTTGCTTTTAACTTCTTCGCTACTTCATTCCTGAGAAATGGGAGTTTTGTTTTGTTTTCTAACATGTATCGTCTAATGTTCTCCACTTCACTTGCTTCTTTTTCGTTAAGTTCTATCTCAGCAGGTTCTGTGGTTCCGCAGTCTCCTATCTCATCTGGTTCTGTGATTCCGTAGTCTTCAATCTCTTCAGTTTCAGTGTGTATGTTTTGCCCGTCCTCTTCCTGTGGTTTCTCATTCGGTGGTTTTTCTTGCTCCGTTTCACCATTAACCTTCTGTCTGATTTCCGTCAGTTCCATCTCCGAGAACAATCCTCGCTTGAGGATCTGTCTTGCTTGATCTGCTATCCTTTGTTCCGTTGTATGGTAGTCACTAGCAATGTCCCATAGATGTTTCATTCGTTTTCGGTAGCCTCTTTCTGTAGGGTAGCGGCTTTTATAATAGCATTCCATCACCAGTCTGTTCTCTTTCGTGGTCCATTTCTTTCTATATCTTTTCAGTTTTCTGTTTTCGCTCTGGTTTTCCTGTCTTTGATCTGTGTCCTTGTCATACCTGGAATCAGAGAGGTTACTCACCTGGTTCTTGTCCGTTGTCTTGTTTCTGAAATGAGAAGGGCCAACATTCGCAGGATGCGGACTGGGTCCTCCATGTTGGCTAACGAGGGAACACCTGCCCATCATGACACTCAGGTCTTTCTTCTGAGTCCCACGGCTTGTATTGATATTATTGTGCATTATTCATATTTTTGGTGTGTGTGGCCACACCAGGCCCAGGCTTATTCTGCCTGTGGTCCTGTCACAGGGATAGTGATTGTCTCATTTATTTTAATGAGTGATATTGTGCACTATCACACACAAAAAATATATATATATATATATATATATATATATATATATATATGTTATATAAGGATATTATAAGTTCATTGTATACGAAAAGGGAACAGAAAGTTGAAGATAGGTTTCCCTCTCGCAAGTAAGTACAAAGAAAGAATTAAAAGAAAGACAGACAAAAACTTCAGGCCAGCATGGAATTAAGAATTTCTGCAGTCAGAAATCAATAGACAGTATATATCAACATTTAAACACATTTAAGTCAAACACAGAGATGAGAACATTCATGTAAGACACATTAAGATTTGGAGAATATTGGCAAGAAAAGAAAGACAGAGTAAAGATTGTTGGTAAAAGCAACGAAACAGCCTGGAAGAAAAGATTATTTAACTCAGGAAATAAAAGTAAATTAATTATTTAGCTTTTTTTTTTTGCTTGCTTTTTTTTTTTCCATAAATGACATCCAATAAACTTTCAGTTGAAAATTTTGGTCACGAAATTCCATGTCGGTGGTACGCTCTCAACTTTTGGATGTTTTCTTTGATTTTTACCTTTTGGCTTGGCTCATAGTGTAGTATCTGTTCCGATGGATACTACACCCTATAGACCTGTACCATCTTGACCTTCGGGTCTTGATTCCGCCGGTCTGTGGGTTTGTCCTGTGCAGTTCTAGGAGGTCTACCCTCCCAGGCTTTGCCTTCTCACCCTTTGTTGCTAATCGCCTGAGGCGCTCCTACCAGGGAATGCCGACAGGGCTGCCCAGGCATTTTTTGTAGACCAGAGTGCTCATCTTTTCAGGCGCTGGCTTTTCAAATCCCACTTTCCCGACCGTGTGTCACCTCTTACCGCTGGAAGATAAATACTTCAACTTTTGGATGTTTTAGTTTAGTAGTCAATTCTTTTCACCTTGGACATTCAAGTTGTCTTTTAACACTTTCGCCGTTCCTAACAGAATTGGAACAACAAAATTGTCACGTCAATCTGTTTAAGCCATTTATGGTGGCTTTTTGTTATGGTTCCAAGCGTTCCAATTACAACGGGGATCACCTTTACTTCTTTACATTTCCATAGTCTAACTAATTTCCATTTAAGGCCTTGATTATTTTATTATTATAATCATTATTATCATAATTATCATTATTATTTTCATAATTATTATTATTATTATTATTATTAATAATATTTTTATTATCATTATCATTATCATTATTATTATTTTTATTATTATCATTATTATTATTGTTATTATTTTTTCATTATTATTATTATTATTATTATTATTTTAATTATTATTATTATTATTATTATTATTATTATTATTATTATAATTATATTTTTTTATCATTATTATTATTATTTTTATTATTATTATAATTATCATTATTATTACTATTATCATTATTATTATTATTATCATTATTATTATTATTATTTTAATTATTACTATTATTATTATTATTATTATTATTATAATTTTTGTTATTATTCTTATTATTGTTATTACTATTACTATTATTATTATTTTATCATCATTTTATTATTATTATTTTTTATTATCATTATTATTTTTATTATTATTTTAATATTATTATTTTTTATTATTATTGATTCTTATTGCTTCTTCTTCTTCTTCTTCTTCTTCTTATTATTATTATTATTATTATTATTTTTATTATTTTTATTATTATTATTTTTATTGTTATTATTATTATTATTTTTATTATCATTTTTATTATTTTTATTATTATTATTTTATTTTTTTAATTATTTTTTTATTATTATTTTTATAATTTTTATTATTATTTTTATTATTTTATTATTAGTTTTATTATTTTTATTATTATTATTTTTTTTTTTAATTATTTTTTATTATTATTTTTATAATTTTTATTATTATTTTTATTATTTTTATTATTATTATTATTTTTATTATCATTTTTATTATTATTTGTATTATTTTTATTATTATTATTATTATTATTATTTTTATTATTATTATTATTATTATTATTATTATTATTATTATTATTATTATTATTATTATTATTATTATTATTATCATTTTTATTATAATTATTTTTTATTTTTTCTTCTTTTTCTTCTTATTATTATTTACTCCTATGAGTTTTCACACAAGTCATTATTATCACACAAGTAATTGCTAACTGACGAGTGGTGTTCCTTTGAATCTGAGTGATAATAAATATTCCCTGATTTCCGGCATTTTTCCCCTCCTTCGATAGCCATTTCAAATAATATTGCATCGTAGCAACAGCCGTTTACCATTGATTTCTCGCTGATCATCTCTGGAATTTGAGTTCCAGTACTCTCAGCACTCTTACGGAGGAGGTCTGAGAGGTGCTCTTCCATCCTCTTAATCTACTCATTTTTCACTGAAGGGCTACTGTAAATTAGGGGCCGCCTAATTGGGGAGTTGTGCAGCAAGATGATTGTTCACATTACATTTAAATATATTTTCTTATTTTGATTTGATTTTAATTATGGAATACGGATAGGGCGTTAGTGTCGGTATTTAAATGATATTTTTTTTTTTTATTAATGTTGAGTTGCAGTTGGGTTTTTATTGTATAGGGCTTCGGAGATATGTATAGGGCGTACAACTATTTTATAGGTGATTTTAGTGTTTAATAAAAAAAAAAATTAAAAAGCACAAAAGCGAAAAACTAAGACGCAACTCCAATGATGACGATAGCGAGATCGAACGCGCTCGAGAGACGGCCGACAAAGCAACAGTCGGAACCATGACGTTTAAACTAACACCTGAAAACAGAAAACTTGCTCGCCACGTCAAAGAATTCATCAATGAAAATAATAAAAAGAGAAAACTACGTTGTCTGTATAAATAACGATTTTCTGTCTAAATATACACACCTTACATGTTAACAATTTTTTGTGGACTGATCCGGATTCACCCATAGTGACAGGATAGATTCGTCAGGTCACTATGAAGTCGACAACTTTTCCCTTACCAAGGAGAACCGCTTAGCGAACCGCTTAGCACGTCTGCCTAGAGCCGGTAATGGCGACCAACTTATTGTAATTACATATTCTTAATACAATTTCTATTCCTTTCAATTCCTGTCTTGAGTTTCTTCTTTACTTATTGTTATTCTTACGATATAACAAACTTCAAAAGAAATAATTTGTCTATGTAACTCTCCGTATTTTTTAGAAAAAATGTGTCTATGCAACTCACCGAATTTTTTAGAAATAATGTGTCTATGTAACTCACCGTATTTTTAAGAAATAATGTGTCCATGTAACTCACCGTATTTTTTAGAAATAATGTGTCTATGTAACTCAGCGTATTTTTTAGAAATAATGTGTCTATGTAACTCACCGTATTTTAAAGAAATAATGTGTCTATGTAACTCACCGTATTTTTAAGAAATAATGTGTCCATGTAACTCACCGTATTTTTAAGAAATAATGTGTCTATGTAACTCACCGTATTTTTTAGAAATAATCTGTCTATGTAACTCACCATATTTTTAAGAAATAATGTGTCTATGTAACTCACCGTATTTTTTAGAAATAATGTGTCTATGTAACTCACCGTATTTTTAAGAAATAATGTGTCTATGCAACTAACCTTATTTTTTAGAAATAATGTGTCTATGTAACTCACCTTATTTTTTAGAAATAATGTGTCTATGTAACTCACCTTATTTTTTAGAAATAATGTGTCTATGTAACTCACCGTATTTTTTAGAAATAATGTGTCTATGTAACTCACCGTATTTTTTAGAAATAATGTGTCTATGTAACTCACCGTATTTTTTAGAAATAATGTGTCTATGCAACCTACCGTATTTTTTAGAAATAATGTGTCTATGTAACTCACCGTATTTTTTAGAAATAATGTGTCTATGTAACTCACCGTATTTTTAAGAAATAATGTGTCCATGTAACTCACCGTATTTTTAAGAAATAATGTGTCCATGTAACTCACCGTATTTTTATGAAATAATGTGTCTATGTAACTCACCGTATTTTTTAGAAATAATGTGTCTATGTAACTCACCGTATTTTTAAGAAATAATGTGTCCATGTAACTCACCGTATTTTTAAGAAATAATGTGTCCATGTAACTCACCGTATTTTTATGAAATAATGTGTCTATGTAACTCACCGTATTTTTTAGAAATAATGTGTCTATGCAACCTACCGTATTTTTTAGAAATAATGTGTCTATGCAACCTACCGTATTTTTTAGAAATAATGTGTCCATGTAACTCACCGTATTTTTTATAAATAATGTGTCTATGTAACTCACCGTATTTTTAAGAAATAATGTGTCCATGTAACTCACCGTATTTTTTAGAAATAATGTGTCTATGTAACTCACCGTATTTTTTAGAAATAATGTGTCTATGTAACTCACCGTATTTTTTAGAAATAATGTGTCTATGTAACTCACCGTATTTTTAAGAAATAATGTGTCCATGTAACTCACCGTATTTTTTAGAAATAATGTGTCTATGTAACTCACCGTATTTTTAAGAAATAATGTGTCCATGTAACTCACCGTATTTTTTAGAAATAATGTGTCAATGTAACTCACCGTATTTTTAAGAAATAATGTGTCCATGTAACTCACCGTATTTTTTAGAAATAATGTGTCTATGTAACTCACCGTATTTTTTAGAAATAATGTGTCTATGTAACTCACCGTATTTTTTAGAAATAATGTGTCTATGCAACCTACCGTATTTTTTAGAAATAATGTGTCTATGTAACTCACCGTATTTTTAAGAAATAATGTGTCCAAGTAACTCACAGTATTTTTTAGAAATAATGTGTCTATGCAACCTACCGTATTTTTTAGAAATAATGTGTCTATGTAACTCACCGTATTTTTTAGAAATAATGTGTCTATGTAACTCACCGTATTTTTTAGAAATAATGTGTCTATGTAACTCACCGTATTTTTAAGAAATAATGTGTCTATGTAACTGACCGTATTTTTTAGAAATAATGTGTCTATGTAACTCACCGTATTTTTTAGAAATAATGTGTCTATGTAACTCACCGTATTTTTAAGAAATAATGTGTCCATGTAACTCACCGTATTTTTTAGAAATAATGTGTCTATGTAACTCACCGTATTTTTAAGAAATAATGTGTCCATGTAACTCACCGTATTTTTTAGAAATAATGTGTCTATGCAACTCACCGTATTTTTTAGAAATAATGTGTCTATGTAACTCACCGTATTTTTTAGAAATAATGTGTCTATGCAACCTACCGTATTTTTTAGAAATAATGTGTCCATGTAACTCACCGTATTTTTTAGAAATAATGTGTCTATGTAACTCACCGTATTTTTTAGAAATAATGTGTCTATGCAACCTACCGTATTTTTTAGAAATAATGTGTCTATGTAACTCACCGTATTTTTAAGAAATAATGTGTCTATGTAACTCACCGTATTTTTTAGAAATAATGTGTCTATGCAACCTACCTTATTTTTAAGAAATAATGTGTCCATGTAACTCACCGTATTTTTATAGAAATAATGTGTCTATGCAACTCACCGTATTTTTTAGAAATAATGTGTCTATGCAACCTACCGTATTTTTTAGAAATAATGTGTCCATGTAACTCACCGTATTTTTTAGAAATAATGTGTCTATGTAACTTACCGTATTTTTTAGAAATAATGTGTCTATGTAACTCACCGTATTTTTTAAGTAATAATGTGTCTATGTAACTCACCGTATTTTTCAGAAATAATGTGTCCATGTAACTCACCGTATTTTTTAGAAATAATGTGTCCATGTAACTCACCGTATTTTTTAGAAATAATGTGTCTATGTAACTCACCGTATTTTTTAGAAATAATGTGTCTATGCAACCTACCGTATTTTTTAGAAATAATGTGTCTATGTAACTCACCGTATTTTTTAGAAATAATGTGTCCATGTAACTCACCATATTTTTTAGAAATAATGTGTCTATGTAACTCACCGTATTTTTTAGAAATAATGTGTCTATGTAACTCTCCGTATTTTTTAGAAATAATGTGTCTATGTAACTCACCGTATTTTTTAGAAATAATGTTTATATGTAACTTACCGTATTTTTAAGAAATAATGTGTCTATGTAACTCACCGTATTTTTTAGAAATAATCTGTCTATGTAACTCACCATATTTTTAAGAAATAATGTGTCTATGTAACTCACCGTATTTTTTAGAAATAATGTGTCTATGTAACTCACCGTATTTTTTAGAAATAATGTGTCTATGCAACTAACCTTATTTTTTAGAAATAATGTGTCTATGTAACTCACCTTATTTTTTATAAATAATGTGTCTATGTAACTCACCTTATTTTTTAGAAATAATGTGTCTATGTAACTCTCCGTATTTTTTAGAAATAATGTGTCTATGCAACTCATCGTATTTTTTAGAAATAATGTGTCTATGTAACTCACCGTATTTTTAAGAAATAATGTGTCTATGTAACTAACCTTATTTTTTAGAAATAATGTGTCTATGTAACTCACGTTATTTTTTAGAAATCATGTGTCTATGTAACTCACCGTATTTTTTAGAAATAATGTGTCTATCCGACTCACCTTATTATTTAGAAATAATGTGTCTATCCAACTCACCTTATTTTTTAGAAATAATGTGTCTATGTAACTCACCTGTTTTTTTAGAAATAATATGTCTATGTAACTTACCTTATTTTTTAGAAATAATGTGTCTATCCAACTCACCTTATTTTTTTGAAATAATGTGTCTATGTAACTCACCGTATTTTTTAGAAATAATGTGTCTATGTAACTTACCTTATTTTTTAGAAATAATGTGTCTATGTAACTTACCTTATTTTTTAGAAATAATGTGTCTATGTAACTCACCGTATTTTTTAGAAATAATGTGTCTATGTAACTCACCTTATTTTTTAGAAATAATGTGTCTATGTAACTTACCTTATTTTTTAGAAATATTGTGTCTATCCAACTCACCTTATTTTTTAGAAATAATGTGTCTATGTAACTCACCTTATTTTTTAGACATAATGTGTCTATGTAACTCACCTTATTTGGTAGAAATAATGTGTCTATCCAACTCACCTTATTTTTTAGAAATAATGTGTCTATGTTACTCCCCGTATTTTTTAGAAATAATGTGTCTATGTAACTTACCGTATTTTTTAGAAATAATGTGTCTATGTAACTTACCTTATTTTTTAGAAATAATGTGTCTATCCAACTCACCTTATTTTTTAGAAATAATGTGTCTATGTAACTCACCATATTTTTTAGAAATAATGTGTCTATGTAACTTACCGTATTTTTTTGGAAATAATGTGTCTATGTAACTTACCTTATTTTTTAGAAATAATGTGTCTATCCAACTCACCTTATTTTTTAGAAATAATGTGTCTATGTTACTCCCCGTATTTTTTAGAAATAATGTGTCTATGTTACTCCCCGTATTTTTAAGAAATAATGTGTCTATGTAACTTACCTTATTTTTTAGAAATAATGTGTCTATCCAACTCACCTTATTTTTTAGAAATAATGTCTCTATGTAACTCACCTTATTTTTTAGAAATAATGTGTCTATGCAACTCACCGTATTTTTTAGAAATAATGTGTCTATGTAACTTACCTTATTTTTTAGAAATAATGTGTCTATCCAACTCACCTTATTTTTTAGAAATAATGTGTCTATCCAACTCACCTTATTTTTTAGAAATAATGTGTCTATGTAACTCACCTTATTTTTTAGAAATAATGTGTCTATGTAACTCACCTTATTTTTTAGAAATAATGTGTCTATGTAACTTACCTTATTTTTTAGAAATAATGTGTCTATCCAACTCACCTTATTTTTTAGAAATAATGTGTCTATGTTACTCCCCGTATTTTTTAGAAATAATGTGTCTATGTAACTTACCGTATTTTTTAGAAATAATGTGTCTATGTAACTTACCTTATTTTTTAGAAATAATGTGTCTATCCAACTCACCTTATTTTTTAGAAATAATGTGTCTATGTAACTCACCTTATTTTTTAGAAATAATGTGTCTATGTAACTCACCGTATTTTTTAGAAATAATGTGTCTATGTAACTCACCTTATTTTTAAGAAATAATGTGTCTATGTAACTTACCTTATTTTTTAGAAATAATGTGTCTATCCAACTCACCTTATTTTTTAGAAATAATGTCTCTATGTAACTCACCTTATTTTTTAAAAATAATGTGTCTATGTAACTCACCGTATTTTTTAGAAATAATGTGTCCATGTAACTCACCTTATTTTTTTAGAAATAATGTGTCTATGCAACTAACCTTATTTTTAAGAAATAATGTGTCTATGCAACTAACCTTATTTTTTAGAAATAATGTGTCTATGTAACTCACCTTATTTTTTAGAAATAATGTGTCTATGTAACTCACCGTATTTTTTAGAAATAATGTGTCTATGTAACTCACCATATTTTTAAGAAATAATGTGTCCATGTAACTTACCTTATTTTTTAGAAATAATGTGTCTATGTAACTCACCTTATTTTTTAGAAATAATGTGTCTATGTAACTTACCTTATTTTTTAGAAATAATGTGTCTATCCAACTCACCTTATTATTTAGAAATAATGTGTCTATGTAACTCACCGTATTTTTTAGAAATAATGTGTCTATGCAACCAACCTTATTTTTAAGAAATAATGTGTCTATGCAACTAACCTTATTTTTTAGAAATAATGTGTCTATGCAACTCACCGTATTTTTTAGAAATAATGTGTCTATGTAACTCACCGTATTTTTAAGAAATAATGTGTCTATGCAACTCACCGTATTTTTTAGAAATAATGTGTCTATGTAACTCACCGTATTTTTAAGAAATAATGTGTCCATGTAACTCACCTTATTTTTTAGAAATAATGTGTCTATGTAACTTACCTTATTTTTTAGAAATAATGTGTCTATCCAACTCACCTTATTTTTTAGAAATAATGTGTCTATGTTACTCCCCGTATTTTTTAGAAATAATGTGTCTATGTAACTTACCGTATTTTTTAGAAATAATGTGTCTATGTAACTTACCTTATTTTTTAGAAATAATGTGTCTATCCAACTCACCTTATTTTTTAGAAATAATGTGTCTATGTAACTCACCTTATTTTTTAGAAATAATGTGTCTATGTAACTCACCGTATTTTTTAGAAATAATGTGTCTATGTAACTCACCTTATTTTTAAGAAATAATGTGTCTATGTAACTTACCTTATTTTTTAGAAATAATGTGTCTATCCAACTCACCTTATTTTTTAGAAATAATGTCTCTATGTAACTCACCTTATTTTTTAAAAATAATGTGTCTATGTAACTCACCGTATTTTTTAGAAATAATGTGTCCATGTAACTCACCTTATTTTTTTAGAAATAATGTGTCTATGCAACTAACCTTATTTTTAAGAAATAATGTGTCTATGCAACTAACCTTATTTTTTAGAAATAATGTGTCTATGTAACTCACCGTATTTTTTAGAAATAATGTGTCTATGTAACTCACCGTATTTTTTAGAAATAATGTGTCTATGTAACTCACCATATTTTTAAGAAATAATGTGTCTATGTAACTCACCATATTTTTTAAGAAATAATGTGTCTATGTAACTAACCTTATTTTTTAGAAATAATGTGTCTATGTAACTCACCTTATTTTTTAGAAATAATGTGTCTATGTAACTCACCGTATTTTTTAGAAATAATGTGTCTATGTAACTCACCATATTTTTAAGAAATAATGTGTCCATGTAACTTACCTTATTTTTTAGAAATAATGTGTCTATGTAACTCACCTTATTTTTTAGAAATAATGTGTCTATGTAACTTACCTTATTTTTTAGAAATAATGTGTCTATCCAACTCACCTTATTATTTAGAAATAATGTGTCTATGTAACTCACCGTATTTTTTAGAAATAATGTGTCTATGCAACCAACCTTATTTTTAAGAAATAATGTGTCTATGCAACTAACCTTATTTTTTAGAAATAATGTGTCTATGCAACTCACCGTATTTTTTAGAAATAATGTGTCTATGTAACTCACCGTATTTTTAAGAAATAATGTGTCTATGTAACTCACCATATTTTTAAGAAATAATGTGTCTATGTAACTAACCTTATTTTTAAGAAATAATGTGTCTATGTAACTAACCTTATTTTTTAGAAATAATGTGTGTATGTAACTCACCTTATTTTTTAGAAATAATGTGTCTAGGCAACTCACCGTATTTTTTAGAAATAATGTGTCTATGCAACCTACTGTATTTTTTAGAAATAATGTGTCTATGTAACTCACCTTATTTTTTAGAAATAATTTGTCTATGTAACTCACCTTATTTTTTAGAAATAATGTGTCTATGTAACTCACTGTATTTTTTAGAAATAATGTGTCTATGCAACTCACTTTATTTTTTAGAAATAATGTGTCTATGTAACTCACCTTATTTTTTAGAAATAATGTGTCTATGTAACTCACCTTATTTTTTAGAAATAATGTGTCTATGTAACTCACCTTATTTTTTAAAAATAATGTGTCGATGTAACTCACCATATTTTTTAGAAATAATGTGTCTATGCAACTCTCCGTATTTTTTAGAAATAATGTGTCTATGCAACTCTCCGTATTTTTTAGAAATAATGTGTCTATGCAACTCTCCGTATTTTTTAGAAATAATGTGTCTATGCAACTCACCGTATTTTTTAGAAATAATGTGTCGATGCAACTCACCATATTTTTTAGAAATAATGTGTCTATGCAACTCTCCGTATTTTTTAGAAATAATGTGTCTATGCAACTCTCCGTATTTTTTAGAAATAATGTGTCTATGCAACTCACCGTATTTTTTAGAAATAGTGTGTCTATGCAACTCACCTTATTTTTTAGAAATAATGTGTCTATGTAACTCACCGTATTTTTTAGAAATAATGTGTCTATGCAACTCACCGTATATTTTAGAAATAATGTGTCTATGCAACTCACCGTATTTTTTAGAAATAATGTGTCTATGCAACTCACCTTATTTTTTAGAAATAATGTGTCTATGCAACTCAGCGTATTTTTAAGAAATAATGTGTCTATGTAACTCACCGTATTTTTTAGAAATAATGTGTCTATGTAACTCACCTTATTTTTTAGAAATAATGTGTCTATGTAACTCAGCGTATTTTTTAGAAATAATGTGTCTATGTAACTCACCGTATTTTTTAGAAATAATGTGTCTATGTAACTCACCTTATTTTTTAGAAATAATGTGTTTATGCAACTCACCTTATTTTTTAGAAATAATGTGTCTATGTAACTCACCGTATTTTTTAGAAATAATGTGTCTATGTAACTCACCTTATTTTTTAGAAATAATGTGTCTATGCAACTCACCGTATTTTTTAGAAATAATGTGTCCATGTAACTCACCGTATTTTTTAGAAATAATGTGTCTATGCAACTCACCGTATTTTTTAGAAATAATGTATCTATGCAACTAACCGTATTTTTTAGAAATAATGTGTCTATGCAACTCACCGTATTTTTTAGAAATAATGTGTCTATGCAACTGACCGTATTTTAAAGAAATAATGTGTCTATGTAACTCACCGTATTTTTTAGAAATAATGTATCTATGCAATTAACCGTATTTTTTAGAAATAATGTGTCTATGCAACTCAACGTATTGTTTAGAAATAATGTGTCTATGTAACTCACCGTATTTTTTTAGATTTAATCTGTCTATATAACTCATCGATTTTTTAGAAATAATGTGTCCAAGTAACTCACAGTATTTTTTAGAAATAATGTATCTATGTGACTCACCGTATTTTTTAGTAATAATGTGTCTATGTAACTCACCGTATTTTTTTAGAAATAATGTGTCTATGTAACTCAATGTACTTTTTTAGATTCAATCTGTCTATGTAATTCACCGTATTTTTTTAGAAATAATGTATCTATGTAACTCACCGTAATTGTAGAAATAATGTGTCTATGCAACTCACCGTATTTTTTTAGAAATAATGTGTCTATGTAACTCACCGTATTTTTGGAAATAATGTGTCTATGTAACTCACCGTAATTTTAGAAATAATGTGTCTATGCTACTCAACGTATTTTTTTAGAAATAATGTGTCTATGTAATACACCGCATTTTTTTATATATAATCTGTCTATGTAACTCACCGTATTTAAGAAATGATGTGTCCAAGTAACTCACAGTATTTTTTAGAAATAATGTATCTATGTGACTCACCGTATTTTATATAAATAATGTGTCCAAGTAACTCACAGTATTTTTTAGGAATTATGTGTATGTAACTCACCTGTTTTTAAGAAATAATGTGTCCAAGTAACTCACATTATTTTTTAGAAATAATGTGTCTATGCAACTCACCGTATTTTTTAGTAATAATGTGCCTATGTTACTCACCGTATTTTTTTAGAAATAACGTGTCTATGTAACTCACCGTATTTTTTAAAAACAATGTGTCTATGTAACTCACCGTATTTCTTTAGATATAATGTGTCTATGTAACTCACCATTTTTAAGAAATAATATGTCTATGTAACTCACCGTATTTTTTAGAAATAATGTGTCTATGTAACTCACCGCATTTTTTTGTGATTTAATCTGTCTATGTAACTCACCGTATTTTTAAGAAATGATGTGTCCAAGTAACTCACAGTATTTTTTAGGAATAATGTGTCTATGTAACCTACCGGTTTTTAAGAAATAATGTGTCCAAGTAACTCACAGTATTTTTTAGAAATAATGTGTCTATGTGACTCACCATAATTTTAGAAATAATGTGTCTATGTAACTCACCGTATTTTTTAGATTTAATCTGTCTATGTAATTCATCGTATTTTTTAAGAAATAATGTGTCTATGTAACTCACCGGATTTTTAGAAATAATGTGTCTATGCTACTCAAAGTATTTTTTTAGAAATAATGTGTCTATGTAACTCCCCGTATTTTTTTAGATATAATATGTCTCACCGTTTTTTAAGAAATAATGTGTCCAAGTAACTCACAGTATTTTTTAGAAATAATGTGTCTATGTAACTCACCGTATTTTTTTAGATATAATATGTCTCACCGTTTTTTAAGAAATAATGTGTCCAAGTAACTCACAGTATTTTTTAGAAATAATGTGTCTATGTAACTCACCGTATTTTTTAAAAATAATGTGTGGATGCAGCACACAGTATTTTTTAGAAATAATGTGTCTATGTAACTCACCGTAATTTTAAGAAATAATGTGTTTATGCAACTCACCGTATTTTTTAGTGATAATGTGTCTATGCAACTAACCGTATTGTTTAGAAATAATGTGTCTATGCAACTCACCGTATTTTTTAGAAATAATGTGTTTATGCAACTCACCGTATTTTTTAGAAATAATGTGTCTATGAAACTCAACGTATTTTTTAGAAATAATGTGTCTACGCAACTCACCGTATTTTTTAGAAATAATATGTCTACGCAACTAACCGTATTTTTTAGAAATAATGTGTCTATGCAACTCAACGTATTTTTTAGAAATAATGTGTCTATGTAACTCAACGTATTTTTTAGAAATAATGTATCTATGCAACTCACCGTATTTCTTAGAAATAATGTGTCTATTCAACTCACCGTATTTTAAAGAAATAATGTGTCTATGTAACTCACCGTATTTTTTAGAAATAATGTGTCTATGCAACTCTACGTATTTTTTTAGAAATAATGTGTCTATGCAACTCAACGTATTTTTTAGAAATAATGTGTCTTGCATAGACACATTATTTCTAAAAACTCACCGGATTTTTTTAGCAATAATGTGTCTATGCAACTCACCGTATTTTTTGGTAATAATGTGCCTATGTTACTCACCGTATTTTTTTAGAAATAACGTGTCTATGTAACTCACCGTATTTTTTAAAAACAATGTGTCTATGTAACTCACCGTATTTCTTTAGATATAATGTGTCTATGTAACTCACCATTTTTAAGAAATAATATGTCTATGTAACTCACCGTATTTTTTAGAAATAATGTGTCTATGTAACTCACCGCATTTTTTTGTGATTTAATCTGTCTATGTAACTCACCGTTTTTTAAGAAATAATGTGTCCAAGTAACTCACAGTATTTTTAGAAAAAAAGTAGCTATGTGATTCACCGTATTTTTAAGAAATGATGTGTCCAAGTAACTCACAGTATTTTTTAGGAATAATGTGTCTATGTAACCTACCGGTTTTTAAGAAATAATGTGTCCAAGTAACTCACAGTATTTTTTAGAAATAATGTGTCTATGTGACTCACCATAATTTTAGAAATAATGTGTCTATGTAACTCACCGTATTTTTTAGATTTAATCTGTCTATGTAATTCATCGTATTTTTTAAGAAATAATGTGTCTATGTAACTCACCGGATTTTTAGAAATAATGTGTCTATGCTACTCAAAGTATTTTTTTAGAAATAATGTGTCTATGTAACTCCCCGTATTTTTTTAGATATAATATGTCTCACCGTTTTTTAAGAAATAATGTGTCCAAGTAACTCACAGTATTTTTTAGAAATAATGTGTCTATGTAACTCACCGTATTTTTTTAGATATAATATGTCTCACCGTTTTTTAAGAAATAATGTGTCCAAGTAACTCACAGTATTTTTTAGAAATAATGTGTCTATGTAACTCACCGTATTTTTTAAAAATAATGTGTGGATGCAGCACACAGTATTTTTTAGAAATAATGTGTCTATGTAACTCACCGTAATTTTAAGAAATAATGTGTTTATGCAACTCACCGTATTTTTTAGTGATAATGTGTCTATGCAACTAACCGTATTGTTTAGAAATAATGTGTCTATGCAACTCACCGTATTTTTTAGAAATAATGTGTTTATGCAACTCACCGTATTTTTTTAGAAATAATGTGTCTATGCAACTCAACGTATTTTTTAGAAATAATGTGTCTACGCAACTCACCGTATTTTTTAGAAATAATATGTCTACGCAACTAACCGTATTTTTTAGAAATAATGTGTCTATGTAACTCAACGTATTTTTTAGAAATAATGTATCTATGCAACTCACCGTATTTTTTAGAAATAATGTGTCTATTCAACTCACCGTATTTTAAAGAAATAATGTGTCTATGTAACTCACCGTATTTTTTAGAAATAATGTGTCTATGCAACTCAACGTATTTTTTAGAAATAATGTGTCTTGCATAGACACATTATTTCTAAAAACTCACCGTATTTTTTAGAAATACTGTGTCTATGTAACACACCATTTTTTTTTTAATAAGTTTTCCAAAATTCATAATGGTCTGTTAATTAGCCTGCATATATATATATATATATATATATATATATATATATATATATATATATATATATATATATATATATTAGTGTAGTGTGTTTCTCTATTGTTAGGCATAAATATATATATGTATATATAAATATATATATATATATATATATAAATATATAGCATGATAAATAATGCATGTAGATGTATAAATAAATGTATATATATATATTTATATATATATATATATATATATATATATATATATATATATATATACGCGTGTGCGCATGTATTTAAGTAAAGTCATATATATATATATATATATATATATATATATATATATATATATATATATATATATGTATTATAATATAAAATGAAGTAATAAAATAAGGTGTCAATCAAATTTTATTAGAATTCAAAGTTCATGCAAAGCATCCTTAAGTCCTTAGCTCATGAGTTTTCAAAGATAATTCTTCACTTCAGAGGACCATTACCGCAGTTATACTACTACAGGCAATAATGACACCTTATTTTATTACTTCATTTTATATTATAATATTAATGCTCTATCCAGTATATTGAGCTTCAGTTTTTTTATCCGGATGTTTCACTAATTATAAGATATTAGTTGACGCTCATATCTTTTGTTGGATTGCTTCATATATATATATATATATATATATATATATATATATATATATATATATATATATATATATATATATATATGTATATATATATATATATGGTGTAGTGTGGTTATCTATAGTTAAGCATAAACATATATATATATAAATATATAGCATGATACAGAATGCATGTAGATGTATGTATAAATGTATATATATGCGTGTGCGCATGTATTTAGGTGAAGTCATATATATATATATATATATATATATATATATATATATATATATATATATATATATATATATATATATATATATATATATATATACCTAACATTACGTATATAGTTATTTATAAAAGGAACTCGAGGTTGTAAAATTTATTGTTAAAACTTATTCGATTTGAACGGACGACATTTTGAGTGTATCATAAGATTAGTCTGGGAAAAACTTCTTGAAAGTTGCAAATATATATATATATATATATAATATATATATATATATATATACATATATATATATATATTTATATATATATATATACTTACATATATATATATATATATATATATATATATATGTATATATACATATACATATATATACATATATATGTACATAAATAACCGTTTCACAAATTGGCTGCTTTTCTAGCGATGAACTTCTATCACACTCTCTCTCTCACTATCTATCTATCTATCTATCTATCTATCTATCTATCTATATATATATATATATATATATATATATATATATACATATACATATATATATACATGTACATGTATATATACATATACATATATATATATATACATATATATATACATATACATATATATTTACATATATATATATATATATATATATATATATATATATATATATATATATATATATATATATATATATATATATAAACAATATTTGGGTATCCTATACTAAAATTATGTTTATTCTAATATATATTGAGCACTTTTGAAAAGTATTGGTTTTGTTCATTTTCTATATATTTTAACTTAATTAATATATATATATATATATATATATATATATATATATATATATATATATATATATATATATATATATATATATGAAGTCTTATAAATAAAGACGAAACGTTGATGTACACATAAAAAACATCCATTTTTTGGTTTTCCTTTTTCATTTTCCCATCACGTCGGATTACCTTCATCCTTCATATATATATATATATATATATATATATATATATATATATATATATATATATATATATATATAGTAGAGGCTTTCGCGTTTCATCCCCGGGGGGAATCTTCAGGCTAAAATGCATTAGTTTTGCCGGGTGTTTTTATATTCTAGCTAGTTAACCAATCAGATTCTTTTTTTGTTCTCTTAGCCAATCGTGGGGCTTCTCATGAACAAAGGTCCGGTTAGTTTTACTTCTCTATTTCCTGTTCCATTGTTCTTTTTTCTATACAGTGGCCATATCCTGTTTCTTTGTTGTGTCAATGTAATGGGTTAACTTATTTTAACACGTGGTTCCTTGCAGTTCTGTTTTAGGTTTTGGTTTTTTTGTTGTTAGGTTTTAGTTTAGCTTATTTTTTTTTACTTATCTGTTTATTTGTTTATTTATGTATTGTTAGGCTTAGATAAATTTTATTATATGCAGTATCTGTTTATCAAATTCATGTGGATACATTAAATAGTAATATATATATATATATATATATATATATATATATATATATATATGGTACATGTATTATATTTGTTTCTATAGATGTTAATCCATTGAAACTCCAGTATTTATCAAAAGTTCTCAATAACAAGTAGAGCTGTTTTAGTATGTGTTTATTTATACAAACATTATTGGTTACATATGTGCATACATGTTTCAGTTGTCCTTTCCAATAGAAAGTCATCTTCTTCAGACCGAAAGAGAAATGTTATATATATATATATATTATTTAAAATATATATATATCTTTGAAAATGAAGTGTTTTTCCGAAATATATAAGATAACAGTAAAAAAAAATCTATCTTGCATTGTAAGGGCTTTCGATTGACACTTATTACCTATCACCAATCTGGTGATACCAGATCAGGCTGCCCTGTGGCTCCCTGAGACGAAATTCACCTACATTGACGGTTTTTTTTTTTTTGTAAAACTTAATTATGTTCTACAAAACCAAAAACAGAAACAACAGCCCCTCTCCCTTTCTCCCTCCCCTTTTTTATTTTTATTTTTCCTACCCTACTCCCGGTCCTGGATATGACCTTAAACTACATCCGATGGTGAGATCCGGCTTACGGACTTTGGGGAATGTGGAGCCTCCTCTTAATTACCATTGCTCCCAGGTCCACCCTGACCCGGAGTGGTAGTACCTGTTAGGGTCCCAACTATGGGTTAAATAGAAACAGATATTAAAAGGGGAAAGAAACAAAAAAGAGAAGAAAACAAGACCAGATTCGGCATTAAATAACCCAAAAAGGGTTGATATGCCGTAAAACAAAACTACCATACCAAACCTATCACCAATGCTTAAAAAAAAAGAACGAAAATGTTTTGAATTTAACTCCCAGCATGCCCGATGCTTCAGTTCTTTCTAGCTACTACCGCGAATTCCATCAGTGAGCGGATAAATACGTCAGACCAACAAGACGTTTCTTCGATAAACAAAACTATAAGTTTGTTTATTTAAAAAAAATACATCTTTGAAAATGGAGTGTTTCTCCGAAATATATAAGATAACAGTAAAAAAAAAACTATCTTGCATTGTAAGGGCTTTCTATTGACACTTATTACCTATCACCAATGCTTAAAAAAATAAAAATTAAAAGAAAAGAACGAAAATAATTTGAATTTATTTATATATATATATATATATATATATATATATATATATATATATATATATATATATATACAAATATATATATACAAATATATATATATAATATATATATATATATATATATATATATATATATATATATATATATATATATATATATATATATATATATATATATATATATATACATATATTTATATATATATATATATATATATATAAATATGAGAGAGAAAATAAGCAAAAAATTATGACATTATTTTTTTAGTATATCAGGACTTTTGAATACATATATAATTTTTTAGTATATCAGTTCCAGAAATTCTTATATATATATATATATATATACTGTATAAGTGAAAGAGAATGATATATATAGAGAGGGGGGAGATAAACTAAATCGATTATGGTAATTTTTATATCAGCTTTTTTTTTTTCAAGAAAGAAAATAAATCTCTGATAAGTTGGTGGTCATATTTCTTATCTTCGAACCACTTCTTCGCCAATGACCAATGTCTGGCACGCAACACCTAACCAATATCTCTTATCTCTTTCGGTGTGACACCTTCCGCGGCGCCTTTCATCTCGTTTTGACTTGTTTAGAATATCGTTAGTTATTAGTAATAGTGTTAGTTGTATTTTTATTTTTTTTAGAAATTCCACGGTGATTTTCTTAATCTAACTTTGTATGGTACGACTTTTTGGACCGGCTCGATTTCGTTTCAGGCATTGATTTCCATGATTCTCTTTTTTTTACACTGGGTCACTTATAGAGAGAAACCCGTTATCATTTTATGGCTCAATAGATAATCATCTTTGCATCAAGGTGGTTCAAACACTATCAAACATGACTGGTATCAACTTACTGAAAATAGAAAGTTGATATCAGTGTATCTATCATATCATGGCTCAATTTAAATCATAAACATAAAATCACTCTACAGTGCAATCTGATATCAATTAACACAGAGAGTGAAAATTGATCTCAGATTGACTTCACAGCAAAGGCAACTTGTAAGCGAGTGGTGTTTGTTTGGCATGACAAAATGTGTGATCCCAGTGTAGAACTTGATTCTTGTAATGCTGCTGAGACTATTCTTTGGTACAAGAACTGTCTACCTGGAAACTGACCGTATGTAATGCTTCCTTTTAAACTTGGTCAATAGATGTGCTAGATCAAAGGTTCAATCAAGTGGGCTCAAGTCGAGCTGGTCTTGGTTTTTCCACTAGGATATCAAAGATCAAGTAACTGACCTTTCATATTTCACTCCCATCCCCACCTCTGCCTCATTCATATCTCAGCTGTTTCTTTCTTTCTCTGCAGATGGTATCAGCAAGTAGTTTAATGTAGTACATTTAAGGTGGTTAACATTTGTCAATACTTCCTTCCCACGGCAGGAAGATGGGGAACAAGGCCGAAAAGGAATTTCGAACTTGACCCATAATTTAATCCACGGGGGGTAGATTGTTCTTGTCCAGCGGGCCATAACCTGGTAGAAGTCTTAATTATATTTTTAAAATATCCTGTAATGACGATTCGACCTTGAACCTCCAAAAGGCAATCAGTTCCAACTGATGATACTATGTATTTTATCCGTTGCGCCACGGGTCCATAACATCCAAGATGAGAACAGTAGTCCGAATAATCCAAATGATACAAATCATTAATCCTCATCCCAAAGAAAGTCCGAAACATACGTCTTGCTTAAAGTGGAAATATTTGTTTTTACTTTGTATGCGATTTTTTAGTTTAAAATAATAATGTTGGTGGTCTGTCATGCACAAGCTTTGTTTAAATACGTCACACCACCTCGTTAAGAGCTTCTGTCTGTCACACCTTAATTCGAAATATTTTCGTTTGTATATCACGTTTCATTGTAGGAATCGCCTTTTGCCAGTCAAGTTGAAGTTTTGAAATATCATGGGCAGACATCCAGCGGAAGAGCCAGGCTGGCATTTTGAAATAGCCAGGGCAGCCACGTCGGCAGTCTCTGGTAGGAGCGCCCCAGGCAATTGGCAATAAACAAACCCCTTCCCAAAGAGAGAAGGTAAGACCTGGGAGGATGGACTTCATAGGACTAGCCAAGACATAATACATCAGCTCGCTGCAAAGACAAAGCTGCTTTCCTTCAATAACTGCAAAAAAACTATTTAACCACCGATTGCCATGGCAAATAGCACCCTACCTGAACTACATTGACGACATTGCTAAGGCTGCTGCAAAGAAGGTGGGCTTCCTCTACCTGAGAGTCCAACATTCACATATAACATGAATTAACAGTAAACTCCTCACACCTGACATCATCCTGTATCTCTACAAAGCCACCATCCGCCCATGCATGGATGATTGTTGCCACATCTGGGCTGGTGCATCATTTACTAGTCTCTCCCTCTTAGACAAGCTCCAAAAAAGAGTATATTTATTTGCTGATGACACCACCCTTTACTCTCGCCATGTTGGCAAAACCGACGCGATCATGTCCGAGGCAATGGCTGAATCCTTAGAAAATTACCTCCAGGCTGTAGTGGATTGGGCTCATAAATGGTTGGTAACTTTTTATGCCGCAAAGACAAAGCTCCTTTCCTTCAATAACTACAAGAAACCTTTTCAACCACCGATTGTCATGGCAAGTAACACATTACCTGAGAGTTCAACATTCAAACTCCTTGGCCTAACCTTCACAGGTAACATGAATTGGAACAAATACATTGAAGACATTGCCAAGGCTGCTGCAAAGAAGGTGAACTCTCCTTACCATGCTAGTAAACTCCTCACACCTGACATTATCCTGTATCTCTACAAAGCCACCATCCGTATTGTTGCCACATCTGAATATGTAAATGAAATGTATATTTAAATCAACAATACGTGTCATTAAATAACCTCGAATATATATATATATATATATATAATATGTAATGCATATATATACATTTCAAGATGCATCAAATATATATATATATATATATATATATATATATATATATATATATATATATATATATATATAAGTACTGTGTGGTAGGGCAAGAAAAACCCAGCAGAGTGCTCGATTAATTAAGAAATCCGAGATTTCGAAGGATTAAGAGCGTAAATATTTATTTATAAAATACAGAAATTCAATGTAACATCAGTACCGTCGGTTTCAAAGCGGGAGGTTAATCCCGATTATCGTAAGTTCCACCATTTCTAAAATGTTTATCAGCTGACGATAATCGGGATTAACCTCCCGCTTTGAAACTGACGGTACTGATGTTGCATTGAAAACTCAATATAGTCCACATTTGGACCCCTTACGTCTGGCAGCTGAGTTCGAAAATTCATAATGATTGGTTAATTATGTCAGGGGTTAATCCTGAACATGGCTCCCTCTACCGTACTAGATGCCAATGGAATGTGCTCCGATGAACTGCCATTATCCTGTATCTCTACAAAGCCACCATCCGCCCATGCATGGAGTATTGTTGCCACATCTGGGCTGGTTCATCATCCACTCTCTCTCCCTCTTAGATAAGGTCCAAAAAGAGTCACCAACTTAATAGGTCCCTCACTATCTACCAAGCTCCAGCCCCTGTTCCATCGCCCAAATGTGTCATCCTTGTGCCTGTTTTACAAGTACTTCAATGGAATGTGTTCCGACGAACTTGCTGCGCTGGTGCCCCCTCGACGCAAATACACTAGAACAACCCGCCAATCAGCCAAATCCCATCCATTCACTGTGGAGGTTCCCAGATGCCGGAGTGCCTTCTACTCCAATAGATTCTTTCGTCATGCTGCCGGTCTCTGGAACCCCCTCCCTGCTCCCTGCTTCCCCGACTGTACCGACATGCAGACGTTTAAAACTAATGTAAACAGACATCTTGCTACACAGCTCCCAACTTAGGATGACACCTTAAACCTACTCCCTAATTCTCAGTAGCCCCTTACGTCTACAGTGGCGGCCTGCCTTGTTTGGGGTGAAATATCGTTTTCGCAATGTTCCAGGAAGTCGTTGGCGATTTTAAATTAAGCAATGCTGGATGGCATCATAAAAAAAAATCGCATTACGTTAAGCATTTTAAAATGTTACCACTGGTTTCATATGTGATGTTGCTAATTTTAGGTTGTTGTGTTTTTATGTGGATAGCTTCCAGTATTTTTAATTTTTTTTTTAAATTGATTTCGGAATGTATAATTTTACTGTTATTAACTAGAATTTGTCTTGCTTTTGACACCTGAGGATGATTCGACAAAGAATCGAAAACGTTCGTGAAACCTGTGGAACATTTATTAATTCTTTTGATTTTAATACATTACAAACACGACTATAAGAAAAATTGAAAAAATAAAAAAAAAGGTATAATTAAACAGACGAATTCTGTTATTTTTAACAATTTTTGTATAAATAAGAAAATGCTACCCTAAATGCACACACGTTATATATTCAGAAAACTTTTAGTAGAAAATACCAAAATCTTAGAATATAGTACTACCCTAAACCTACACCCTAATTCTCAGTAGCCCCTTACGTCTACAGTGGCGGCCTGCTTTGTTTCTAAATACACACACCCACACATTTATTTATATATATATATATATATATTCAGAAAACTCTTAGTAGAAAATACCAAAATCTTAGAATTTAGTACTAACTAATTCTCAGTAGCCCTTTACGTCTACAGCGGCGGCCTGCTTTGTTTGGTTGAATATTCTACAATAAGATCGTACGGCCGACAGACCTCATCCTGACGACGCCTTTGACTGGCCTTGATGGAGGAAGGCCTTGATATTCGATATAAATATTGAACACTAAATAAGGGTGACATTTTTTTTTTTATCTAGATTTAAACTAATTCGCTTTGGGGCAATTTTTATATGGATATTTTTCCTTTCTTTTTTTTCTTTTTTTTTTTTTTTTTTTTGTTGAAAAAAATCAAATAATTCTTTGAAAAGTTATTTTAATGATTTCGCGGCGTAGCCATTCTTATAAAATGCTTCCTTTTTCTCTTTTACAAATTCTTCGCCGGTGTCTTTTTTAATGTCTCACGTACCGAACAAAAACCTTATGTCTCATAGCTGGTTCGGTGTCGTCACACTGGCACGAATATCTTTTAACTCGCTTCTTCTTCTTCTTCTTCTTCTTCTTCTTCTTAAATTTGAAAACAAAATGGCCACTCTCTTTAAGTTCGTGTTTTTAATATACCATTAAATAACCGACATTCATTTTTATTTTTTTAATTCCAACAAACTGGTCAATAGATGAACTTCTTTCTTTAAACTAAGCAAAGCATTTTTTTTTTAAACAAAATAAAATGTCGTATAAAGGATATTTTTGAACAAAGTAAATTAAATAATTTGAATTCTAATATGCGTCAACGAATCGTTATTAGACAAATGGTCGATGATGCGTTCGTTCGGAAAGAATTACTAAACGCACAGATTAAATGGGCGTATCTTGGCTGAGATGCGTCGAAGCATCGGAATTAGAGGATCTGTCCGTCGGTAGGATTTCAATGCTTTTGCTCTGTCATGCTTAAGATTGAAGTAGTATTTATTGTGGTCTGTCATGCTTAAGATTGAAGTAGTATTTATTTTGGTCTGTCATGCTTCAGTTGTGATAGTATTTTTCTCTATTACGTCCCCTGAAAATCATTCAAAACAAGAACTCATCTAGCTACAACCACTGTCAATAATTTCCCTTTCTCCCTCTCTGTGCCTAAAGCAAAACGAGACTTTTCTGGAACTACCCGGCAGTGGAACTCAATACCGCAGAGTTGCTTCCAAATTGACTATAACATTGTCGTTTTCAAGTCCAATGTAAACAAATTCTTCAGCCGTTCCCCATAAAAATAAAATTCTGCTAATCTTCAAGCATCATTACCCGTCATCACAATCGTATCTCACCGATAACATAGCACTTATTAACCCTTATCCTCGAGAGGTATTTGGCCTTGATAAGTGGTGACTCTTACATAAAAAATATTTGAAATAGACTTTTTGTTAGGCTTTTATACTTAAGTTTGAAATAGTATTTTTGCTGGTTTTTCATACTTAAGTTTGAAATAGTATTTTTGCTGGTCTGTCATGCTTAAGTTTGAAATAGTATTTTTGCTGGTCTTTCATACTTAAGTTTGAAATAGTATTTTTGCTGGTCTTTTATACTTAAGTTTGAAATAGTATTCTGCTGGTTTTTCATACTTAAGTTTGAAATAGTATTTTTGCTGGTCTTTTATACTTAAGTTTGAATAGTATTTTTGCTGGTCTTTCATACTTAAGTTTGAGATAGTATTTTTGCTGGTCTTTCATACTTAAGTTTGAAATAGTATTTTTGCTGGTCTGTCATGCTTAAGTTTGAAATAGTATTTTTGCTGGTTTTTCATACTTAAGTTTGAAATAGTATTTTTGCTGGTTTTTCATACTTAAGTTTGAAATAGTATTTTTGCTGGTCTTTCATACTTAAGTTTGAAATAGTATTTTTGCTGGTTTTTCATACTTAAGTTTGAAATAGTATTTTTTCTGGTCTTTCATACTTAAGTTTGAAATAGTATTTTTGCTGGTCTTTCTTACTTAAGTGTGAAATAGTATTTTTGCTGGTCTTTCATACTTAAGTTTGAAATAGTATTTTTGCTGGTCTTTCATACTTAAGTTTGAATAGTATTTTTGCTGGTTTTTCATGCTTAAGTTTGAAATAGTATTTTTGCTGGTCTTTCATACTTAAGTTTGAAATAGTATTTTTGCTGGTTTTTCATACTTTAGTTTGAAATAGTATTTTTGCTGGTCTTTCATACTTAAGTTTGAAATAGTATTTTTGCTGGTCTTTCATACTTAAGTTTGAAATAGTATTTTTGCTGGTTTTTCATACTTAAGTTTGAAATAGTATTTTTGCTGGTCTGTCATGCTTAAGTTTGAAATAGTATTTTTGCTGGTCTTTCATACTTAAGTTTGAAATAGTATTTTTGCTGGTCTTTTATACTTAAGTTTGAAATAGTATTCTGCTGGTTTTTCATACTTAAGTTTGAAATAGTATTTTTGCTGGTCTTTTATACTTAAGTTTGAATAGTATTTTTGCTGGTCTTTCATACTTAAGTTTGAGATAGTATTTTTGCTGGTCTTTCATACTTAAGTTTGAAATAGTATTTTTGCTGGTCTGTCATGCTTAAGTTTGAAATAGTATTTTTGCTGGTTTTTCATACTTAAGTTTGAAATAGTATTTTTGCTGGTTTTTCATACTTAAGTTTGAAATAGTATTTTTGCTGGTCTTTCATACTTAAGTTTGAAATAGTATTTTTGCTGGTTTTTCATACTTAAGTTTGAAATAGTATTTTTTCTGGTCTTTCATACTTAAGTTTGAAATAGTATTTTTGCTGGTCTTTCTTACTTAAGTGTGAAATAGTATTTTTGCTGGTCTTTCATACTTAAGTTTGAAATAGTATTTTTGCTGGTCTTTCATACTTAAGTTTGAATAGTATTTTTGCTGGTTTTTCATGCTTAAGTTTGAAATAGTATTTTTGCTGGTCTTTCATACTTAAGTTTGAAATAGTATTTTTGCTGGTTTTTCATACTTTAGTTCGAAATAGTATTTTTGCTGGTCTTTCATACTTAAGTTTGAAATAGTATTTTTGCTGGTCTTTCATACTTAAGTTTGAAATAGTATTTTTGCTGGTCTTTCATACTTAAGTTTGAAATAGTATTTTTGCTGGTCTGTCATGCTTAAGTTTGAAATAGTATTTTTGCTGGTTTTTCATGCTTAAGTTTGAAATAGTATTTTTGCTGGTCTTTCATGCTTAAGTTTGAAATAGTATTTTTGCTGGTCTTTCATACTTAAGTTTTAAATAGTATTTTTTCTGGTCTTTCATACTTAAGTTTGAAATAGTATTTTTGCTTGTCTATCATGCTTAAGTTTGAAATAATATTTTTGCTGGTCTTTCATACTTAAGTTTGAAATAGTATTTTTGCTGGTCTTTCATGCTTAAGTTTGAATAGTATTTTTGCTGGTTTTTCATACTTAAGTTTGAAATAGTATTTTTGCTGGTCTTTCATACTTAAGTTTTAAATAGTATTTTTGCTGGTTTTTCATACTTAAGTTTGAAATAGTATTTTTGCTGGTCTTTCATACTTAAGTTTGAAATAGTATTTTTGCTGGTTTTTAATGCTTAAGTTTGAAATAGTATTTTTGCTGGTTTTTCATACTTAAGTTTGAAATAGTATTTTTGCTGGTCTTTCATACTTAAGTTTAAAATAGTATTTTTGCTGGTTTTTAATGCTTAAGTTTGAAATAGTATTTTTGCTGGTTTTTCATGCTTAAGTTTGAATAGTATTTTTGCTGGTTTTTCATGCTTAAGTTCGAAATAGTATTTTTGCTGGTTTTTCATACTTAAGTTTGAAATAGTATTTTTGCTGGTCTTTTATACTTAAGTTTGAAATAGTATTTTTGCTGGTTTTTCATACTTAAGTTTGAAATAGTATTTTTGCTGGTCTGTCATGCTTAAGTTTGAAATAGTATTTTTGCTGGTCTTTCATACTTAAGTTTGAAATAGTATTTTGCTAGTCTTTCATACTTAAGTTTGAATAGTATTTTTGCTGGTTTTTCATACTTAAGTTTGAAATAGTATTTTTGCTGGTCTTTCATACTTAAGTTTGAAATAGTATTTTTGCTGGTTTTTCATGCTTAAGTTTGAATAGTATTTTTGCTGGTTTTTCATGCTTAAGTTCGAAATAGTATTTTTGCTGGTTTTTCATACTTAAGTTTGAAATAGTATTTTTGCTGGTTTTTCATACTTAAGTTTGAAATAGTATTTTTGCTGGTTTTTCATACTTAAGTTTGAAATAGTATTTTTGCTGGTCTGTCATGCTTAAGTTTGAAATAGTATTTTTGCTTGTCTATCATGCTTAAGTTTGAAATAGTATTTTTGCTGGTCTTTCATACTTAAGTTTGAAATAGTATTTTTGCTGGTCTTTCATGCTTAAGTTCGAAATAGTATTTTT
>OY744549.1:2860443-2880443 GCA_963556195.1 Sepiola atlantica
CCTAATTCCTTTTGAAGCCACATCATCAAACCCCAAAACAGTAACGGCCAAATATACGATACTCATAATATTGACTCATGGGAATAGTATAGAAATATTTTTTTATTTTTTTATTTTTTATATTTTTTTATTTTATTTATTTTTTTTTTTAAATTCTTTATATCTCTTTAAATCTCCTCCGGTTTAAATCTCAACTGTTACTTTTAACCATCCCCCTTTTTTTCAACAGCAGCTGAAGAGAGCCGAATAGCTAAGTCCTTCCGTGCTTGAAACCGACGGTACGAATGTTGTACTAATTTTTCTGTACCAAAATAAATAAATATTACGCTCTTAACTTTTAATTTTTACCTTTAATTCTTAATTAATCGAGCACTCTGCTGGGATTTATATATATATATATATATATATATATATATATATATATATATATATATATATATATATATATATAACTTTTTTTTCAATTACATCCATCCGTAGCGGGCGTGATGTCATAAATTTAACCGGAAGCCACGTTCACATAAAAATCTAAAAAAGCACCATATATATATATATATATATATATGGTGCTTTTTTATATTTATATTTATATATATATATATATATATATATATATATATATATATATATATATATATATGATGCTTTTTTAGATTTTTATGTGAACGTGGCTTCCGGTTAAATTTATGACATCACGTCCGCTACGGATGGATGTAATTGAAAAAAAAAGAAGTTTTTGTTTATGCGATTTTCATAAATTAGTTTTGTTTATGCGATTTTTTTTTATTAGTATTGTTCCTTCGAATTATAATTTAATAATAATATTGAATTAATTTTAACAAATTATCAAACGAAAATTTTTTTTTTAAATTTCGACTTCCGCTTCCTTTTTTCATTGCTAATTAATGATTACCTTCTTCGGCGACGGCGAACAAAAAACAATTGTTTTGGCAACATTTTGTATGAGATAAGAAAATGTTATGAATTATAATAAAAAATAACGTCATTTTCTGTCAAATAAAAAAAATAGCTTTCGGTTCGTAAAATGTCATTTTTTTTGTCAAATAGTTAAAAAAAAAAAAACTTTCGGTTGATAATTTGTTTGTTAAAAGTAATTCAATAAAATGTTTAATTATTGTAACATATGTTTTTATTTATTTCAAACATTTACATTAATAATAAAATGTGTTTTTTCAATGGAAGTATTATTTGTTTATTACTACATTAAACTAAAAAAAAATAATTAAACAAATGTATTGTTATTATTAAACTATAATTCGAAGGAAAAGTACTTATAAATCGCATAAACAAGAAAGTCTAACAACAACGGTTTCTTTTTTCATTTATGGTCATCCGTAGCGGAGGTGACGCTATCAATTTAACCGGAAGCCACGTTCACATAAAAATCTTTAAAAAACACCGTATATATATATATGTATATATATATATACATATATATATATACATATACATATATATATATATATATATATATATATATATATATATATATATATATCATCATCCTGATGAAGTCTTATAAATAAAGACGAAACGTTGATGTACACATAAAAAACATCCAGTTTTTGGTTTTCCTTTTTCATTTTACCATCACGTCGGATTACCTTCATCCTTCTCTTCCCATATATATATATATATATATATATATATATAGGAGAGAATGCATTCTCTCCAAATATGATCTGAGGTTAAGATCGGATTCTAACTCTCCCTGATGAGATCTCAGTTTATAGTAACTGCTGATCGATAACATCGACATGCCAGTGTCGCAGATTTTTGTACATGTCTGTGTAAATAAAATTATCATATATAAAGCTGTATTTTGATATTGAGCAATTTTTATAAACCCGGTTAAAATTCTCTGGATTACCACCCTGTGGATATTTTTCACCTGGATTATTACCATTATTATTATATATATATATATATATATATATATATATATATATATATATATATATATACATATATATGTTTATGTGTGTGTGTTTGTGTGTGTATGTTCGTGTTTATGTTTGTGTGTGTGTAATGGAATGATCTCGCGATGAAAATATGTTTTGATTCCTATAGAGTTTATTCATTCGTTCGCTTATAATAATTTCTTTTTATCTGTTTTCTTTTCTTTTCTTTTTTTTTTCAACCTAGATATATACCCCGATAAAAAAAAAACTATCACAATGACTCATGTACCCTGGGGTGGCGTCAACACCCAGGCTGACCTCGCCACTTTCAATCAAAACAACCTGCCCAGTCCTCAACCTTTTCGGGTTTCTGCTTCTTGTTTGTTGCCAAAAACAAAACTCCCTCAAATAAATTTGAAGATGCGTGCATTCAATCTGCGCGCTTAGTGCTATAGACGTCGAGATTGCGAGTTCAAATCACGACCTCAGCTCCAAATTTATTTATTGTTTATTTAGTTGTTAAAATGTGCCCGTATGTATTTCTTACGTTTACAAAGATTCTCGCTGACTTAAAATAATAGTATTTATCCGCCCCCCCCCTCTTACGTTTACAAAAATTCTAGCTGAATTCCATGAAAAATGCCAGTATACTGAAATCATATGTCCTTAATAGGGTTAAGATGAAAATTCATATACATTAAAAATACAAAAGCAAGGAAATTTCCAAATTTTTACACTTTTATTGTCATTAAGGGTATGACTACATATCAACCAAACCATTTCATTATCACATCACTACAGTATAAATCTCTATGCATGAGTGAATGAAGTGTGTGAGGTGCGCTGAAGAAAAATTCCTACCAGTAAAATACATAGCCCTGTTGTGCTCGCATACCCTTAATGACAATAAAAGTGTAAAAATTTGGGAATTTCCTTGTTTTTGTACATAGAGTGTATATGAATTTTCATCTTAACCCTATTAAGGGCATATGATTTCAGTATACTGGCATTTTTCATGGAATGTCACTACTTTTGTAAAGGCTATGCCTCAATACAATGGTCATTTTTAAGGTTATTTGGAATTTTCTGGAAAACTAAGGTATATGGTAAACTGAAATTAAAATGCCATCAACTAGACCCTAGAACCTCTATCTCTGCCAAAAATCATCTGAATCCGTCAAATAGTTGATGAGATACAGGGTGGCACATACGTACGTACGTACACACGGATAACACAAAATCATGCCTGACCTTTCTGGATCTCTGGGTTGCCTTGACTAATGATGCTGAAATTCTACACACTTATAGAACCTATCAAATAAAAAAATTGTGCAAAGTTTTAACTAATTTGGTTTATTGGTTTTTGAGTTATGATTGATCAAAGAAATGAGATTTCCAGCATAGGCCATTCGTGGAGTCTATTAAGGGATAGAGCGCTCTCGCGCCTCCCTTGATTAAAAGAATTAACTAAATACCCGCCGATAGACAGACGGAGAAAGTGTTCGTTATATTATAAAGATAATTGGAAATATCTCAAAAAGGACGGGTCCATTTAACTTTTCTTTTTTTTTTTCTTATCGTTTTGTTTTTGTTGGGGATGGTGTATCCTACCGGATGCCATACATTCACCCATTATTGCAGATACTCCAGCCGAGAGATCTTTTTAAGATTCTAATCGCCCCTTTAAGCGCACTTGTTTGTATCTCTCTTGCACTTGGTTCACTGGGTATATTCTCTTTCATGGGCCCGGTTGTTCTGATGATCACTGGAATGACTGTCCGGTTATAGATAAAAATGCGATTTCAAATCTAAGCGTGACCGATCAACGAAAATGGTTGTTTTTCTTTTTTACATTTGTCCGTCCCTAACACTTATGAAACTTATGGGGCTACTGTAATAGGGGTCATATGTATATGGGGGCTGGGTTAGGGTTAGGGTTAGGGTTAGGGTAGGGGTAGGGTTAGGGTTAGGGTAGGGTTAGGGTTAGGGTAAGGGTTAGGGTAGGGTTAGGGTTAGAGTTAAGGGTTAGGGGTAGGGTTTAGGGTTTAGGGTTAGGGTTTAGGGTTTAGGGTTAGGGTAAGGGTTAGGATAAGGGTAAGGGTTAAGGTTTAGGGTTAAGGTTTAGGGTAGGGTTAGAGTAGGGTTTAGGGTTTAGGTTTAGGGTTAGGGTAAGGGTTAGGGTAAGGGTAAGGGTTAGGGTTAGGGTTAAGGTTAGAGGTTAAGGGTTAGGGGTTAGGATTAGGGGATAAGGGTTAGGGGTTATGGTTTAGGGTTAGGGTTACGTTAAGGTTAGGGTTAAGGTTAGAGGTTAAGGGTTAGGAGTTAGGGTTATGGTTTAGGGTTAAGGTTAGGGTTAGGGTTAGTGTTAGGGTTTAGGGTTAGGGCTAAGGTTTAGGGTTAGGGTAGGGTTTAGTGTTTAGGGTTTAGGGTTTAGGGTTAGGGTAAGGGTAAGGGTTAGGGGTAAGGTTATGGTTAGAGGTTAAGGGTTAGGAGTTAGGGGTTAGGATTAGAATTAGGGGATAAGGTTAGGGTTAGGGTTAAGGGTTAAGGGTTAGGGGTTATGGTTTAGGGTTAGGGTTAGAGTTAAGGGTTAGGGTTAGGGTTTAGGGTTATAATATAATGCTGATACACCAGTTTCCGTTAGATTACCCATGTGAAGTGACGTTTAACCGGCTCAGTACTAAAATGGGTGACCATTTGGAGATACCACGTGCTGTATGTGCATAATTTATGCATGGTCGAATGATGGCTTTGAAGTTTTAGGGCAAATTTATGCTTATTTGAGTTGTACAGCGAGATGTTTGTACACATTACATTCAAACGAAAGCGTGACCGACTGACGGTCCTCTGGTAATAGCACGGTCCCAAATTGCTGGTCTTTTCTTAGGTGACATTTTTTTTTAACATATTTCACCCCAAACAAGGCAGGTCGCCACTGTAAACGTAAGGGGTTACTGAGAATTAGGGAGTAGGTTTAGGGTGTCATCCTAAGTTGGGAGCTGTGCAGCGAGATGTCTGTTTAAATTAGTTTTAAACCTCTGCGTGTCGGTACAGTCGGGGAAACAGGGAGCAGGGAGGGAGTTCCAGAGACCGGCAGAACGAAGAAGGGAGTTATTGGAGTAGAAGGCTCTCCGACATCTGGGGACCTCCACAGTGAATGGATGGGATTTGGCTGATTGTCGAGTTGGTCTACTGTACGTTGAAAACATACACAGTCGAAAAATGGTCTCAAATCAACGGTCTATCTTTTTCTTTCTTCATTAATTAAGCACCCAGTTTCGTTTAAATTAATTAAAATTACATTTAAATTCGACAAGACTAATCTTGTGTTTCTTTTGTTCTTGTTTTTTTTTTTAGATCTGTGTAGATATAAATTAATATAAGTTACTTTGTAATATTATAATCACCTTAAACTTTAATGTTAAGGAGTTAAAAAATAACTAAAAAAAACTATTATAATTAACCATGAGTTGATTTTAAATAAATATAATTTAAATAGAAAACAATGGACAATCGATGTTTGTTTGCACGGCAACTGATATAGCTGAACTACTTGCCGAGCGTTTCGCCTTTAACTCCACTCTGGACTCGGAAAAAAAAACCTCCCTAAATTCCCATTGCGGACCTGGTCATCACCCCGTCTCAAGTGAGAGACATCATAAAAAACCTTGACACCTCTGAGGGCCTGATCTTATACCAGTAATAGTAATAAAGAAATGCTCTGCTGAGCTGGCCCCTGTCTTCTCAAAACTATACAACAAATGCCTTACTGAATCTTGCTTCCCTGATAGTTGGAAAATTGCCTCTGTGGTACCAGTCTTCAAGAATTCTGGAGATAGAACTGATCCTCTAAACTACCGCCCAATCAGTCTACTGCCGATCTTTGCTAAAATCTTGGAATCCTTAATCAATCTAGCGATAGTCAGGCACCTAGTTAATGCTAAACTTCTTTCTGCTGATCAATACGGATTCAGACAAGCACGATCTGCTGCAGATATCCTAACGGTCATCTCTGAACGTATATACCATACACTGGACAAGGCAGGTGAAGCTAGGGCTCGATATATCCAAGGCCTTTGACAAGGTCTGGCATGAAGGGCTTCTCATAAAATTGCACTCATATGGTATTGCTGGACAAATATTTAATATAATAAAATCCTTCCTAACAAAAAGAAAAGTCCAGGTTGTCCTCGATGGCCGTTCTTCTAAGCAACACGGCATAAATGATGGTGTACCCCATTCTTGGACCACTACTGTTCCTCATTTTCATAAATGACCTCCCTGATGTCATTGCGCCTGAGATAGGAATTTTTGCTGACGACACCACGCTCTACTCTCGTCATGTGGGCAAAACGGACGTGCACATATCTGAGGCAATGGCTGAATCCTTAGCAAATGACATCCAGTCTGTAGTGAAATGGGGTCAAAAATGGATGGTAACTTTTAATGCTGCAAAGACAAGCTACTTTCTTTCAATAACTACAAAAACCTCTTCAACCACCGATTGTCATGGCAAATAGAACCCTGTCTGAGAGTTCATCATTTAAACTCCTCGGCCTAACGTTCACAGGTAACATGAATTGGAATAAATACATTGAAAACATTGCCAGGGCTGCTGCAAAGAAGGTGGGCTCCCTCTACCGTGCCAATAAACTTCTCACATCTGACATTATCCTATATCTCTACAAAGCCACCATCCACATATGCATGGAATATTGTTGCCACATCTGGGTTGGTACACCATCCGCTAGTCTCTCCCTCCTTGACAAGGTCCAAAAAATAGTCGGCAACTTGATAGGTCCCTCACTATCAACCAAGCTCCAGCCCCTGTCCCATCGCCGCAATGTTGCTTCCTTGTGCTTGTTTTACAAATACTTCAATAGATTGTGCTCTGGTGAACTTGCTGCTCTGGTGCCCCCACGACGTAAATTCACTAGACCAACTCGACAATCAACTAAATCCCATCCATTCACTGTGGAGGTCCCCAGATGCCGAAGTGCTTTCTACTCCAAAAGCTTCTTTCCTCGTGCTGCTGGACTCTGGAACTCCCTTCCTGCTCCCTGCTTTCCCCGACGTTACTGACATGCAGAAATTTAAAACTGATGTAAACAGACATCTCGCTGCGCAGTTCCCAAATTAGGTTGACACTCCCCCCCAAAAAAAACTTCACCCTTTTTTTCTCAGTAGCCCCTTACGTCTACAGTGGCGGTCTGCCTTGTTTGGGGTGAACTATGTTTAAAAAAAAAAATGTTTAATTGTCTTCGTAAAAATGTCTTATAATTAATGTACATGAAAAAAGAAAATATAAACCGTGGATTTTTCGACTGTGACGTTCGATGAAACCGATGCACGGATTCTCTTTCTCTTTCTCTTTCTCTTTCTCTTTCTCTTTCTCTCTCTCTCTCTCTGTTTCTCTCTCTCTTTCTCTTTCTCTCTCTCTCTGTTTCTCTCACTCTCTTTTTCTCTCTCTCTCTTTTTCTCTCTCTCTCTCTCTGTCTGTCTTTCTCTCTGTTTCTCTCTTCCTCTCTCTCTGTCTCTCTCTATCTCTCTCTGTCTGTATCTCTCTCAATATATATATATATATATATATATATATATATATATATATATATATATATATATATATATATATATATATTAAGGCATGTTTTATTAAAGACGACAGAAATCTTCTGTTTAGTGATTCCTTTTTTTATTTTTTCCATTCGTCGAATGATCTTTTTGACGTGTAGATGGAATGAATTGATGAAGGATCCATGTGTTTGACTAACGTTTTCGATTCTCTCCGGAATCATCTTCAGGTCTTTTATGGCAAAAATGAATAAAAAGCGAGTGAAAGAATGGAATTTCTTTAAAAATACGCCAGCAAACCGTTAGCGTAAAATACGGACGTCTACATTTTAAAATGTGACAATTGAAACAGTTCTTCGTTTATTTATTAATTTTATTTATTATTCTTATTATTTTTATAATACGAGACAAGTCTCATACGAGACAAGTAAAACTATTTTAAAATGCTTAGTCTAGTTTAGTGATATCAACCGGTGTGCCTAATTCAATTAAAAAAATAGGGACCTCTTATTAAAATTACTTATTGCCTATCTCCCCCATTTTCCTTCTTCATAATTATTAGACGGGACAAAATTAAATCAGCCATTATTTTAAATTAAAAATAATAAGAAGAATAATAAATAAAATTAATAAATAAACGAAGAACTGTTTCAATTGTCACATTTTAAAATGTAGACGTCCGTATTTTACGCTAACGGTTTGCCGGCGTATTTTTTAAGAAATTCCATTCTTTCACTCGCTTTTTATTCATTTTTGCCATAAAAGACCTGAAGATGATTCCGGAGAGAATCGAAAACGTTAGTCAAACACATGGATCCTTCATCAATTCATTCCATCTACACGTCAAAAAGATCATTCGACGAATGGAAAAAATAAAAAAAGGAATCACTAAACAGAAGATTTCTGTCGTCTTTAATAAAACATGCCTTAATGAAAAAATGCTGCCTAAATACACAAAATATATATATATATATATATATATATATATATATATATATAGTATCATTATATATATATCAATAATTATATATATTATAATTAAATATATATATATATATATATATATATATATATATATATATATGTATATATATATATGTATATATCCGATATTTTTACCGTTCTTATATATCTGTATATATATCAATGCTTGTTATAATATACGTATATTTATATACAATTCTAATATATATATATATATTAGTAGTAAGTTTTTGAAAGGCTGTGTGCAATGCAATTCCGGGTAAGATGCAAGTTGAAAGGAAAGGAACAAAAACAATAACACTTCTTTAATAGATGATAATCGAAATCGATAAGTAGATAGATCTAGAATATTTAAAATATGAGACTAATTACTTTACTTTATATTAAAATTCTTAAATTACGATAGAAAGATAAACAAAATAAAAAATACGAAGATAAAACAAAGTAAATATTCAAATATAAAAAAAATAAATTAAAAAATGATATATATATTATCAAAACTAACAGTTTATCGAACACCATACACCTAACCAACATTACACTAATATTCTAAACACCAATCATATATTTAACATAATATTAAAATAAAACTTAACTTAATTTATATTTCCTGTGAAACTGCTTTTTTGCTGCGGTCTATATCTGGCAGCCATTTTGTTTTGTATTATTCTCTACACAGTCGGAGAAGAATAAAATATTATTCTTCTTCTGGTCTAATTATTTTTGAAAAAGGGATGTCTTTTCCCGAAATATCAAATAGTGATTTTTAATCACCCGGACATCACACGAACAGCGATAACACTCTTGCTGTTATGTAGGAAAAAAAAAAAAGGAAAAAAAAGGAAAAATAAATAGTAAGTCTTATATCGTATTCGATTTATTGTTATTGTTTTTGTTCCTTTCCTTTCAACTTGCATCTTACCCGGAATTGCATTGCACACAGCCTTTCAAAAACTTACTACTACTATACCCAGCAATGCTTCAAGCAAACTACCATTCTCTACTATATATATATATATATATAAATATATATATATATATATATATATATATATATATATATATATATTAGAATTGTATATAAATATACGTATATTATAACAAGCATTTATATATATACAGATATATAAGAGAACGATAAAAAGAACTTTTATATCTACATAAAAATATATGAACTTCCATAACTAAGAAAAATAATGTATTCATATAGTCATAATATATATATATATATATATATATATATATATATATATAAATATACATATATAAAATATTTGTTGTTGTTTATTATCTATGTACGTATACGTTTCGTCCCTTTTCAATCAGGACTCATCAGCATAGAGATATGACTATTCACTACCGGTCGTACGATTCGAAACCCTGGATTACAAGTATTTTTCAACTTGCATCCAACGTCGTTAACCGCGCGCCCAATATTTGAATAGCCGATAAACAATGATAATTTAACACATATAAAAGCGGCTTGATGTCGAGGCATTCTACTTCTATTAAAGAAGGAATGATGCATATAAAGCAAGTGACGTCATGCTGTGTTTGTACTACCATTTAGAGTGCTCTACTTATTTTACGAGGAGCGAAAAATATAAAATATTTGTTGTTGTTTATTATCTATGTACGTATACGTTTCGTCCCTTTTCAATCAGGACTCATCAGCATATATATATATATATATATATATATATATATATATATATATATATATATATATATATATATATATATATATATATAGGAAATAAGCTTTTGGAGTAGAAAGCTGTGTATGTGAAAAAAGAAAATATAGACCGTGGATTTGAGACCATTTTTCGACTGTGACGGTTTTTAGCGTCCTAGATTAACCTTTCCATAGACCGACAATTTGGTACCAGAGCTCCTGCGGATTTACGAAAATGCTATTTCAAAGTTTAATATCACAGACAAACGAAAATTAGAATTTAAAACTTAAGCATGACAGACCGACGAAAACAGAATTTTAAATTTAAACGTGGCAGACCGACGAAATATATTTCAAACTTAAGATTGACGGATCTGTTTTTGGTTCATGTTTGTACCATTTGTCTGCGTATTCGAAATTCAATTGTTTGCACAGTTCCCGGTGTACTGCTTTCCCCACACAGTCATGTCTGTTCTTGTATTCTTTTTGGGCAAGTTTGCTACATTCACTTATTATATGATTTACTGTTTCGTCTCTTTGTCCACACAGTCTGCATTTACTGTTTTCCTAGGTTTTATCTATTTTAGCTTTAATGTAGTTTGTCCTAATTGCATTGTTCTGTGCAGCCATCAGTAATGGTTCCGTTTCTCTGTTCAAGTGTCCTTTTCTTAGCCATGCCCAGCTATTTTCGTTGATTTCTTTTCTTGTCAGTCTTCTGAAGCGTCCATGTAGTTTTTTTCCTTCCCACTTTTCTTTTCTTGTCGTTTTGTTTCTGGTTTCGGTGCTTCCCGAGTTGCTCGTTGGAATGGTGTCTCTTGCTGCGGTGATAAGGATTTCTGTGTTTTAAGTTATTTATTTCTCCAGCACTTTTTTGTGTCTTCCACACAATCTTCTATACTTACCAGTCCTCTTCCCTCTTCGTTTATAGTAATCTTTGTTGTTCTTTCCTTCTTTTTTTCCTTGTTACTGTAATAATAGAAACCATTACAAAAGAACAACAAATAACTCCATTATTTGCTCTGGGATTTGGTTTTACTTTTTATAGTAATCTTTCTTGTTCTTTCCTTCTTTTTTTCTTCTTACTGTAATAATAGAAACCATTAAAAAAAACAACAAATAACTCCATTATTTGCTTTGGGATTTGGTTTTACCTTTTACAATAATCTTTGTTGTTCTTTCCTTCTTTTTTCCTTGTTACTGTAATAATAGAAACCATTAAAAAAGAACAACAAATAACTCAATTATTTGCTCTGGGATTTGGTTTTACCTTTTACAATAATCTTTGTTGTTCTTTCCTTCTCTTTTTCACCGTGTGGATGGAATAATAGAAGCAATTAAAAGAACAAAAAATAACTCCATTATTTGCTCTGGGATTTTGGTTTTACTTTTTACAGTAATCTTTGTTCTGCGGATTTACGAAAATGCTATTTCAAAGTTTAATATCACAGACCAACGAAAAATAGAATTTGAAACTTAAGCATGACAGACCGACGAAAACAGTATTTTAAATTTAAACGTGGCAGACCGACGAAATATATTTCAAACTTAAGATTGACAGACCTGCCAAAATGCTATTTGAAACTTAAGCGTGACAGACAAACTAATATATTAACCGTGACGGACAGATGACCAGTCTCTCTTTAACGATAATCTTAGAATATTTCTAATGAGATACGTCCATTTAATCTGCGCGTTTACCGAGCGACGGACGGACGGAGCCCCAACCGCAAAAACAAGTGATGGTACCGACACTTCGCGGATGACTAAACAGAACAAATTACTTTGTCATGCCCTTCGGCTAGCTTGTTGGGGACACAAGAAGGAGGTGGACGAGCGAGCCTCGGTGTTCTCCCCCCACCCCCACGCCATTTTCATCTCCTCCCTCACCCTCACCCGTAAGTAGTGGTGGGGTAGGTAAGCAAGGGTGACCACTGAACCTTGAAGGGCAAAACCTCACAGGTGGGACCTCCACGCGGCCACTCCTTTTCCATTGTTCCGTTTTGCGTCCATTGTCGTACAGATGCACGTTCGACGAAGCCGACGACATACAAGTTCGTGCGGATTCTCTCTCTCTCTCTCTCTTTCTCCTTCTCTCTCTCTCTTTCTATTTCTCTCTCTCTTTCTCTCTCTCTCTTTCTCTCTCTTATTCTCTCTCTCCCTGTTTCTCTCTCTCGCTTTCTCTATCTCGCTTTCTCTCTCTCCCTTTCTCTCTCTAATATATATATATATATATATATGTATATATATGTATATATATATATGTATATGTATATGTATATGTATATATATATATATATATATATATATATATATATATATATATATATATATATATATATATATATATGTGTGTGTATATTAGGGTGGGTCGATTTTACACTTTTTTTTAAATATTAAAAAAAGGCACGTTCCGAAAGTTGTATATAGACCTATTAAATACTCATGCAAAAAATTAGATCAAAAACTTCAGCGGTTTTTTGAGCGTTTGGTATCAAAGATCGTAGACAAGAATATACTGAAAATTCCTCGTTTTTGCAAGATTTGCTTGAATATTGGTGTGAAAACCAAATAATTTTAGCATTTAAAAGCAGGGAATGTCCTTTTATTTTATAAAAATGATATGAATTAAAGAAATCTTCAAATTGAAAATTTGCCCCCCCCCCTCATTTTCAGTATCTGCTTTTGTAAACTACCTTTTAACGTTATGAATTAAACAGTAATATTTGAATACCTAAAAAAATGATTTTTTCTGTTATTAGTGAAAATATAACAAGCAAAGAAATAAGGAAAAACCTAACACTATTTTAATGAAGCTTAATATAGAGAGTCAAATTGCTCCATATAAGACCCCTTAGACAAAAATGCTGGTCTCAATTTCTGACTCAAAACTTTGGCTGTAATGTGTTGATGCCTTGCTTCAAAACCATATACAGTTTGTGAAGCTTCTGTTATTAACTTAACTGCCCGTTCCACACCCTGAGAATGTGAGGGCAAATCTGGCAAGTCAAGCTTGGTTCCATTCATCAACGATTCTCGAAGTTCAGATTCAGTAAAATCTTCCGTCATTGGTGGTTCAAAAATGCCGCATAATTTTAAATCTATTAATTGTGTCCAATGTGTGGCATTAAAATTAATAGGTAGTATTCTTTTTAATCTTTTTCTGGTTGACTCCTCACTCCTGAAAGAACAAATTAATTAATTGAATTATTAAAAAATTCCAATCTGTACTGCTTTAATAATTATGGTGAAATTAGATAACATCTTTAAAAATCATTCTATAAATTGGAATAAATAATTGAGTCAGAGATATATGAATAAATATTACTTACCTAATGGCCAAAATTCTTTTTAAAGCTTCTTCTCTTACTTCAATCTCCTCAGATTTAACCATGGAATATAGAAAGTTTTCAGGCAGTAAACAAAATGTATTACCTTGTATATTTCTAAATGTGATATCTTGGATTTCCTGAGGCTTCTCCTTAATCCTCTGGGTCATATTAAAAATGTGCACTTACTGATTGTGGAATTTACTATTTCTTTTAATTTCAAACCAAAAAGTGGCATACACATTTACAATAAAATTTACTACATAGTGTAGTTTTGTTGTGTGCCTTTGTGGGTATGCACCACGAGTCCATAAACACATAAGCCTGATGGCCAAAGTTAACCATCTTGCTTGGTTTAAAGGACCAATTTTCCAGGAGGCATATCTAGAGTCAACCTTACCTCTAGAAATACCTACTGTGTATTCATAAAGGAGTCTTTGGTCAGAACTAAGATCATGTATTTCATCAATTTTAAAAATTGACTCTAGAGGATTGCTAATAGTGGAAAATGATATTTGGGGTAAATCATATCAATCATTTGAGCATAATTTCCCCAGAGGGCTACTGAATGTTGTAGGGCCCTTTGCGCAACCATCTATGTTTTTAAAAAGGGCTCTGAAAGGTAGTTCATTATGATGCAAAGAGCAACCAATTGTGTGAAGAGTTTTAAAAAGTTTTTTTTCTAAAATTGCAACCATTCCACCATCGCAACTTGTGTTGGTAATAGTGTTGTCAACAAGTATAGCCTTGATACTGTTCTCACTGTGGAATTCATGCAAAACATCCACCACTTGATCTGCATGAACAGCACCTGTTGCACCACTATTCGGAAGAACTCTATGTGTCAGATATTTACTTTCACATGGTGTTTCTTTTGTAAAAGTTAAATGGTGTTCTGGTCCCTTAGTTTTTTTCATAATTCTCTGTCTATTTTCATCCACAATTTCCTTATACATCAATGTGTCCTTATCCATTCTCCCATCAACTCCAATACATATATTTTAGGTGGGGTAAAAACTCCTGGCTGAAATAGTTTTATTTATCTACCTCCAACAAGGTAAGATGTGACACAAGGTTAGGAAAGTGGGATTAGATAACCCTGCGCTATAGAGGTGAGCACTCTGGCCATTAAAAAATTGACTGGGCAGCCCCGTCGGCATTCCCCTGTAGGGGCGCCTCAGACAGTTAGCAATAAACTTACTCCTCCCCAAAGAGGAAAGGCAAAGCCTGGGAGGATGCACCTCCTAGAATTGCACAGGACGGACAAGCCCCAATAGACGGGCGTAAATCCAGACCCAAAGGCCCGGACGATACCGGTTTATTTGGTGGGGTAAAAACCCCTGGCTGAACTAGATTTTATTTATCTACCCCCAACAAGGTAAGATTGACAAAAGGTCAGGAAAGTGGGATGAGAAAGCCAGTGCTCGAGAGGTGAGCACTCTGGCCATTTAAAAATTGCCTGGGCAGCTTCGTCGGCATTCCCCGGTAGGGCCGCCTCAGACAGTAAGCAATAAACTTACTCCTCCCCAAAGAGGGAAGGCAAAACCTGGGAGATGCACCTCCTAGAACTGCACAGGACGGACAAGCCCCAATAGACGGGCGTGAATCCAGGCCCGGACGATACCGGTTTATTTGGTGGGGTAAAACCCCCTGGCTGAACTAGTTTTTATTTATCTAACTCCCACAAGGTAAGGTGTGACAAAAGGTCGGGAAAGTGGGATTAGATAAGCCAGCGCTCGACAATTCAATATATATGTGTGATAATTAAACAGACAATCAACACGGGAAGTCAAATTCGCCCGATGAATTTTCAACCGGTGAATACCATAAAAAATATCCAATAAATAAAACGCCTATGTAAACAAATAATTATTTATATATAACATTAAATATCATAGTGTTTTATTCCTTTTTAATTTGAATATGTACATTTAATTTCTTAAGAAAAATAATAATAAACTTTAAAATATTTATTATTAAGTAATGTATTACTTTTTTTTGTTAAAACCCGGGTTTAATTTAAGGCGACACATCTGCCGGTGAAATCTCGGCAGTGAGAAAAAATCTCGATTTATTTGATCTTAAAGTTGCAATGCTCAAATAAATACAAAATTTTGAAGAAAAATATTTCTTGTGGTAACTTTTGACATTATTTGGCAACTTTCTTCGAGTGCGATAATTTACAGTTTCAAAATCGACCTCCCCTAGTGTATATATATATATATATATATATATATATATATATATATATATATATATATATATATATATATATATATTAGAGAGAGAAAAGGGAGAGAGAGAAAGGGGGAGAGAGAAAGCGAGAGAAACAGGGAGAGAGAGAATAAGAGAGCACAATCACGTTGACACACCGGTTCCTGTTAGATCACCGAAGTTAAGCGGCGTCGAGCCTGGCCAGTACTAAATGGGTGACCATTTAGGAATACCAGGTGCTGTATGTGATCTCTGCTTATCTCGGCATTGTTTCCAGTCGTCTTGTATTACTACTTGCCATTGGAATCAAGCAATGCCGACTCAGCGAAGCGGTTGTTGGGGATTGCGCAATTACAAATTCACGCGCGGGCATCCCCAGGCGGGGCATTCATATGTCGAAATCGACGGGAGAGTCCATCATACATATATACATATATGCATATCATTAGTAAAAGAATATATATATATACTTCTTTGATATATATATATATATATATATATATATATATATATATATATATATATATATATATATATATATATATATTAGTAGTATGTTTTTAAAAGGCTGTGGGCAATGCAAATTCCGGGTAAGATGCAAGTTGTAAGGAACAAAAACAATAAATCGAATACGAAATATGACTTACTATTTATTTTTTCCAAAATCTTACATAACAAAGAGGGTTGTTAGCTGTTTGTGTGATGTTCGGATGATTAAAAAATTCTAATAAAATGTTCTCATTAAATTTGATTGACACCTTATTTTATTACTTCATTTTATATTATATATATATATATATATATATATATATATATATATATATATATATATATATATATATATATACATATGTCTATATATATATATATATATATATATATATATACATATGTCTATATATATATATATATACATATGTCTAATCAAAAACTTGCTGAAATATATATATATGCAGAGTGCTCGATTAATGGAGAATTAAAGTTAATAATTAAAAATTAAGACCGTATTATTTATTTATTTTGGTACAGAGAAATTAGTACAACATTCGTACCGTCGGTTTCAAACATAGAAGCAGAAGAGAGCTAAGTCCTCCTGCGCTTGAAATGACGGCAGAAATGGGGTACTAATTTTTATGTACACCCCCCCCCCCAAAAAAAAAAATATATATATATATATATATATATATATATATATATATATATATATATATATATAATTCATATAATTCATATAATTCATATAATTCATAAAACATATAATTCAATAACAATCTATATAATAATTAAGTATATACAAAGTCTTGGGAACATTACAAATGCGTATATCTCATGAACTATTCCAGGTAGAAAAATGAAACTGGTGCCATTTTAAAGCTTGCTTAATCAAGTTTTTGGTCATACTAATGATTTTCGTGTTATCTTTCCAGGTGCAGTAATGGTGTTCTCTAAACAAGACAAGGCATTTTGCGTCCTCCAATTTGCAAAGACTGAATCGTGGACATGTGTTCAGCGTGCATTTCGCAGGAAATTTAAAAAAGAAGCCCCTGAAAGGAAATCCATTGTCAGATGGCATGCTAAATTTGTGAAAGATGGGTGTTTGTGCCCAAGTAAGCGAACAGGTCGCCCTTCAACTTCAGAAGATGCAGTTGAGCAAGTTCGGACAGCCTTTCAGCGGAGCCCCCGTAAATCAGTGAGAAGAGCCAGCAGGGAACTCCAGCTTGCTCCAGCAACTGTCTGGCGTGTCTTAAGGAAACGACTGCAAATGGTACCTTACAAGCTCAAGTTGGTCCAAAAGTTGAAGGACACTGATAAGCCACTTCGCCGTGACTTTTGCATTGCAATGCAAGAGAAGTTGGAAGATAACGGCTTTGATGACCGGCTTGTTTTTAGCGATGAGGCGACCTTCCATCTGAATGGCAAAGTTAACAAGCATAACACTTGCATATGGGGTACTGAGAATCCTCATGAACTTCTTGAGCACGAGCGAGATTCACCAAAAGTGAACGTGTTTTGTGCAATTTCCAAGAAAGGTGTCTATGGACCGTTCTTCTTTGAAGAGGCAACTATCACTGGTGAATCCTATCTCAACATGCTGGAAGACTGGTTAATGGCTCAGTTGGAACAAGCAGAATCTGATGACTTCATTTTTCAACAAGATGGTGCACCACCACACTGGAGTCTTAGAGTAAGGCAGTTTCTTAACACAAGGCTGCCTGGTAGATGGATTGGGAGATCTGGGCGAGGTGATGACGTTCTCATGCCCTGGCCTCCTAGGTCTCCAGATCTTACCCCGTGTGACTTTTTCCTTTGGGGCTTTGTCAAGCAACAAGTCTATGTGCCGCCCCTTCCAAGAGATATTGACGAACTAAAGGCTTGAGTAACGGCAGTTGTGGGAACCATTGACGTCAAGATGCTGGAACGCGTTTGGCAGGAAATGGACTATCGACTAGATGTCTGCCGTGTGACGAATGGTGCTCATATTGAGCAACTTTGAAGATTCCCCACAAAACTTGAAACTTTAACCTTTCCAACGGTACCAATTTCATTTTTCAACTCCTAATAGTTTTTGAGTTATTAAAAATCGTTATGTTCCCAAGACTTTTGAAACACCCTGTATATATATATATATATATATATATATATATATATATATATATATATATATATATATATATATATATATATTATAATAAAGTATATATTATAATTAAGTATACTATTATTTCGATTGTCTCAAAGTAAGCAAAATACCAACGAACGCTTCAATCACCAATAAAAATAATTACATAAAAATACATTAAATATTTAGATGATAAAAATCGTACACATTTTTAGACAGAGCGGCTTGGTCCCGTGATAAAGACGCTGGACTATAGACATCAATATCGAAGGTTTGATCTCTGTGTAAGTTAGCCATGCTGATGACGGCTGTGAGCCAGAAACACGTGTCCATAGATTACTTTTATGTACGTATAAAATTTTAATATATATATATATATATATATATATATATATATATAAATTTGGGAAACTTCATTTCCTTAAGCATCTTTGAATTTTAATATAAAGATAGAGGCAAAATGCAAAAAACAGCATTTAATTATACAAAAAAATAAATTTGTAATAAAATGAAAATACTCATGTTCAGAGTATTGTACATGAAATGAAAACAAAAATGTTTATGTTTGAATAGATTACATTTATTCATATGAAAAAAGTCAATGGGAAACTTGAGCCTGGTGTTTCTTGCACAACTCTTTAAGATTGGGTTAATTCCATCGTTTCTTGATTTCGATGAGGCAGCATCGCTGGTAGTGGTTTCAACTTCAAAGGAGTGCCACAGATCCTGTGTCTCTTCATCCGCATCTGTCTTGCGTTTTTTCACAAATCTATCCATGGTTGTAAAATCTGTAAAAGAGTTTAATGAATGTAACGAGTTTAATCATATTAAAAGATTTAACTCTTTACAGTCCACAGTCTCCATACGGCAACCAATAAAACATACTAAGAATGAAAAATACTTATAATTAGTGGAAGCTATCAGCCAATCATATTTAAGCAATAGTTTTCTTGGAAATTACAGATAGACAATTTATTTTATAACTACATACACTAAATAATAATAATAATATTTGTATACTTGTATTTGTATAAATATAAAAAAATTTAAAGCATGTTTTCATATGTCGGACCGTATAGAGTTAAAAGATATGCATATATTAATAAAATAGATTTTCGAAATTGAATTTAATATGTTGTTTATTTGTTCGTTGTTCTAATTTAGAAATTGCGGAACCCCTGGACTGTACTGGCGAAACCCTAAGGTTCCGCGGAACCCTGGTTGAAAACCACTGGGTTACAGACCAATTTGTCATGTCTGGTTGTATCGCTGGTGGGAAAAGATTACTTATTTTTCGTTCTGCTAGCAAGATGAGATTGGGATTCGGTCTTTTTTTTAGCTCAGTTCGGATTTAACGGGTTTTCTAATTAAACTACGAACTTTGATTTGACTTGGGTTGCACATTTCGGGATTTTGGAACTTTGATTGGACTTTCTATATTATTTGATTTATTTATCATTAACATTGAATATTAACACATTTCGTGACTGGATAACTTTGTCGGCACCTTCAATTACACGTATTTGGACTGCTGTTTGTAACTTGGAGTAATTGTCTTTCCTGATTATGCTTCTCAATATGTATGAACTGGATGGACTATATGGATTCAACAAAAAGTATGTTTTTGGGTTGATATGTTTTGATGTTATGTATTTTTGTGTATTTGTGTATATAATTTTATATATTTT
>OY744549.1:2887943-2907943 GCA_963556195.1 Sepiola atlantica
AACACGAAATCACATAATTGTCGATGCAATAATTTATTTCAACCGTTCGGTTTTTTCAAGCATCACTCAGACAATTACATTTTTGAGTCTCAAAAATGTAATTGTCTGAGTGATGCTTGAAAAAACCGAACGGTTGAAATAAATTATTGCATCGACAATTATGTGATTTCGTGTTATTATATTTTATATATATATATATATATATATATATATATATATATATATATATATATATATATATATATATACGGCACAATCACGTTGACACAGGTTCCCGTTATATCACCGAAGTTAAGCGGCGTCGAGCCTGGCCAGTACTAAATGGGTTCCCATTTTGGAATACCAGGTGCTGTATGTGCTCTCTGCTTATCTCGGCATTGTTTCCAGTCGTCTTGTATTACTACTTGCCATTGGAATCAAGCAATGCCGACTCAGGAGAGCGGTTGTTGGAGATTGCGCAACCCTTGCAATTACAAATTCGCGCGCGGGCATCCCCAGGCGGGGCACTCATACGTTGAAATCGACGGGAGAGTCCATCATATATATATATATATATATATATATATATATATATATATATATATATATATATATATATATAAGAACCCCACTTATATGCACCGAGTCTTTGAAGAGACATCCTAGTAATTGTCGTGTTCTAATATCGATGCTAATCATGTGTGCTATAAGCTTTGTAACTATAGGCTGTTCGACAGTTTGTTTGTTTTTTTAATATCTGGACAGATGCCTGTGCCGTGTTATCTGGAGGTCAACTGGGTCCCGGGGGGTGGCGGCGGCGGCGGCGGCGGCGGCGGTGGGTGCAAGTGGTTGCCGGATGAGGTGCGGGGTCGTAAGACGGGCCTTAAGCACGCAATTACCGCAGTGCAAACAATACGACAACTCTGACAAACAACTTCCTTTCTTTTGTTTTCCTCTTTCTTTTATCCTCCCCCATTTTTTTTTTACACTTTTGTTTCTTTTTAAAGAATCAAGTGGCATCAAGTCTCTCCAATACTCTAGCAAGTCACATAAAACAGGCTCTACGTACTCCCAGAACACCTGGATAGGTTCAAGTTCAGTTCTTTTTCCGGATTTTTTTTTCAGAAGAGCTCCGGAGGCCTACCTAATTTTAATAAGCGACTTTGTTAAGAAAAACGTACGTACACCATAAACTTATGGTTGTTAATTCACTCTAACCAAGGAAATTTGTCACACCTGCCAATATCCTATATCTCTACAAGTCCATGCATAAATTATGCACATACAGGTGTGAGAAGTTTACTAGCACAGTAGATGGAGCCCTCCTTCTTTGCAGCAGCCTTGGCAATGTCTGCAATGTATTTGTTCCAATTCATGTTACCTGTGAATGTTAGGCCGAGTAGTTTGAATGTTGAACTCTCGGGTAGGGTGTTATTTGCCATGGCAATCGGTGGTTGAAGAGTATTGATTTACTCCTCTCCAGGAGTTAGGCACAAGGCCAGTTTTTATCTTACTCCCACAAGTAAGATGTGACCCAAGGTCGGGTCGGGAAAGTGGGGTTTAAAAATTGCCGGGGCAGCCCGGTCGGCATTCCCCGGTAGGGGCGCCTCAGGCAGTAAGCAATAAACCTACTCCTCCCCAAAGAGGGGAGGCGAAGCCTGGGAGGGTGGACATCATAGAACTGCACAGAACAGACCCATAGACCGGCGTAAATCAAGCCGTGAAGGCCAAGACAATACCAGTTTATGGGGTGCAGTATCCATCGGAACAGATACTACACTTTGATCTTAGCCAAAAGGCCAAGAGCGTTATAGATTGAAGAGTATTATTTACTCCTCTCCAGGAGTTAGGCACAAGGCCAGTTTTATCCTACTCCCACAAGTAAGATGTGACCCAAAGTCGGGTCGGAAAGTGGGGATTGAAAAGCCAGCGCTCGAGAGGTGAGCACTCTGACAATTAAAAATTGCCTGGGCAGCCCCGTCGGCATTCCCCGGTAGGGGCGCCTCAAGCAGTAAGCAATTAACTTACTCCTCCCCAAAGAGGGGAGGCAAAGCCTGGGAGGGTGGACCTCCTAGAACTGCACAGGACAATCCCATAGACCGGCGTGAATAAAGTCCCGAAGGCCAAGACAATACCAGTCTATGGGGTGCAGTATCCATCGGAACAGATACTACACTTTATAGATTGAAGAGTAACTTTGTCCTTGCGGTATTAAAAGTTACCATCCATTTTTTACCCCATTCCACTACAGACTGGAGGTCATTTTCTAAAGATTCAGCCATTGCCTCAGATATGTGCGCGTCAGTTTTGTCCACATAAACTGGAGATTACCACCAATCCCATATGGCCTTTCACGAAAAATTACAATTCCTACCTGAAGATGGGTGTCGACAAGATCGTAGACATAATCCTACATAAAAAATAGAACTTTTTTGTTAACAATTAACAATCTTCCGAAAGATAAACGTTCAATCTTTGAGGCCTAACAATAACATAAACACGAATTGGAACAAATTCATAGAAGGTACTGCCAAGTCTGCTTCAAAGAAAGTAGGCTCCCTTTACTGGGCTAGAAAACTTTTCACACCTGCCAGTATCCTATATCTCTACAAAGTCACTATTCGCCCATGCATGAAGTATTATTATTATTATTATTATTATTATTATTATTATTATTATTATTATTATTATTATTATTATTATTTTATTATTATTATTATTATTATTATTGTTATTATTATTATTATTATTATTATTATTGTTATTATTATTATTATTATTATTATTTTATTATTATTATTATTATTTTATTATTATTATTATTATTATTATTTTATTATTATTATTATTATTATTGTTATTATTATTATTATTATTATTATTATTATTATTAATATTATTATTATTATTATTATTATTATTAATACTATTACTATTATTATTACTATTACTATTATTATTAGTAGTAGTATTAGTAGTAGTATTATTATTATTATTATTATTACTATTACTATTATTATTAGTATTATTATTATTATTATTATTATTATTATTATTATTATTATTATTATTACTATTACTATTACTATTATTATTAGTAGTAGTATTAGTATTATTATTATTATTATTATTATTATTACTATTACTATTATTAGTAGTAGTAGTATTAGTATTTTTATTATTATTATATTTATTATTATTATTATTATCATTATTATTATTTACTCACTAGGAGTTATCACACTGGTCATCGTCAGTGATCGCCCACTGCCGACAACCTGTGGTATTCCCTGGAGTCTGAGTGACAACAAGTCTCCTCAGACTTCCAGTATGCTCCACCTCTTTTCGTTCATCACCGCTGATGACCTTGCGGTATCGCAACAGCCACCTACCAACGATTTCCCGCTGATAAGGGCCATTGGTCCCCTCTGGGGCCCGAGTGGCAACAAGCCTTCCCAAGTTCCACGAGCTGTCCGCGCTCTTCCAGTGGGGGTCTGGTTTGCGCTTTCCCTCCTCGACCCTCTGTCCATAATTTTCGTGGCGTTAGCCTATGCTTGCGCCTCTATCGTGCGGTTGTATTTTCCCCGGTTCTGTTGTCTTGTGCTTTATTATTATTATTATTATTATTATTATTATTATTATTATTATTATTATTATTATTATTATTATTACTATTACTATTATTATTACTATTACTATTACTATTATTATTACTATTACTATTATTATTAGTAGTAGTATTATTATTATTATTATTATTATTATTACTATTACTATTATTATTATTATTATTATTATTACTATTAATATTATTATGATTGTTATTATTATTATTACTATTATAACTATTAATATTATTATTATTATTATTATTACAATTATTATTATTATTATTACTATTACTATTATTATTACTATTACTATTACTATTACTATTATTAGTATTATTATTAGTAGTAGTAGTCGTAGTAGTAGTAGTAGTATTACTATTATTATTATTATTATTATTATTATTATTATTATTATTATTATTATTATTATTATTATTATTATTATTATTATTATTATTATTATTATTATTATTATTATTATTATATTTGTTTGTCATGCCTCCTTTGGGCATCTCCCCTTTAACTATCTTCTCAATTCAACTCTTAGTACAGTATCGATATCCAGATCAAATGTTAAATATTTCATTTGATAACTCCCAAAAGTGCCCCCCTCAATTTCTCCCTCCTACCACTTTCTCTGAATTCCTCCAACCTCATCTTAAACTGACCCACGCTATTGCTGTTCTTAATCCGATCTGGCAACTTATTCCAAAAATATTTTACTCTGTGAGCAAAAAAACTTAACTGGTTAACAGATCTAGTTTTTGAAAACTGCCTTGACAATAACCTTCCAGATCTAGGAGAAATACTAAAAAAATGGCCACCATAGTTAGAAATGCCATTAATTATCATGAAAGTCTCAATCATATCATCTCTCATTCTTCTCTCCAGCAAAGTAGTCAATCCCAATTTGTCCAATCTCTCCCTGTAACTGCACTCCTTTACTTTACTTATTAGTTTTGTCACCCTTCTTTGTACGCCTTCCAGTTTCAATATTACATTCCAATTTCCATGTCTAGTCGCTGGAGCCCAGGCCTGGGTGCAGTATTCTATATGAGGTCTTATTAGAGCTTTATATATCCTTAACACATTTGTCTCCCTCGAAATAATATTCCTAACCATCCACCCGATCATTCTATTTGCCCTCGATACAATGGTCAAAATATGAGTATTTGCCCTAAATGTATTATCAAACTTCAGAGTCACCATTCGACCATGCATAAATTATACACATAAACTTATACCGAGAAAGAAAACAAATTTAGTTGTCAGGTTAACAACTATTGTATTCTATTATTTGTATCATTCAGACTACTGTTCTCATTTGGAGTGTTATTCTCACAACGTTTCGGTCGATGTAAACTCCGACCTTAAATTATACACATACACATCCTGGTATCTCCAAATGGTCACCCATTTTAGTACTGACCCGGTTAAACGTCGCTTCACTTCGGTAATCTAACGGAAACCGGTGTATCAACATGATTATATTATAACCCTAACCCTTAACCCTTAACCCTAACCCTAAGCCTAACCTCTAACTCCTAACCCTTAACCTCTAACCCTAACCTTAACCCTAACATTCACCCTAACCATAACCTCTAACCCCAACCCCTAACCCTAAACCATAACCCCTAACCCTAACCCTAACCCTAAACCTTTCACCTCTAACACTAACCCTTAACTCTAATCCTAACCCTGACCCTAAACCCTTACCCTAACCCTAACCCTTAACTCTAACCCTAACCCTAACCCTAAACCCTAACCCTAAACCCTAAACCCTAACCCTAAACCCCAACCCTAACCCTACCCCTAATATAAACCATAACTCTTAACCCTAACCCCTAACTCTAACCCTAACCCTAACTCTTAACTCTTAACCATAACTCTTAACTCTTAACCCTAACCCTAACCCTAACCATAACTCTTAACTCTTAACTCTTAACCATAACTCTTAACCCTAACCCATAACTCTAGCCCTAACCCTAACCATAACTCTTAACTCTTAACCATAACTCTTAACTCTTAACCCTAACCCCTAATCCTTACCTTATAACCCAAGTCAGCAGATATTTTCTTTTAAACAGCTGAAACGTCACTCTCATTTCAAAGAAATTTCATTACGTTTAAATTTATTTCAGCTTAGATTCTGTATTATATCATAACTTAGATTCTGGTTATAAGTTTGTAAGTTAGCGTTAGGGTTGGGGTTGGGGTTGGGGTTAGAGTTAGAGTTAGGATAAGGGTTGTTCTTTATTTGTAATTTAAAAACATTTTATTTACCTCCCCAGGAGGTTAGGCACAAGGCCAGGTTTATCTTACTCCCACAAGTAAGATGTGACCCAAGCTCGGGTCGGAAAGTGGGGTTTGAAAAGCCAGCGCCCGAGAAGGTGAGCACTCTGGCCATTAAAAATTGCCTGGGCAGCCCCGTCGGCATTCCCCGGTAGGGGCGCCTCAGGCAGTAAGCAATAAACTTACTCCTCCCCAAAGAGGTGAGGCGAAGCCTGGGAGGGTGGCCCTCGTAGAACTGCACAGGGCAGACCCATAGACCGGCGTAAATCAAGCCCCGAAGGCCAAGACGATACCAGTTTATGGTGTGTATCAATCAATTTAAAAACATTATTTGTGAATTTAAAAGTCAAAGTGTAGTATCTGTTCTATCCTCGGTCAGTGGAGGAGACATCTTTCTAGAATAAAGCATTTGTTTTACTTTTGTCCGAATCCAGACTGCCACTTTTGATTTTCCCAAACTCTGTGCTCGCAAGGAGGCAACTATTTATTTTTAGTTCCTCCTCTGTTTTCAAGGGATTTTGCTTTGATTGTTTGTAATCCTTTGATGTATTTCGTGATTCGCCATTTTGTTTTCCAGCTTTATTATTATTGTTCTATTTGCACCAGATTTTAGACACGGCTCACTGGGAACAAACCAACCTGTTTGGCCACACTCCACTGTGGGTGGGTTGCCCGCTTTTGAATAGGTTTTACGATCCTTTCCAATGTTTAAATTGGTACTTGTTTTGTTGCCGGTTATGTTTCCTTCCATTTGGGTCAACCCCCACCTCTTGTTTAGGGGGTCAATAAGAACTTTCTTTCAACTGTAGACTAATTTGCATAATTCGACTTCTTAGCTCGTATTTGTTTTAGAAATGCAACTGACAAGATGGTCGTGCCTCCCACCATTTCCTTGTGGAACGGACGCCAACCCTAACCCTAATCCTAACCCTAACCCTAACCCTAACACATCTACCGCTAAAAATAAATAAAACCTTATGTTAACCCTGTATAAATGACTTGCATAGTTCAGAAGAATTTAAAAAAAAACTATGAGCATCATTGTAAAGATGAAAGAAATGAAAATAACAAATTCCGTTTAAAAGTGACCTCAGCTTTTTTTTTTAGTAATAAGTACGAAACTATGTAATGTAATAAGTACGAAACTATAGTTAGCATTATATACATTTTAGTATATTATTTCTGGTATTGAAGTTAATTCTGTTAATTACGTTGTTTTTTTTTGGTTTTTATGTATAGGGCTTCTAATATATGGATTTTTTGTTTGTTAGTACTATATTCTAAGATTTTTGTATTTTCTACTAAGTGTTTTTTTAATTCCCTCCGAAACTTAAATCCTGATTCGGACTATTGAAAGGATCTACTAAAGGATATCTACACATGAGTTGTCTCTTACATTCAACAGTACTTGCCTGCAAGAGAAGATGCTGCCTATATAACCCTAACCCTAACACATCTACCGCTAAAAATGAATAAAACCTTATGGTAACCCTGTATAAATGACTTGCATAGTTCAGAAGAATTTAAAAAAAAAAAACTATGAACATCATTTTAAAGATGAAAGAAATGAAAATAACAAATTCCGTTGAAAAGTGACCTCAGCTTTTTTTTTAGTCATTTCATTTGTATAGTTGAAATTAAAATCAGGTACAGACCATGTATTAGTATTATAGAAGGTTTTGGCGGGAATTATCTAATAAGTACGAAACTATAGTTAGAACTATAGACATTTTAGTATATTATTACTGATATTAAAGTTAATTCTATTAATTAGATTTTTTTTGGTTTTTATATAAAGGGCTTCTAATATATGGAGTTTTTGTTTGTTAGTACTAAATTCTAAGATTTTTGTATTTTCTACTAAGAGTTTTTTGAATTCCCTCCGAAACTTAAATCCTGATTCGGACTATTGAAAGGATCTACCAAAGGATATCTAGACATAGGTTTTCTGAATTCCGATCGGGGGCAGGAGTGGTTTTTAGTTAAGTGTTGGGCTATTGCGCTAATATCAGACAAATGCATTGTCACTCTTCTCGACAAAGTCGTGGTAGTCAAACCTATGTATATGTTTTTTTCATTCGAACTATTAAAAGGATCTACCAAAGGATATCTAGAAATGAGTTGTCTCTTACATTCAACAGTACTTGCCTGTAAGAGAAGATGCTGCCTATATATATATATATATATATATATATATATATATATATATATATATATATATATATATATATATATATATATATATATATATATGTATATATATATATATAGGTTAGGTTAAATCGAGTTGAAAGAAACCCAAAAGAAGTGGCCAATAAAACAAGGAAAGAAAAATGTGATGGGTAGGTCATAAAAAGTATTAAAAGGACAACCACTAACAAAAAAGGTCAACAAGTGAAATAGGTTATCCGATACTAATTCATAAGAAATAGAAAATGACTAACCTCCAAAAAGATTTATTTAGGGGAGAAAGTTCTCCAAATCCATCCATTTCTCTGAAATTCTTGGTCTGATGAGGTTGACTTTCTGTGAAAAGTGCAACCGAAACATGTATGCACATATGTAACCAATAATGTTTGTATAAATAAAAATTTATACTTAGAGAGAGAGAGAGAGAGAGATACTTCTTTGTAATATAGCAGGAAAATTCTATTAATTAGGGTTTTTTTGGTTTTTATATATAGGGCTTCTAATATATGGAGTTTTTATTTGTTAGAACTAAATTCTAAGATTTTGGTAATTTCTACTAAGAGTTTTCTCTATTCCCTCCGAAACTTAAATCCTGATTCGGACTATTATAAGGATCTACCAAAGGATATCTAGACATGAGTTTTCTGAATTCCGATCGGGGGCAGGAGTGGTTTTTAGTTAAGTGTTGGGCTATGGCGCTAATATCAGACAAATGCATCGTCACTCTTCTCGACAAAGTCGTGGTAGTCAAACCTATGTATATGTTTTTTTCATTCGGACTAGTGAAAGGATCTACCAAAGGATATCTAGACATGAGTTGTCTCTTACATTCAACAGTACTTGCCTGTAAGAGAAGATGCTGCCTATATAATATATATATATATATATATATATATATATATATATATATATATATATATATATATATATATATATATTTATATAGGTTAGGTTAAATCGAGTTGAAAGAAACCCAAAAGAAGTGGGCAATAAAACAAGGAAAGAAAAATGTGATGGGTAGGTCATAAAAAGTATTAAAAGGACAACCACTAACACAAAAAAGGTCAACAAGTGAAATAGGTTATCCGATACTAATTCATAAGAAATAGAAAATGACTAACCTCCAAAAAGATTTATTAAGGGGAGAAAGTTCTCCAAATCCATCCATTTCTCTGAAATTCTTGGTCTGATGAGGTTGACTTTCTGTGAAAAGTGCAACCGAAACATGTATGCACATATGTAACCAATAATGTTTGTATAAATAAAAATTTATACTTAGAAAGAGAGAGAGAGAGAGAGAGAGAGAGAGAGAGAGAGAGAGAGAGAGAGAAACATATATATATATATATAGTTCTTTGTAATATAGCAGGAAAATTCTATTAATTAGGGTTTTTTTGGTTTTTATATATAGGGCTTCTAATATATGGAGTTTTTATTTGTTAGAACTAAATTCTAAGATTTTGGTAATTTCTACTAAGAGTTTTCTCTATTCCCTCCGAAACTTAAATCCTGATTCGGACTATTATAAGGATCTACCAAAGGATATCTAGACATGAGTTTTCTGAATTCCGATCGGGGGCAGGAGTGGTTTTTAGTTAAGTGTTGGGCTATGGCACTAGTATCAGACAAATGCATCGTCACTCTTCTCGACAAAGTCGTGGTAGTCAAACCTATGTATATGTTTTTTTCATTCGGACTAGTGAAAGGATCTACCAGAGGATATCTAGACATGAGTTGTCTCTTATATTCAACAATATATATATATATATATATATATATATATATATATATATATATATATATATATATATATATATATGATATTTAAAGAGAGCTTGAAACGCGTTATATAACATGCTAAAATAACAAAATGATAAATAAATGTTAAAAAAAAAACTTTGCATATATACTTTTCTCTCGTTGGAACTGCACTAATACTGCACTATACTCTTTTATATATATATATATACCTACAGAAACTAATACAATACGTGTACTATATATATATATATATATATATATATATATATATATATATATATATATATATATAGTATAATTCTTTTATTTTTACAAACATTATTGGTTACATATGTGCATACATGTTTCGGTTGTACTCTTCACAGAAAGTCAACCTCATCAGACCAAGAATTTCAGAGAAATGGATGGATTTGGAGAACTTTCTCCCCTAAATAAATCTTTTTGGGGGTTAGTCATTTTCTATTTCTTATGAATTAGTATCAGACCAAAGAAGCCAGAGAAGCACTTTTTATAAACACTGTTGTTTCAACGGATTTACACCTACAGAAACTAATCAAATACGTGTATCATATATATATATATATATATATATATATATATATATATATATATATATATATATATATATATATAGTCTCGGAAGTTTCTCAACCATTAAAACTATATTAAAAAATAAATAAATAAATAAAACTTATAGTCCCAAGTCTTCCAGTGAAAAATCACTCATGTAAGTCAATTTATTTTTTACAGTTATTATATTAGTTTGTTTCTAACACTATTTTAAGGGATCATCAGTTGTTTACCATGAAAAACTGTTTCGGGAATTTAAAAACAAGACAGTATTTAATTTCATGGCTTCCCAGCAGAGTTGATCAGACCCCACTTCCCTTAAAAGACAAAAACATAAACGTTCCGTATACTAAATCTACGTTTTGTTCCATATAAATGTTTTGCTAACTTATATTAGTTATTTAAGACATTAAAAAAAAAATAAAAAATAAAAAAAAAATTTCTTTCCATGTGATGTTCGTCTGTCTAATAAAATTTATCCGTTATTTACAAAAATGTTGCTGCATTTTAAAGTGTTCGGACGAATCCATGACACTATTATATATATATATATATATATATATATATATATATATATATATATATATATATATATATATATATTAGATTTTTGAATGTGCCAGATGATATTTTTTGGTGAAAGTAATTATATATATATATATATATATATATATATATATATATATATATATATATATATATATATATATATATATATATATATGAAGCAATCCAACAAAAGATATAAGCGTCAACTAATATCTTATAATTAGTGAAAACATCCGGATAAACACTGAAGCTCAATATACTGGATAGAGCATTAATATTATAATATAAAATGAAGTAATAAAATAAGGTGTCAATCAAATTTTATTAAAATTCAAAGTTCAAGCAAAGTATCTTAACGTCCTTAGCTCATGAGTTTTCAAAGATAATTCTTCTCTTCAGAGGACCATTACCGCAGTTATACCACTACAGGTAATAAAATTAAACTTTGAAAATATATAAAATTATATACACAAATACATAAAAATACATAACATCAAATATATCAATCCAAAAACATACTTTTTGTTGAATCTATACAATCCATCCAGGCCATAGAGTTTAAAAGACACACACACACACACACACACACATATATATATATATATATATATATATATATATATATATATATATATATATATATATATCGTAGGGACAAACTGTAACATCATTTGCATAATTATTATTAAATTAAATTATTATTAATAAATTTATGTTCATCGTTATTCATTCTTAATTTTATTGTCCAATTTTTCTCATATATATGCAATAGTTTCGTCGATATTAACAGTAATTAATTAAAGTGATTTGATTTTTTTTTAAGTATAAATTATGAAACGTTTCTTAAACTATTTGATAGTTAATTTTAAGGGGAGGTAATTTAAATTAAACTAAAGGGGGAAAATTGACTGACTACACTACATTTTTATTATTTTTAAATTAAATGAGAAAATTATAAGTTAAAAGAGCGCGCACACTTTTTTTTAACATAGATCAAAGTTTAGTATCTGTTCAGATGGATAATACGCATGGACGGCGGCACCAGGGTGGGGGCAGCGGGGGCTCAAGACCCCCTACTTTTTTACTTAGCCCCCCCCTACTTTACGGTCATCAATAATGAAGTTATATATGTATGTGTTTAATCGGGCCACCCCCCACTTTTTAGGAGAGCCCCCCCCCAACTTTTATAACTGTCCCGCTGGTCCTGCTACGTCCTTATAGACCGGTACCGTCTTGGCCTTCGGGCCTTGATTTCGTCGGTCTGAGGGATTTTTTTTTTTAACATAGTTTACTCCAAACACGGCAGGCCGCCACTGTAGACGTAAGGGGGTATTGAGAACAAGGGTGAGAGATTTTTTTTTAGGTGGGGGGGGGGGTCAACCTAAATTGGGGGCGGTGCAGCGAGATATCTGTTTCAATTAGTTTTAAATTTTCTGCATGTCAGTACCGTCAGGAAAACAGGGAGCAGGGAGGGAGTTCCAGAGTCCCAGTAGCACGAGGAAAGAAGCTTTCGTCGTTGTGAGGGGTACCAGAGCAGCAAGCTCATCAGAGCACAATCCATTGAAGTACTTGTAAAACAGGCACAAGGAAACAACGGGACAGGGACTGGAGATTGATGGATAGTGAGGGTGAATAGGTTGGCAAGAAGCTTTTGGTGTAGAAAGCTCTTCGGCATCTGGGGACCTCCACAGTGAATGGATGGGATTTTGCTGATTGACTAGTTGAAAAAAAGACAAATACGATATATCACAGTGATGATGGTGGTTGAACATCGTGTGCAACAATAACATACCTTCATATTGATGAGCTGTCAAAACAATAGATCAAACTAATACACTATCGATCAGTCGAATTGATTCCTACTGTTGTTTTATAACGAATAAATGTTAATGTTTATCGATTTGTATGAATTCATACGAAAGTTTTTCGTCCTTTGTTTAGATCGGGGAAACTAATGCCAAAACCAGAATCATCTGATTCACACGAAAGAAGAAGACGAAGACGAAGAAGAAGAAGAAGAAGAAGACGAAGAAATTCGCTCTGTAGCCAATCTTAAAGGCATGTTCGAGTCGTTTGCAGAATATTGACGATACCGGCGGTCTCTGACTTCCTGATTCAATCACTCCATTTAGTCCCTAGAATCTTTCTAAGGAATTTGGAATAAAACGCGTCTAACTTCCTCAATTGGATGATTTTGAGATGTCAAAATGTAGCAGTGTTGTCAAAACGTTGATGTTATAGAATTTTAATTTAGTTCTTGGGGTGAATTTTCCTATCAGGTGTCCACTGAGGCACTGGTTAAAAAATGTCTAACGATACGTAAAATGGTTTTTCTTTTCTTTTTCTTATAATTTAATAAATACTGGATGAATTTGCGAAGTTTTTTCTGTCCGATCTTATTTTCAGCTACCACGTAAGTACATAAGAAAGATTATACATTTCTTAAGATATTTTTTATGTCGAAGAATCAAAGTGACAACTGCAATGTTTTTGGTGGATCCAATGCAAGTGTTGCCAGGGATATAATAAAAAAAAAATAATGATATAACAATTTTTATTTTTAATAAATAATTAAAAAACAAAAAAATAATAATAATAAAAAAAATTTTTAATAAAAAAAAGTTTTTTTAAATAAAAAGATTTTTTTAAATAAATAATTAAAAAACAAAAAATAATAATAATAAAAAAAAATTTTAAATAAAAAAAAAATTTTTAAATAAAAAAAATTTTTTTTTTTAAATTTTTAAATAAAAAATTTTTTTTTTAATAAAAATTTTTTTTTTTAAATAAATGAAAAAATAGAAGTAAATAAATAAATAAAAACAAAAAAAAATAATAATAAAAAAAAATTTTTTTTAAATGAAAATTTTTTTTTTTAAATAAAAAAAAAAATAGAAGTAAATAAATAAATAAAAATAAAATAAAAAATGAATAGAGATGGAGATACTGCCTAGCTACCAGCATTCCCCTCTACTTCCTAGTGATTACACAAGCGAGGCATACAGAATGACATTAACTCGTCACAGAGGAACATAGATTTTTTATAGGGTTGATCTCTCTACGCATTGCCTTTATAAGGAAAGTTAGTGTCTGCGAGTAAATGTTACCAAGCCCAAAGTGATGATCAGTGGTTGTAGTGTTGGTAAGCCCCAGAGATAAGATGGTTCCCTTTTTTTTACATAGTTCACCCCAAACAAGGCAGGCCGCCACTCTAGACGTAAAAAAGGGGGAGAGTTTTTTTTTTTGGGGGGGGGGGGTTGAACCTCAATTGGGAGCTGTGCAGCGAGATGTCTGTTTACATTAGTTTTAAATTTCTGCATGTCTGTACCGTCATGAAAACAGAGAGCAGGCAGGGAGTACCAGAGTCCAGCAGCACGAGGAAAGAAGCTTTTGGAGTAGAAAGCTCTTCGGCATATGGGGACCTCCATAGTGAATATATGGGATTTGGCAGATTGTCGGGTGGGTCTAGGGAATTTACGTCGTGGGGGCACCAGAGCAGCAAGTTCATCGGAGCACAATCCATTGAAGTCCTTGTAAAACAGGCACAAGGAAGCAACATTGGATGATGCACCAGCCCAGATGTTGCAACAATACTCCATGCATGGGCGGATGGTGGCTTTGTAGAGATACAGGATAATGTCAGGTGTGAGGAGTTTACTAGCACGATAGAGGGAGCCGACCTTCATTGCTTCAGCCTTGGCAATGTCTTCAATGTATTTCTGTTAAACTTGTCTAAGAGGTAGTAGATGATGCACCAGCCCAGATGTTGCAACAATACTCCATGAATGGGCGGATGGTGGCTTTGTAGAGATATAGAATAATGTCAGGTGTGGTGAAGAATGAAATGAATATGGAAAGCTTTGAGTGGGTATCATTAAGGCAGCAGTGAAAAAGAGTGAATTTGGGTGGGAGAGATGAAAAGGGGGAGGCTGAGATTTTTGTTGTGGTCAGGTGTGGCATGGATTTTGAGAGGCTGAGGAAAGGGATGGGAAGGGGGAACTCTGTGTGTTTAGCATGTAGGTAGTATCATAGTTTTCGAAAAAGATTTGAAGAAATGGGCTGGAGTTCCAGAGCCCAGCAGCATGAGGAAAGATGCTTTTGGAGTAGAAGGCTCTTTGGCATCTGGGGACCTCCACAGTGAATGGGTGGGATTTTGCTGATTGACTAGTTGAAAAAAATACAAATACGATATATCACGATGATAACCTTCATATTGATGAGCTGTCAAAACAATAGATCATACTAATACACTATCGATCAGTCGAATTGAACCAAGTGCAACTTTGCGGAGTTGGTAAACTTTTATAAGTTTGGTTATTCGGACTACATTCCTCATCTTGATTGTTATCATCGCAACGTTTCGGCCGCTGTAACCTCCGGCCTTCTTCGGGTGTATCTCTTCGAATCTGGAAATATTTTTGTCGAACTCGGGAATCTGGACAGAATTTCGAACGGGGGTAGCATGCTCTTGTTCCGTCAGCCATTCCGTCTTCAGTAATTCGCAATTTTTCGTATCGCTCGCACCAAGGATTGAACCTTCAACTTTCAGATGACTATCACTTGGGAGTGAATTTAACTTAGTACTATATCCACTGTGCCACAAAGAATTTTTATATCCCACTAGCTGGCTTCGCCCGCTAGCTCTCGCTTCACATTTATTATATATATATATATATATATATATATATATATATATATATATATATATATATATATATATATAAATAATAATCCAGGTAAAAACATCCACAGGGTAGTAATACAAAGAATTTCAACCGGGTTTATAAAAAGTGCTCAATATCAAATAGAGCTTTTATATATGATTATTTTTTATTTACACAGACATTTACAAAATCTGCGACACTGGCATGTCGATGTTATCGATCAACAGTTATTATAAACTGAGATCTCATCAGGCAGAGTTAGAATCCGATCTTAACCTCAGATCATATTCGGAGAGAATGAAGTGGAGAGAAAAAATATATATATGTAAATCATCCTTTTTTAATATGTACTAAATAAGGTATACAGTTCATTGAAATTGGACCTATTTGAATTTTCGGTGGTCCTATTGTTTAAATTTCGGGGGGGGGGAAGGGGGCTTGTGCCTCAGGGGACCCTCTTGATACTATCAAAATTTGCTGAAATTTTAGGGAATAGACATCATTTATGGTTTAAATTTCATTTGAATCAAAGGGAAAACAGTTTTCAGGGGGGTGGCGAGGACCCCCAGCATTGTAGTGATATGTTTCTTATATAGCCTATGATCTTCACTGAGAGGTCAGTAGTCCACATGCCAATTTTCAAGCAATTCTGTCTAGCGGTTTGGGTGAACATAAGACACAAAGATCAGACGGACACACAGGCAGAGTTACTATTTTTTTTTTTTTTTTTTTTTTTTTACATGGTTCACCCCATACAAGGCAGGACGCCACTGTAAACGTAAGGGGCTACTGAGAAAAAAGGAAAAGGGTGGGAAGGATTGGTGGTTCAGCTTAAATTGGGATCTGAGCAGCGAGATGTCTGTTTACATTAGTTTTAAATTTCTGCATGTCAGTACTGTCGGGGAAACAGGGGGCAGGGAGGGAGTTCCAGAGGCCAGCAGCACGAGGAAAGAAGCTATTTGAGTAGAATGCTCTCCGGCATCTGGGGACCTCCACAGTGAATGAATGAGATTTAGTAGAATGTCGAGTTAGTCTAGTGAATTTACGTCGAGGGGGCACCAGAGCAGCACACTCATCGGAGCATAATCCATTGAAGTATTTGTAAAACAAACACAAGGATGCTACATTGCGGCGATGGGACAGGGGCTGGAGCTTAGCTGACAGTGAGGGACCTATTAGGTTGACTACTCTTTTTTGGACTTTGTCAAGGAGGGAGAGACTAGTAGACTTTATAGATATAGAAGATCAAAACGCTTTTTTTTCTTCTAATAACAGGTAATACTAAATTGATTTTGCTCTAAGACGTTCTTAATGTTTAAATCTTAATCTTTAAAAGATTAGGTAAACATATAGATTGACGTCTGGCAACATAACGCAGTGAAATAAACCTATTTTTATCGCCTATACAATTTGTTTTATCGTATTACGTTGTCTGACGTCGATCTATATTATTGTTTTTTAAAGATTATGACATTAAGAACGTCTTAGAGATAAAATCAATTCAGCATTACTTATTAATAGAAGAAAAAAAGCGTTTTAATACTTTTTTCGTCTTGGGCGATACAAAAACAACATGGCACCATGGGGTAAATGCACTACTTCCTATTAATAGAGAAAAAGGCGTTTTAATACTTTTATTGGCCGTCTTTTTGAACATGTGAATAAAAGAAGAAATAGGAGAGAAGGGGTGTCAGTGAATGGATTAGTCCATGAATATGGACCCGTCCATGAATATGGACGAAGAGGAAAGGTTAGAAAGTCCACGTGGTTAACTGAATGGCCCGAAGTGGAGGAAAGAAAAGAGTGCTTGTTGTAAGGTTATGTGTATTGATTTACTCCTCTCCAAGAGTTAGGCACAAGGCCAGTTTTTATCTTACTCCCACAAGTAAGATGTGACCCAAGGTCGGGTCAGGAAAGTGGGGTTTAAAAATTGCCTGGGCAGCCCCGTCGGCATTCCCCGGTAAGGGGCGCCTCAGGCAGTAAGCAATAAACTTACTCCTCCCCAAAGAGGGGAGGCAAAGCCTGGGAGGGTGAACCTCCTAGAACTGCACAGGACAGACCCATAGACCGACGTAAATCAAGCCCAGAAGGCCAAGACAATACCAGTCTATGGAGTGCAGTATCCATCAGAACAGATACTATACTTTGATCTTAGCCAAATGGCCATGTGTATGAGACAGAGAAAGTGAGAAAGCGAGAGGGGGAGAGAGGGGAGAAAAAGAGAGAGGAGGAGAGAGAGATGGAGAGAGAGATGGAGAGAGAGAGAAACAGACAGAGAGAGAAAGGGAGAGGGAAAGAGAGATAGAGTCGAATAAAAATTGCGCTTTTCATGGGGAAAAAAGGTCGGAATTGTTCTATGAAGGATGTGGCAATTGTTATTGCGAGAGATGTTACCCTGCTCACCCGAGTACGATGCTGAGACGAAGTCCATTTCTAATACATAAAACAACTCGGGAATCTGTAAGGGGCATAAAAACGGTGCTACTAATATCACGTCTTGCAGACGATAATTTAGGGTACCATACTCGTAAACATTCACCAAAAAAAACATATGCTATAATAATAATGTTACACTAATAAGACAACTCGGGAATCTTTTACTACAATCAACAGAACGAAAAAAGGGTGAAAAAAACAAAACCAAATGTGCAACAAATAAATGTTACCAAAGGCAAGATAAGTTACTCATCTACCTACCTGGATAATTTTATTTGTGTTTTAACTTATTTTAAAGAGTGTTTTTCTTTTTGTTCAAAACAGTCGGTGTTGACTGCTCAAAGATAAATTCGAAATGGAAGCTCGCCCATGGCCAGGACTTGAAAATCGATTTAAAAAAATCAAAAACTAAACAATACACTGATAGAAACGCATACAATAAATGTCAACAATCATGCAAAAATGTAATGTTCTATCAGTTTCTATCAGTATCATGTTTAGTTTTTGATTTTTTTTTATCGATTTTCAAGTCCTGGCCATGGGCGAGCCTCCATTTTGATTTTTTTTTTTCGAGCAGTCATCACCGACTGTTTTGAACAAGAAAACCACCCTTTCAAATAAGTTAAAACACAAATAAAATTATCCATGTAGGTAGATGAGTAACTTAACTTGCCTTTGGTAACATTTATTTGTTGAACATTTGTTTTGGGTTTTTTTTTCACCCTTTTTTTCGTTCTGTTGATTGTAGTAAAAGATTCCCAACAACCTTATTGAGTATTTCTCGCTAGTAGCACGGTAGAGGGGTCCCACTTTCTAGTGCATTGGCTTTTCAACTTAACACCTGACCTTGTGCCTAACTTGAAGAGTTACATAACATAAGTGAGTACTTGTTATCTTGGTTACGTTGAGAGTAAGATCTCTTAAAGAATCAGCGCATATGTTGGTCAACAACGGCCTCCTAACTAGACCTAATATAGAATTAAAAACAATGTCGAAACCAGTAATGATGAATAGCAGGTTAGAACACCAGTAAAAGTATATATAATTTTATTGGTGTTCTAATCTACCATTACCTGAAAGCGCTCAAGTTCAAAAAAAAAAAATGTTTTTAAGATAAATAAATTATTTATTTTTAAAAACAATAATTTGCGTTGTGAAGGTTTTCTAAATATTTTATTAAAAAATATTCTCTTTATCTTTGCTATTTCGCCAACGCTTCTGATGTGTGAATTTTCAAATAACTTTCCACGTACCACGTGATACACACGACTTATAAACATTTCGTCCATAACATCGAGACGAATTCATCCTTACTGCTTGTCTCAGTCGGGAGGGAAAAAAATGAAGAAGAAAAAGAGGAAAAAATATGCTTATTCTTCTGAAGATGGTGATATTATTACCGAAAACGCTCAAGTTAAAAAAAAAAAATGTTTTTAAGATAAATAAATAATTTATTTTTAAAAACAATAATCTGCGTTGTGAAGGTTTTCTAAATATTTTATAAAAAAATATTCTCTTTATCATATATATATATATATACAGGGTGGGCCAAAATAAGGGTCCTATCTTTAAATTTGAATAACTTGAATTTGAATAACTTCCACAAAATAAAAGTTAAACTCACCAAACTTTATGTGTGTGTAGACTGACCCTTCCGAGATTTTTTGAAATAAACAAAACAAATTTTAGCCGAAAAACACTTCTTAAAACTTACAAAAACTAAAGTATTGTTTTTTACACTGTTTTGAGTTTTTTAAGCAAAAATAATGTTTTCTAAATGAGGGTACGTTCCTTAGGGCTAATACGGCTCATGCTTGCTTCGGAAGGGGTCCTTTACTTATTCTAAAAAAAAAAAATTTTTTAAATCAATAAATAAAAAAGTTATGAATTTTTAAAAATAGGACCCTTATTTTTGCCCACCCTGTATATATATATTAATTATTTATTA
>OY744549.1:2912943-2925443 GCA_963556195.1 Sepiola atlantica
CTGTATACTTTGTTGTTCATTTATTACTAATTAATTTTCTGTAAATTACGTTACATGTAATAACAACAGTTGATAAGAGTTACTGCCCCTTATTTACCTCTTAAACAGTAAAAGACAAAGAAATCTTTTTTTCGGACTTTTAAGCAAGAAGCACCGACCGGCGTTAATCCAAACCCAAAGGCCCGGACAATACCGGTTTATTAGGCGGGGGAAAAAAACCCCTGGTTGATAAATAGGAAAAAAAATGGCACAAACGTAAATATATCGATGAAAATCTCACAATGAGTTTAAGTCTTGATAAAATACGTAAAGACTAGAAGGAGTTATCTTCCTCCTCCAGCGCTAAAGTATGACACAAGGTCGGGAAAAGTGGGATCTGAAAAGCCAGCGCCCGAGAAGATGAGCACTCTGACCTACAAATAAATGCTTGGGCAGCCCCGTCGGCATTCACCGGTAGGGGCGCCCCATGACAGTAAGCGATAAACTTACTCCTCCCCAAAGCCTGGAAGGGTGGACCTCCTAGACCGGCGGAATCAAGGTCTGAAGGCCAAGACGGTACCGGTCGGGTTAGGGTGTAGTATCCATCGGAACAGATACTACACTTTGAACTTGTTGTTGTTAAATTTTTGTTTTTTGTTGTTGTGTTTTTTTACTTTAATTTATCTAATTCACCCCAAACAAGGGGGCACATTGCCACTGAGACGTAGATTAAGGGCGATATTTCTCTCTGTTTTTGTTTCATGTTACTTCAGTCGAAGTTCTCAGAAACCAAGGAGCCCCTTCCTGGGGCTAACACTTTATCTCTATATGAGATACGGTGTGTGGACAAAAGCCCACCGCACGAAAGCCCACCGGACGAAAGCCCCACTGGACGAAAGCCCACCGGACGAAAGCCCACCGGACGAAAACCCACCGGACGAAAACCCACCGGACAAAAGCCCACCGGACGAAAGCCCACTGGACAAAAGCCCACCGGACAAAAGCCCACCGGACGAAAGCCCACCAAAATAAGTCACACGGACAAAAGTCCACCAACGTAAAAATAAATTAATTTTTAAAAATTAAAAAAAAATATTTTTGCATTTTTTTTACACTACTACTAATCCTAAGTCCGGTAATCAAACAAAAATACATTTTAGACAAAATTATGTATTACTCATCTTTTGCGGAATGAAAAAAACAATTATTTTAGATTAAAATTGGGGGATCAGTTTTGCATATAATTTTAACATAAAATGATCCCCCATTTCCGGGCCATTCTAACTTTTTAGGGCATTAACAATTTTTTTTTTTGCGATGAGAGATAAATTCTATGCATTGTTTTTCACCTAATTTAGTTAAAATGGCACCGGTAAAAATGGCACAACTTGATAAATAGGAAAAGATGGTACAAGAGAAAAATATAGATGAAAATCTCACAATGAGTTTCGCAAAATCTTGAGAACAATATGTAAAGGGGAAAAAAAAAAAAATTAGATTCTAACTTTTTTATGCGAACACTGAAAAAAGAACCCAATTATTCTTTAAATTTAGATTAGGGGATTAGTTGCACATATAAATTTAACGTAAAATGATCCCCCCTTTCCGGACCATTCTAACCTTTTTTTACCACTAACACTAAGTCCGATCGGCAAAGTCGTAAAACCACATGTAATCGCTTTAATAAGTAGAAACCACCCACCCCGTCCGAAAAACAATGCATCGAATTTATATCCCATTGCAAAAGGAAAATAATTAATTGACCTAAAAAGTTATAATGGTCCGGAAATGGTGGATCATTTTATGTTAAAATTATATGCAAAGCTGATCCCCCAATTTCAATTTTACATAATTGTTGTTTTTCCTTCCCGCAAAAGATGGGTAATACTATACATAATTTTTTAAAAAATGTATTTTTCGTTTTACCACACGGACTTGGGGTTAGTAGTAAAAAGGGGCGTAATTTTTTATGATGCAATCTTTAAAAGAATGCAGTATTTACAAAGTACCGGAAAATGTTTAAAAATGAAATGTAAAAAATGTTGTCAAGAAAAGAAAATTACAGACAAAGACTTATTGATAATTGTAAAAATAATAAATATCAAAATATATTTTTTTTAATTTTTAATAATTAATTTATTTTTACGCTGGTGGACTTTTGTCCGGGTTTGACTTTTTTTGGTGGGCTTTTGTCCGGTGGGCTTTTGTCCGGTGGGCTTTTGTCCTACCACCATGAGATACATAAATATTCGAATATTATATTAAAGTTCTCCTGTACCTGTCAAACGTTGAGTTAATAAAGAAGTTAATGATGTTAATTTTCCTCTTTCCCCAATTAAGTAGTATATCTTTACCGGATTCCAGGACAAGAATTCATCTAGTCTGGTGGAGTATGCAGCTAAGTGTTATTACTTGAGGTAACATTACTTAGAAAAAAGTGCACAATTCCTCGTATGAGCCAGTGTATAGCCGTGTCGAGGGGATTTTATTTAAGCTTCGAATACTATGTTATTTTGAATATTTGGTAAGGGTTTACTTGTTGGGTGAAGTATTCTCGTGTCAAGTTATCCTGATAAACCCTTGTACAGAGAGACCGAAGACATTTGAGGATGGTTACTAGTAGGTAATTCAAACTCCCCAGTAGGTAGTTCAAACTCCCCTGTAGGTAATTCTAACTCCCCAAATAGGTAATTCTAACTCCCCAAATAGGTAATTCAAACTCCCAAATAGGTAATTCAAACTCCCCAGTAGGTAATTCAAACTCCCAAGTAGGTAATTCAAACTCCCAAATAGGTAATTCAAACTCCCAAGTAGGTAATTCAAACTCCCAAGTAGGTAATTCAAACTCCCAAATAGGTAATTCAAACTCCCCAGTAGATAATTCAAACTCCCCAGTAGGTAATTCAAACTCCCAAGTAGGTAATTCAAACTCCCAAATAGGGAATTCAAACTCCCAAGTAGGCAATTCAAACTCCCAAGTAGGTAATTCAAACTCCCCAGTAGATAATTCAAACTCCTCAAGTAGGTAATGCAAACTCCCCAAATAGGTAATTCAAACTCCCAGTAGGTAATTCAACCTCCCCCTGATTTATATGGGGGATCCATAGTGAAGAGTTAATCAGCGAGGTGTTTGTTTACATTAAATCTAAATTTCTGCATATCGGTACAGTCAGGGAAACAGGGAGCAGGGAGGGAACTCCAGAAGCTAGCAGTTCAGGGAAATAAGCTATTGGAGTAGAAAGTCTTCCGACATCTGGGGACCTCCACAGTGAATGGATGGGATCTAGCTGATCGTTTGATTTCTCGGGTGAATTTACATCATGGGGAGGGGGTTACCAGAGCAGCAAGTTCATCGGAGCACATTCCATTGAAGCACTTGTAAAACAAGCAGAAGGATGCAACATTGCGGCGATGGAGCTTGATAGATAGTGAGGGACCTAGTAGATTAGATACTTTTTTTTTAACCTTGTCTAAGAGGGGGAGACTAGTGGATGGTGCACCAGCCCAGATGTGACAACAATACTCCATGCATGGACGGATGATGGCTTTGTGGAGATATAGGATGTTAGCAGGTGTGAAGAGTTTTCTAACCCGGTAAAGGGAGCCCACCTTCTTTGCAGCAGCCGTGGCAGTATCTTCTATGCATTTCTTACAATTCGTGTTACCTGTGGATTAAAAAATATATATTTCCACTAAAAAGTACCCCCCCCCCCCAAAAAAAAAAAGAAATATGAGATTCTACTTTTACGGCGATTACGTGTAAACACCCTGAAAAAAAATCAATTATTAGAATTTAGAGTGGGGGATTAGTTGCGCATATAAATTTAGCATAAAATGATTCCCCATTTCCGGGTCATTCTAACATTTTAGGGCAGTATTGATTAATCAACATTACAATTGTAAGTCAAACAAAAAGCACTAACATATATGAACAATATAAGAATTATAATAAGAAGATTTAAACAGACGAATTCTGTTATTTTCAAATATGTTGGTATATATATATATATATATATATATATATATATATATATATATATACAGAAAGTTATGAACATATATTTATGGCAATCAAGCTAAACAAAGGCTTCCGCGTGTCATCCCCGTGTGGCATCGTTGGCCATTATATATATATATATATATATATATATATATATATATATATATATATATATATATATATATATATATATATATTCCCTGGGCATTATCAGCAGTCTAGTTAGCGAAAAATCCAAAGTAATTCAATAACCTGTGTCCCCCTTTTTTTTTTTTTTTTTGTAATGCCCTTCCTACATGATGTACTGAAGTGACGGACCTGAGGCGGTGGTGGTGGGGGGGGGGACGCTATTTTTAGAATACACAATTCTGATGCATTGCCTCTCTTGCGAACTAACTTCCTCCCCATTCTTGCCACAGGACCGACACCCACCTCCCTAGAATAAAACGTCATCAAACAAACATTTTTATATCCTATTATAAACAAACAACAACAAAAAAACAACGAATATTTAAACTTGCGATTTTAGCGATAAAATGTTAATTCGACTTCACCTCATATTTCAGAGGTGGCGGTCGAAACCCATGAGTGAAATGAAATCAAATAAAAACAAATAAATCATAATTGAACTGAAACTGAAAAAAAAACATTTTTCTCTTTTTTTTTTGTTGTCTTTTTTTTGTGTTCGTGTGTTTGATTTTTTTTTTGTTTTTAAAAGCAAATTCGGATGAATAAGCTTGGTATTAGTTTCCCCGATTCGGGCACTCACAGGAGGGACCACGTGAAGGTTGCCAACATCTATAAGTGAAAATGTTGATGCGGAACCATATGGATTCGAACCTGGTACACTCAGGTCGTCAGTCAACGTCATTATCCGCTTAACTACGACCACGTCTTTTGTTTAATTTTTTTTATTTATTTTGTTGTTTTTTTTTGGGGGGGGGGGTTGCTTGGGATGGAGCATCCTACCGGAAGCCAGACATTCACCCGCTATTTAAGAGAGTTTTATAGAATTCTAGTCGCCCTTAAAGTGTAATTATTTGGATCTCTCTTGCACTTGGTTCACCGAGTATATTTGCCAGATGGTGGTTTAAGTTCTTCTTCATGAGCCCAGTGCTCCTATGATTACTGGAAGACCTTTGTATGTAGTTCTTTTCTCCCCCTCAGCTCTGTTTGAGTCAGCATAATTGGGCACACTGACTTCAACTAGGGTTGCTACTTTCCCCCTTTTGTCCCATATCACTATGGCAGGTTTACATAATCAAAATAAGCATGCTTGTAGCATCTCGTCGTTTTGAGCAACGGCTCATCAACTTTGGGGTGAGGGAGATATCAAGCATTACCACAAGGTGATCAGCGTTCCCAAACGGGCTATAGGCATTCGTCACACAAGCCTCTGGCAGTGAGGTCAAGAACAGGCCGAGAAGTGAGGCTTGCTGATCATCACGACCAGGGAGGCGGGTCGGGAAAGTGACAGTATGGTCATAACGGATAGTGTTTTACTTTCTGATATATGTTCCCAGGACTTGCTGGTGCAATTGTTTGTATTTCTCTTGCACTCAGTTCACCGGGTATACTCGCCAGATAGCTTTTGGAATTCTTTTTCATTCGTCCTGTTGCTCCTATAATTACTGGTATGATGGAGATTTTCCTAAGATTCCAGTTTCTTTTCATGTCGTACATAAGACCTTGGTATTTCGTAATATGTTCCCTTTCAGCTCTGTTTAAGCAAGCATTATTAGGGAAACTGACTTCAACTTTCTCCATGTTTCTCCGTGTTGTCCCATATCACGATGTCAGGTTTAACAGCTCCGTTTTCTAGATATGTAGCTGTAGGGATTACATAGTCAAGAAGCCTCTCCAACCACCGATTGTCATGGCAAATAACACCCTACCTGAGAATTCATCATTCAAACTCCTCGGTCTAAACTTCACAGGTAACATGAATTGGAACAAATACATTGATGACATTGCCAAGGCTGCCGCAAAGAAGGTGGGCTCCCTCTACCGTGCTAGTAAACTTCTCACACCTGACATTATCCTGTATCTCTACAAAGCCACCATCCGCCTATGCATGGAGTATTGTTACCACATCTGGGATAGTGCATCATCTACTAGTCTCTCCCTCTTTGACAAGGTCCAAAAAAGAATCGCCAACCTAATAGGTCCCTCACTGTCAACCAAGCTCCAGCCTCTGTCCCATCGCCGCAATATAGCATCCTTGTGCTTGTTTTACAAATACTGCAATGGATTATACTCCGATGAATTGGTTACTCTGGTGCCCCCTCGACATAAGTTCACTAGACTAACTCGACAATCAACTAAATCGCATCCATTCACTGTGGAGGTCCCCAGATGCCGGAGAGCCTTCTACTCAAATAGTATCTTTCCTCGTGCTGCTGGCCTCTGGAACTCCCTCCCTGCCCCTGTTTCCCCGACAGTACTGACATGCAGAAATTTAAAACTAATGTAAACAGACATCTCGCTGCGCAGATCCCAATTTAGGTTGACCCCCAAAACCTTCTCCCTTTTTTCTCAGTAGCCCCTTACGTCTACAGTGGCGGCCTGACTTGTTTGAGGTGAACTATGTTAAAAAAGAAAAAAAAATGTAATTTTTTCCCCAGATGGTCCAGTGGAGATATTTATACACTCCGTTATGTCACATTGTATATTAGCCGTCCTCCACTAAGACCTTACAACTAGAGGTCAGGTGACTCACACTCTCTACTTCTGTATGGCAGAACTTGCATTTGTTGTTGCTTAGACCACTTACCTTTTTAAAGGTCTTGATCTTGGTCAGCCATCATCATCCTCTGCTGATCATAATGGAACGATCCTCTTTTGAGCCAGGTGTATCTCTTCGAACTCAAGAAATATTTCTGTCAAACTCGGGAATCTGGACAGACTTTCGAACGGAACCCTTTATTTATTTTTTTGTGATCCAACCCAGTCGGTGGAATCCAGAAAGATGTCTTCCTGCATTCCACCGATCGGGTTGGATCACAAAAAAAATCTTTCTGTCTGATGATACCTCAGCTCTTGATAGCTGTAGATCGATAACATCGACATGCCAGTGTAGCAGACCTTGTGCATGTTTGAATAAAAAATCATTCATATCTTTATATATATATTTATACATTTAAGTGGAATATTTTTTGAAAATCAACACATGGTGCAGTTTAAATAGAAAATCATTTATTCGATTTTTTTTTTCAAGCTTTCGTTGTAAAAGGTACTCAGGAGTTCGGTGTTGTCGTTAAAAAGCTGAGTGTTCGATAGTGATCAACTAAGTTCGGTGATCCTGTGTGCTTACAGAATTTCGAACGGAACCCTTTATTTAATCCACGGAAGTAGCACACTCTTGTTCATAATGGGGTGATCCTCTTTTGAGCCAGTCTACAGAGCCTTCATTATCTATATATTCCCCCTTAAAAAAGATGTCTCACGTTGTTGGTTGGCCCATTGTTCCAGTTTTCTTGGTGTATTTCTGGCCGACTTTTGAGCTATTCCCGTTAGGGTTAGGTTTAGTGTAAGGGGTTAAGTGTAAGGGGTTAAGTGTAAGGGTTAGGGTTTAGAGTTAGGGTTATAGTTAGGGTTAGGGTTAGGGTTATAGTTAGGGTTATAGTTAGGGTTAGGGTTATAGTTAGGGTTATAGTTAGGGTTAGGGTTATAGTTAGGGTTAGGGTTAGGGTTATAGTTAGGGTTATAGTTAGGGTTAGGGTTATAGTTAGGGTTATAGTTAGGGTTAGGGTTATAGTTAGGGTTATAGTTAGGGTTAGGGTTATAGTTAGGGTTATAGTTAGGGTTAGGGTTAGGGTTATAGTTAGGGTTAGGGTTAGGGTTATAGTTAGGGTTATAGTTAGGGTTAGGGTTATAGTTAGGGTTATAGTTAGGGTTAGGGTTATAGTTAGGGTTATAGTTAGGGTTAGGGTTATAGTTAGGGTTATAGTTAGGGTTAGGGTTAGGGTTAGGGTTATAGTTAGGGTTAGGGTTAGGGTTATAGTTAGGGTTATAGTTAGGGTTAGGGTTATAGTTAGGGTTATAGTTAGGGTTAGGGTTAGGGTTATAGTTAGGGTTATAGTTAGCGTTATAGTAATAGTTAGGGTTAGGGTTAGGGTTAGGGTTTAGAGTTAGGGTTAGACTTCTCCATAGAGCTCACGAAGATCATGTCTCAGGATATTATTTGGTCTGAATGGAGTTCTTCTCATTTATTGTAGCTATTTGCTAGACCTGCAAGATTATAGGTTCATTCCTGACATCGAGAGTAGCAAGGCTCAGTGGTCGCATATGAATTTGAGAAAGGTTCGGCCGAAAACATGCAAAGGAATGACGATTTTGAATTCCAAGCCTGAAACGTCCTTGCTTGCTACATGCAGAGGCAGAGACGACCAGAGGACGACGGATCCTGATGTTAATTCCTACTAGAATATCACCAGACCCCTGCTAACTCTGGCACTAGTGTAGCACTGATAAACATTAGTAGTTATTTTTTACACAATAATGAGGTTGTTTACATTCACAATCACCAATCAAACTGCAATTTCTACCGGACCTTTTATGACTCCATCGTTTCGTGTTTCTGTCTCATTTCTAAGAGAGTTTTGTTCAAAATGTTTGACCGGTTTTGTGATGGACGTTGTTCTACTAGCCCTTGTTTCGTGATGTTGGTGTACCATCATACGTTTTGGATTCCTGGGTTGCATAGCGATCTTTGCGGCTAAAAAAAATTCTATATCAAACTAAACAGTTCCATTTCTGAAATTTTTTAGTGTTATCATCACAACGTTTCGGTCGCTGTAACTTCCAGCCTTCTTCATGTGTATTTATTCAGAACTCAGGAATATTTCTGTCAAACTCGGGAATCTGGACGGAATTTCGAACGGAACCCTTTATTTAATCCACGGGGTACCATGCTCTTGTTCCGTCAGCCATTGCTGGCTGAAGACTTCAGTAATACGCAATTCTTTGTATCGCCCGCACCGAGGATTGAACCTTCAACCTTCAGATTACTATCACTTAGACCTGAATTTAACTTAGTACTATATTCACTGCGCGATTTAGTTTCTTCCAGAAAATACTTTGACCAGATCGGAATTATTTTTATACGGGCGCCAACTTAAAAAAATAGGTGGACGAATAATATTTTGAGAATAATATTTTGAGAATAATATTTTGAGAGAAAAAACGGCATAATTAAAAAAAAAAGAATTGCAAGTGAAAACACAACCAGGCAATGCCGATTAAATACGGTCTTAGCATATAATGCCATATTCCGAATATATATATATATATATATATATATATATATATATATATATATATATATATATATAGCCCTCTACATAAAAACTAAACATCCCACAATTAATAATGTCAATTATGAAACCAGTCGCAACATTTTAAAGTGTCTAGCATAATAATTAACATTACCAAATTCTTAGCCATTAGGTAGTTATGCGTTTGAATTGTATGCACTTTCTTTAACGTCATCAATTTCGGTTTAAACAGTCAAACTTTTAAATATCTCATATGTGTAGAACGCCATCACGATCTCATGTACATTTCAACTTTACAGACGCTTTTCCAAGTTATAAACTACTTGCCGTTATAATTCAAAAATGAGCACAACAGTAAAGTCATAATTTGTAAAGAACCTAAAACTAATACTGCCTGAAGATGATTTGACGATTCAAATCGAAAGTACTTGCATCATATTTACATCAATTTGACCGGAACATTAGATGGACAATTCGGAAAATTTAAAAAAAAAACAGTCGCATCAAACAAAACCTCTCCGTGTTATTTAATAATGTTTGCATATATATATATATATATATATATATATATATATATATATATATATATATATATATATATATATATATATATATATATATATGCTCCGAAACAAATTAAATAGATTTGGGGGGTCTTTAAAGTTTTAGATTTCAAATTTCTATTAAATCTATTAAGTCTATTAAACTGTAGAAGTAAGATAGCAAACAGCTGCCTGCACAGAATAAAATTTACCTTAGGCTAACAATACATAAATAAATAAACTAATAAGTAAAAAAAACTAAACTAAACTAAAAACCTAACAACTAAAAAATTAAAACCTAAAATAGAAATACAAGGAACCACGTGTTAAAATAAGGTCACCCATTATATTGACACAACAAAGAAACATGATATAGGCCACTCTATCTAAAACAGAACAATAGAACAGGATATAGGAAGTAACACCAACAAGACCTTTGTTCGCAGGAAGCCCAGCGATTGGCTAAGAGAACAACAAAGAATCTGATTGGTTAACTAGCTAGCCGTGTATATAAAAACACCCGGAAAAAATAACTCCATGCATTTTAGTCTGAAGATTCCCCCCGGGGATGAAACGCGGAAGCATTTGTTCAGCTTAATTGCCATAAATATATTTTCATAACTTACTACCTAGCTCTACTTAATTATTGAGCATTATTGAAGTAAATACTGAAAATTGATACATAAAAAATTATATATATATATATATATATATATATATATATATATATATATATATATATATATTATGTAATTGTAGTAAGCAGAAAAAAACAACAACGAACGTTGCAATCACCAATAAAAAGTTAAGTTAATTTAAGTACAAAAGTTTATTTTAATAAACTACATTTTCTTTTTCACATACAGAGCTTTCTACTCCAAAAGCTTCTTTCCTATATATATATATATATATATATATATATATATATATATATATATATATATATATATATATATATATATATATATATATCATAAAATATCTAAATATTTGTCATTAATATATATATATAATCATATATTTATGTCAATAGGATGTTCATCGCTTTTCATATATATATATATATATATATATATATATATATATATATATATATATATATATATATATATATATAATAAAATATAATAACACGAAATTACATAATTATCGATGCAATAATTTCTTTCAACTTTGTGGTTTTTTTAAGCATAAAATCCAGATAATTACATTTTTGAGACTGAAAGGAAATAATTAAATGGGGATCTTTTACGACGCTCAGCAGAGTCGCGAACGGGGTTCAAAAAAAGAACGAGAAAGGGTTTAAAAACATAAATTTGCAACAAGTGAAGTTGACCTACGACGAGAATAGATATTTTTCTACTTACCTATGTAATTTGTTTTTATTTTTACGTATTATAAATTGGTTTTTATTAGATGTAAAAAAAAAAATTCTTGTTTATTTTTCCACTAAATTCAAAATGGCGTCTACACGTGCATTCGTTAGTAACCCCCCCCCCCCAAAAAAAAAATCGGCCATTTTTTTTTTACAAGTTTCAGTGACAAAACTATTGATTTCTAATAAATAGCGGTTGTAACGGTCTAAAAATACAAACAAATGCCACAGGCAAGTTAGAAAATAACTTTTACAGCCTACAGTTACTTTTGTTTGTTGTATATTTGTTTTTTAGCGTCTTTACTCTGCTGAGCGTCGTATAAGATTCCCAATTAAATTTACACTCGACAATTCAAATACAATTAGAGAGAGAGGTAGTAACAATCCATCCGATACATCTTTTGAGAGAGGTGGAGATTCTCTAACACTCCCACCCCTCCTCTTTTTCACTCACAGCCATCCACATTCATTTCACTCCCTGCCACCGACTTCTCTCAGCCCGGACCTTGGCCCTGCGCTCCCAGTAGTGGCTACTACTTCTTCTCATTAACCCATCATGTACACACAATATTTCTATGTACTTGCACTGGTGATACCAGATCAGTCTGCCCTGTGGCTCCCTGAGACGAAATTCACCTACATTGACGTTTTTTTTTTGTTTTGTTTTTTTGTAAAACTTAATTATGTTCTACAAAACCAAAAACAAAAACAACAGCCCCTCTCCCTTTCTCCCTCCCCTTTTTTATTTTATTTTTAGAACTTGAAGCATAAATCTTTTACTATAATGACCAGATTCGGCATTAAATAACCCAAAAAGGGTTGATATGCCGTAAAACAAAACTACCAAACCAAAAACGATGATTAAACATTTGAAGATATAAAGAACTTGAAGCATAAAAACTTTTACTATAATGACCAGATTCGGCATTAAATAACCCAAAAAGGGTTGATATGCCGTAAAACAAAACTACCAACTACCTCTATGTACTTGCACGACATTATTCTTAAAATTATCATCCTGAGGAAGTCTTACAAATAAAGACGAAACGTTGATGAATACATAAAAAAACATATTTTGGTTTTTCCTTTGTCATTTCCCATATATATATATATATATATATATATATATATATATATATATATTATCGCCTACACTAAATTTATTCGAATTTTCGAAATAACTAGATCTTAGCATTTACCGAAGAGTTAAAAAATGGGAATGTATCACCCGCCCCGACCCTCATAAAAATACAAAAAATTGCTAAAAAAAAAAAAAAATAAATAAAATAGGCGCATGACATTTTATTTTTCGCTGGGAGGTACAGACA
>OY744549.1:2927943-2935443 GCA_963556195.1 Sepiola atlantica
TGCCAGCCATTCAAAAGAATTCTGTAGTTTATAAATTCATGTGTCAGTGTGGAGCTGACTACGTTGGCAAGACATCCCAAAGATTAGAATTTAGAATATCCCAACACATACCACGTGATATTCGTCAACACAAGGTTTCGAGATCATCCAGGAACTTCCAGGCACAGGAATCAGCCATCGGTAATCACCTCGTTAGTACAAATAGTTGTTCTGACAAGTATTCCGATGGGTGGTTTTCTGTTTTACACAGTGCCAGGTCGAACTACAATCTCAATATTATTGAGGCGTTAGTCATTAACAACTCTCGACCTAGCCTGTGTAGACAAAAGATTTTGAAGCATCAGTTGGAGATCTTTAATGATTCAAAGCCACCATAACGTTGAGAGATTTACTTTTTTATTTCCCCCTCTCAATCGTTTCCTCCAACTGAAATAAGTTTTTCCCCATCATATCTCATTCGACTTTTAGTTTTTAATTTACCATTCTGACGTTTCCTCTCGGAGGGTCAGACGATAAGGCCTTAAGGTAATTTTAACAATTTTCCTTTTTTTTCCACTCGTCTGTTTCATTGATTATAAAAATGATTCCTCTAAAATTGATCCTACGATTTTGTTGTACACGAAATTTACTTACATATATATATATATATATATATATATATATATATATATATATATATATATATATATATATATATGAATATATATATATGAATATATATATATGAATATATATATATGAATATATATCTGAATATGTATATATATATGAATATATATATATATGAATATGTATATATATATATATATATATATATATGATTATGTATATATATATATATGAATATGTATATATATATATGAATATGTGTATATATATATATATGAATATGTATATATATGTATATACATGAATATGTATATATATATATATATGAATATATATATATATGTATGAATATATATATATGAATATATATATATATATATATATATATATATATATATATATATATATATATTTACGATCAAAAATTGAAATAGTGTTTTTTGGATTCTCAAGAAATGCCAAAATTCGGTTTTATTCATCAACATAGTCTACTACTATGGTGACTAACGCTTTTCTAATAATCCAGGGCTTTTTTAGTATTAGCGTTTGTCTATGGTCTCAAAATCCGCCTCCATTTCGGATATCACTTCATTTGAACCAAATCTCTTTCCCTGGGGCATTCTTTTGGGGTCTGCAAACAGTCAATAGTCACTGGAGGATGGATCTGGAGAATAGGGCGGATACGGAAGCAATGCAAAGCGTAATTCATGTCGTTTTGCTATCGTTGAAATCAACTTGTGATACGGTGCATTGTCTTGGTGAAGAAGGACTTTTTCTTTGTTTTTTTTTTGTTTTGTTTTTTTTTGTATTTTTTGCGATTTCTGATTCACAGCTAAACTAAAGAAATGCCGGTATTTTTTTTTTCTGATAATAATTTATATTTTTCTGATAATTTATATATGAAAATTTTTACTTACTGCCGTAATGATGATTTTATATGCAAACGCTAACATTTATTGCCAGGGTGATTGTACAGAGTTAGCCATTTTTTTTTTCGGATTCTCAAATTTTATCGTGGGTGTTTTTTTTTTGGGGGGGGTACCTTTTGTCTGCTGGGGTTATGTCCGGTGGGGTAGGGTTTATGTCCGGGATGGTTGGGGATATCCTTTGTATGTCCGCCCAGTCTTTCAACCAGACGGAACCGGTTCACGAACTTATTGCTTCATTTGGTTTTTTTTTTAGTAATGCCCAGTTTGTATGCGTTAGGGTTAGGGTGAGGGTTAGGTTTGGGTTAGGGTTAGAATTGAAAAGAAAGAAATTTCTTAGTTTTTTTTTTTCTTCTAAACGGATAATAATAAAAACAGACCCTGTGTGTGTATGAGTGCGTGTGTGTGCGTGTGTGTGCGCGTTTGCGGGTGTGTGCGCGTGCGTGTGTATGTGTGTGTGCGCTTGTGTATGTGTGTGTGAGAGCAGTTGCGATCGGCCAGAGAGATGGTTGATGGAAGGGCCGGATGTAAGTTCAGCGGATGTTGGATGTTTGAAACAAAAAAGAGGGGGGGGGGGAACAGTCAATGACTTAGATGGGTAAATGATGAGATCGCCGACCTAAACAGTTTCTTCAAAAATTCTAATAAAATTAGTGTACAGGTAATGATATATATATATATATATATATATATATATATATATATATATATATATATATATATATATATATATTAGTAGTATGTTTTTGAAAGGCTGTGGGCAATGCAAATTCCGGGTAAGATGCAAGTTGTAAGGAACAAAAACAATGAATTGAATACGAAATATGACTTACTATTTATGTTTCCTAAAATCTTACATAACAGCAAGAATGTTTTTAGCTGTTTGTGTGATGTCCGGGTGATTAAAAAATCATTATTTAATATTTCGGGAAAAGAGCCAGAGCCAAATTTTCTGGCTGCATTGAATGCGCTTGAAACTCTGACAGCCTACTTTGAAACAAAATGGCGCATTGAAAATGATTTATTGACTGTATGAAAGTGTTCATTACGTTAACAAATAGATTACTGTACAATGAAAAATGACTGAGTTTTTTTTAAGAAAAAGTAATTTTTGACTGAATTATTTGGGAAAACTGATTGGAAATGTATTTTTGTCTGTGTTTTTGTGTTTTTTATGTCTATAACTGTTAAATAAACTAGTGTTCTGTGCGTAAAAAGCGTTATATGAAGTGTTCCCATACTTACCTAAACAAAATAGACAAAACCCGGATATAAGAGAAACCTGGATATAAGAGACTTCTCCGATCATATATATATATATATATATATATATATATATATATATATATATATATATATATATATATATATATATATATATATATATATATATTAAAGAAGGAAAGATGAAGATAAAAAATTGCATAAGATTGATACAAATTTTATTACATCGAAAGTTCAGATGCAAGGAGTTACATTAATCCTTAAACCATGGTTTTTCAAAGATAAAACTCTTCTCGTCAGAGGATAAAATTTGGTAATGTGGTATTTATAGTAAATAAATATTACCTAGTTCCATTTCACTTTGAAAAATTGAAGAATAAAACTAGAAAGGTTGGGGATAAAGAAATAAATGGCCGGGAAGGAAAAATTAGCAGTATTGAGTAGCCATTTTCGAAGACAAAATGGGACGCTATGGTGCAGATAGCAAAATAGCAAAAGTTTGTAGAATTGGAGAAAGCTTTTTAACAATTTTTAATGAAAAAGAATTTCAAAAGCTATCTGGCGAGTATACCCGGTGAACCGAGTGCAAGAGAAATACAAACAATTGCACTTAAAGGGACGGTTAGAATCTTAAAACAACAACATTAGTACCGTCGGTTTCAAGCTCAGAAGGACTTAACCATCCGGCTCTCTTCAGCTTATATTGCCACCTGTTACAGAAATGTGAATTCACGTATCACTCTCGTTTGGATACGTTATTTTCTTTAGAGTTTTGTTGCTGTTGTTTTTTTTTAAACATAGTTCACCCCAAACAAGGCAGGCTGTCACTGTAGACGTAAGGGGCTACTGAGAAAAAAAGGGTGAAGTTTTTTGGGGGGTGGGTCAACCTAAATTGGGAGCTGTGCAGCGAGATGTCTGTTTACATTAGTTTTACATTTCTGCATGTCAGTACCGTCAGGAAAACAGGGAGCGGAGAGGGAGTTCCAGAGTCCAGCAGCACGAGGAAAGAAGCTTTTTGGAGTAGAAAGCTCTCCGGCATCTGGGGACCTCCACAGTGAATGGATGGAATTTGGCAGATTTTATGCTCAGGAATTTAGAAAAGAACAATTAGGTTTTTGATATTTCGACATTGTGGTTCGCAAACAGCAGAAAACAAATGTCCTTACTGTTAATTTTTCGGAGCCATGAAATACTCTTTTTATTCGCCATTGGTTATGGTTAGGGTTAGGGTTAGGGTTAGGGTTAGGGTTAGAGTTTTGTTTAATGTGTATGTTATGCATAGGTATCGCCAATTAGCCAAGCTGATAAAAATATATCGGTGACGTCAATTCGACGAAAGTCTAGAACAAAGAAAGCTTTGGGCACAGAACAGAAATTGTTGAACCCTTCCGAAACATTTCAGCGGAAATGCTCGAATACTTCCGAAACATATTTCGAAGGAAATGTTTATAACTTTTTTTCATTACAGCATATATTCGATTATTTCTCGTTGAGGACTCGGGTCAAGATGGAGTGACTATCGGAAAGTATTTATGAATAAGTGATATTTATAAAACTTAAGGTGAATCACTCCTTTTCCCGGACACACATGCGTAGAGCTGTCTGTGGAAGACTATATATCCTCCACTATATATATATATATATATATATATATATATATATATATATATATATATATATATATATATATATATATATATAGTCTAAAGAAGCTTTGAGTCATTAAAAAAAAGGGGGGGTTAATTATCTAAGAGTGAAACAAAAACAGGAGACCTTAAGCGTCTAATATTAACACATGGATCATCAGCTGTTTACCATGTAACTGTTTCGGAGATTTAAAAACAGGACAGTTATAATATTCATGGCTCTCCAATGTTACTGATTATACGACCATTTCCCCAATAATCAAGTGTCGAAATAATTCAGCTTAAAATATCACTAATATATACATAAATAAATAATAATAATGATAAAATAATAATAATAATATATTACCCTTAAGACTACCGTATGATATAGTAATTTGCATATCAAATAACATTAATTATAACAATAAAAAAATAATAATAATACTATCTATACACTACATATATATATATTATAGCCCCCTTTACTAAGGCTGGGCACTCTGAGTGAATTTAATAACAAGTAGTACTACTAGCTTCATTGTGAGATTCAACACGATTTGTTGTTGTTGGTCACTCTTCGCTGCTTGCTGTAAATACCCGCCGACTTGGTATTTACAAAGTTAAATTCCTCCTAAATTCCAAGCTAATTCCAAGAAATATATATATATATATATATATATATATATATATATATATATATATATATATATATATATATATATATATAGTGTGTAGATTTCAATTTTGTGTTGAGAATTCGAATAACAGAGCTCAATGTAATTTAAACAGAGCAAAACAGAATTATAAAAAAGAAAAAACTATACACACATTAAGGTTGTATACATTATAACTTATTTCGACCCCTTAATTAGGTCTCCTCAGACGTATAAACAACCACGTCAAAAAACCAAATAATGAGAGAAATTGATCATCGTCTTAAAAAGATAAATTCACTTTTTTGATGGGTCGATGTAAAAAAGGGGTTAAATGTTAAAATAATCGAGGAGGGGTGACAGAAGTAAAAGATTAATTTGACTCTATTTTTTTTTACATATGCAGGAATATAAAAATATATATAAGAGAATTCGTTTTTGCTATTTAAATAAATAAATTATCTCATTTAAAATTTCGAATGTGAGCTTTATAGGTAAAAATATATGATGAAAGATTCGAGCGTTCACGATTAAAAACTACGTTTAATTATTTACGATTAAAAATTAAAAGACGAAAATGTAGGACGAAGATTTCGGTTTAGATTAGAACATATTAAAAACTTAATTGGTATAAAGTCAAGATTCAAGATGATTTACACTACGGAATTAAAGTTTAACGACATTTAAAAACGGTTTATTTACAAATTGGTAAAGATTCGAGCGTTCACGATTAATTATTTACGATTAGAAATGAAAAGACGAAAATTCAGGACGAACATTTCGATTTATATAAGAAGTTATAAGAAACTTAATTGGTTATAACGTCAAGATTCGGGAATTAAAGTTTGGCGACATTTAAGCACGATTTATTTACAAACTGGTGGTTTACTAAATTGGTTAAGAAAAAAACAAAAAAAAACTTACTAATTTGTTAACATTTATTTTTACAGTTATAAATCTTATTGTAACTATACTTTAAAAGAATTGTTATTTACAAAGAACTTTATAACGTGCTATTGATTTTAAACCTGTGTCTGTGTCTACATTTAGCCATCAGTTCATCTCGTCTATTTAAAATGTTATTGTCTACGTATTTTAGTATTCTAATTTTTTCCTCCAGGCACAAATTGCATCTATGTCTGAATCCTTTCGGAGTGTTCGAATGACATAGTATGGACCACGAAACAGTTGGTGTCAAATTGTTGTTTTTTAAAAAAACACCAGTGTTTGGTTAATTCCGTTTTATTGGTGACGTCCGGGTTTGAAAATGAGCGTTTGTGTACGTAGAATCGTTGTTTCCACTTCCCGGCGGATAATCCTATGTATACTTTCTTATTATTAGTATTTTCTTTAGGATAAATCGTAGCCTTATATACAACGCTTTCGACGTTACAGTTTCCTTTAAGTGGACAGTTATTCTTAATCTGACAATTACATTTTTTTCCTCCGTTTTGGTTTTCTTACTCGGTATGCTCAATATTTTTTTATTATGTGTATTAATAATGCTCTCAATATTTTTGGTGCAAGAATAACTAATTTTCAGTTTTCCTATTGCAAATTTTACTTAAAGGATTAGTCGTTTTAAAATGTTTATCTATTAGATTTAAAAATATTCTCCCGATAAGATATATATATATATATATATATATATATATATATATGTGTGTGTGTGTGTGTGTGTGTGTGTGTGTGTGTGTGTATTATATATATATATATATATATATATATATAATTTAATATTTATTTATAAATATTATATATATATAATAATAACAAGCCGCGCATGCGTGGTCCCCCTCTGTATGTGACTCGATGTGGCGAGTGTAAAATGCAATAAATTTGGACAATTTGGGGCATTTTTGACCCCCCTTTAACCCCCTGGGGGCGCGAACCAGAATTTTTCTGAGGTCAAGGATGCTCATTTTATATCCAGAACAATTGCCTCTACATTTTGGCCAAGTTTCAGAAAAATTGAATTGATGGATCAAACGTTATGGGAGAAAAGGGTCATTTTTTTGCTATTTTGGGGGCTTTTGACCCCCTGGGAGGCTAACCAGATTTTTTTTCAAAAATCGGAGAATGTCACTTTCTAACCTGACCAAAGTTACAACTTCATACAAAATTTCAGAGAAATTCAATGGAGAAAAATCCGCGGAGAAAAATCCGGACGGACGGACGGACGGACGAACGGAAATGCCTCAAAACATTTTATAAATCGGGGGACCAATAATCTATCTATCTATCTATCTATCTATCTATCTATCTATCTATCTATCTATCTATCTATCTATCTATCTCTCTCTCTCTCTCTCTCTCTATATATATATATATATATATATATATATATATATATATATGTCTATCTATTAGTCGCGTTGTCTCTCTCTCTCTCTCTCACTATCTATCTATCTATCTCTCTCTCTCTCTCTCTCTCTCTATATATATATATATATATATATA
>OY744549.1:2940443-2962943 GCA_963556195.1 Sepiola atlantica
TGTTTTGTTAATAATATACTGAATAATCGTTATCTCGGTGGTAGGGGCTGATAACTCGTGTGAATTAAGCTTTGTTTGTGGGAGTTATGTCCCTTTAGAGTTTTAGTAATTTCGTTCTATAAATTTGTTTGCTGTGTGTGTGTAGTAGCAGATGTGATTGGGTGGGTGAGGAATCCTGGGTATGGAGGTGGGGCGTCGTTAATAGAGCCTTTGGTATATATATGTGTGTGTGTGTGTGCGTGTGTGTGTTGGTGTATGTATATATGTGTATATATATACGTATATGTAAAATACATACATGCATACATATTTATTTTATTTATTTATTAATTTCTTTATTTTATTTCTTTATTTCTTTATTTCTTTATTTTTTTATTTTTTTTTATTTTTTTTTTTAATTTATTTTTTTTTTATTTTTATTTTTTTATTATTAATTTTTTTTTTGTTCGATTCTATATTATTATTTATCTATATTATTAGATTTTGTTATGTGCAGTCGTGGTATATAATGGTCGGGATTTCAAGTTAATAAGTAAGGCGGGCAACAAGTGCAACCACGTGCATATATATATATATATATATATATATATATATATATATATATATATATATATATATATATATATATATATAAGGCATGTGTTATTGAAGACGACAGAAATCTTCTGTTTAGTGATTCCTTTTTTTATTTTTTCCATTCGTCGAATGATCTTTTTGACGTTGAAATGGAATGAATTGATGAAGGATCCATGTGTTTGACTAACGTTTTCGATTCTCTCCGGAATCATCTTCAGGTCTTTAATGGCAAAACTGAATAAAAAGCGAGTGAAAGAATGGAATTTCTTTAAAAAAAAATACGCCGGCAAACCGTTCACGTAAAATACGGACGTCTACATTTTAAAATGTGACAATTGAAACAGTTCTTCGTTTATTTATTAATTTAATTTATTATTATTCTTACTATTTTTAATTTAAAATAATGGCTGATTTAATGTTGTCTCGTCTAATAATTATGGAGAAGGAAAATGAATGAGATAGGCATAAGTAATTTTAATAAGATGTCCCTATTTTTTTTAATTGAATTAGGCGACACCGGTTGATATCACTAAACTAAGCTAAGCATTTTAAAATAGTTTTACTTGTCTCGTATGAAATGTTATTGATTTTAGGTTGCTGCGTTTTTATGTATACGGCCTCAAGTATTTTTAATTTTTTAAAATTAGCTTCGGAATGTATTATTTTTGTGTTCATTACTAATATATGTCTCAACTCAGATGTAGGGCAGTTGTGCGTTTGTAGGTGTTTGTATATTGAACTAGTGTTGGCGAGGTGCATAGTGAGGCGGCGGGATAGAGTGGTTGTTCATTTTTGCCATTAAAGACCTGAAGATGATTCCGGAGAGAATCGAAAACGTTAGTCAAACACATGGATCCTTCATCAATTCATTCCATTTCAACGTCAAAAAGATCATTCGACGAATGGAAAAAATTAAAAAAGGAATCACTAAACAGAAGATTTCTGTCGTCTTCAATAACACATGCTTAATGAAAAAATGCTGCCTAAATACACACAATATATATATATATATATATATATATATATATATATATATATATATATATATATATATATATATATATATATATATTCAACACCAAGTGAGTTTTCTGAACTTTTTATATGATTTGGTTTCTTTATCGTTTTATTAATTTGCATACACCTTGGATACATTTTTCACTGTCATTTACTGCATCGATTGCAAACAGGTTTCCCGCTTGGATATTTTTTTCGTTTTTGGAATACCATTCACCACCTGGATCACTTTTCAATCAACATCTTGGATATCTTTCCTGAATATGTTTTAAATTGTATGACTTGGATGAATTGTATAGCTTTAACAAAAAAGTATGTTTTGGGCTGATATATTTGATTTTTTTATATACTTTTATGTATTTTTATATATATTTTTATATATTTTCAAAGTTTAATTTCATTACCTGCAGTAATGTCACTGCGGTAATGGTCCTCTGAGGAGAAGAATTTTCTTTGAAAACTCATGAGTTAAGGACTTTAAGGTGCTTTGCCTGAACATTGAATTCTAATAAAATTTGATTCGCACCATATTTTATTATTTTATTTTATAGTATGCTATATATATATATATATATATATATATATATATATATATATATATATATATATATATATATATATATGTGTGTGATTTTATGAAGGCTTACCAAAGCATTCCTTTCAAGACACCAATGATCACCATTAAAGATATTTTTTCTTACAAATACTATTTATTCAGATTAAATGTTTTATAGGAATGCTTTGGTAAGCCTTCATAAAATCACATATAAATGCTCTGTACTCTGTAATCGAGTATCATCGAGCTTGTTTTTTATTGGAACAACCCCGGTCTTCACTGAATGATCTATTTTATAAGTGAAAAATCTAAATCCATATATATATATATATATATATATATATATATATATATATATATATATATATATATATATATATATATGAGAGAGAGAGACAGAGAGAATTAATTAACATTCTTTTATGTGGTGAGGTAGCTCAGTACTAGCCTATCATGCAAGTGACTCGGGTTTCGAATCCTGTGTTCGGATGTGTTCTACTGATGAGCCCAAAGGAGGGCGAAACTCGAGTCTAGGACTTCCGGTTTGTTTCTTTCATGAGTTGTGGGCTGCAGCGTTGTCTGATTGTGGAAATAATTATATATATCATCTCACATTCAAAAAACTATATATATATATATATATATATATATATATATATATATATATATATATATATATATATATATATATATATATATATATATATATATATATATATATATATGAAGCAATCCAACAAAAGATATAAGCGTCAACTAATATCTTATAATTAGTGAAACATCCGGATAAAAAAACTGAAGCTCAATATACTGGATAGAGCATTTTCTGGCTAGATGTGATGGGAGTTCGTCTTATTTTGCTCAATTCGGATTTAGCGGGTTTTCTAATTAAACAACGAATTTGGATTTGATTAGAGTTGCACATGTTGGGATCTCGGAACTTTGATTGGACTTTTTGTATTATTTTGATTGATTTATTTATCATTAACATTGAATATGGACACATTTCGCGACTGGATAACTTTGCCGGCCCCTTCAATTTCACATATTTGGACTGCTGTTTGTATCTTGGAGTGATGTCCTTCCTGATTATGCTTCTCAACTTGTATGACCTGGATGGACTGTATGGATTCAACAAAAGTATGTTTTTGGATTGATATGTTTGATGTTATGTATTTTTATATATTTGTGTATATAATTTTATATATTTTCAAAGCGTAATTTTATTGCCTGTAGTAGTATAACTGCGGTAATGGTCCTCTGAAGAGAAGAATTATCTTTGAAAACTCATGAGCTAAGGACTTAAGGATGCTTTGCATGAACTTTGAATTCTAATAAAATTTGATTGACACCTTATTTTATTACTTCATTTTATATTATAATATATATATATATATATATATATATATATATATATATATATATATATATATATATATATATATATATATATATATATATATATACATGATAAGTCAATGAAAATAATTAGACCTGCAAATGGAAGCAAATCAAAATCTTCGGTTGTTCAGAATAAGGAAATTTAGTGAATAACAATATTGATTTTTCTTCTCTTTCATTCCTTAAGCCAGGCTTTTCAAAGATTAAAATCTTATCATCAGAGGAGGTTAATGATGGATAAGTTGACAGATGAAGACTGTCAATATTCGAAATTTCTGCTCTATCCAGTATATTGAGCTTTCCTTACCTCACAATAGGTCCACCTCTCTAAAAATTTACCTTTTAGTTATAAATTTTCATATATATATATATATATATATATATATATATAATTAACTTGTTACAAATATCCAGGGGGTATGAATCCGAAGGAAGTTGAAACCGGGTTTATGAGAGTGCTCAATGAAAATTCAGAGCAAAATATATATATTTTTTTTTGAATAAAATCAAAAAAAAAATATATATATATATATATGTGTGTGTGTGTGTGTGTGTGTGTGTGTGTGTGTGTGTGTGTGTGTGTGTGTGTGTGTGCGTGCGTGTGTGTGTGTGTGTTGTTCGTGATTTGATTTCCTTAGCAAGAGACGCTCCTTCTGCCCACGGATACGAATCGACAAATATTTGACGAGAATTCCTTGTAAAAAGCGAACAGCGACCGACGCTCTAAGACGTCAATAGTCTCGCGCGAACATCCGCCATAGTAGTGACGTCATCATTGCTTGCACGATGGTGCCATCGACTCAAGAGGCCGGTAAACACCACATCAAAAGCCAGTGTGATCGTAGGAGGCCTGCTTCGGCGACTGAGGTGTGTTTGCCTCAAGCAGAACTTGAGTAAATTCACAAAACATCAACACCCGAATATTAAATATAAGAAGAAATGTCGGCCGGATTTTAAAAGTCGTACCTTAATAGCATTTAAGCTGACAACTCGAACTGTACACCTAATTAGTCAATTTGCATATGTTAGGGTTGTACCATGTTATTAGCAACACGATATACTTAGCAACAATTTATTTTTTAAGGTGCTTAGTCCGGCTCAGACGATTGATAATATGAAACTTTTTTAATTTAATTATCCCCTAAAATATTATAATCTAAGGGAGATAACTCATGTTGTAACTTGAAGAGTATTATAAGAGTGGTCTACCTTACAACCAAAATGTTATTTATTCATTTCTTTTTCTTTTTCCTGTGGATGTGGCATTCTACCGGATGTCAGACATTCACCCGCTATTTCAGAGACTTCAACCGAGAGAACTTTTTTTAGGATTCTAACCGCAATTATTTGGATCTCTCTTGCACTTGGTTCACCGGGTATATTCGTTAGGTAGTTTTAGAAATTATTTTCCAGTTTCGTTTAATGTCGTACATAACACATTGGTATTTCGTTATCTTCTCCCTCTCAGCTTCGTTTAAGTCAGCATCATTAGGAAAACTGACTTCAACTAGGGTTGCTACTTTCTTACTTTTGTCCCATATCAGCTTCGTTTTCTAACTATGTAACTGTAGGAAATGCATAGTCGTGTGGGAAAGTGTCAAAGCAAACAACTTGTTTCGTCAATAATCGACAAACGTCTTGGCTAACTCAGACATGTCTTTAAGATTGACACCACGCTCTACTCTCGTCACGTGGGAAAAATTGACGCGCACATATCTGAGGCAATGGCCGAATCCTTAGAAAATGACCTCCAGTCTGTAGTAGATTGGGGTAAAAAATGGACGATAACTTTCAATGCCGTAAAGACGAAGCTACTTTCCTTCAATAATTACAGGAAGCCTCTTCAACCACCGATTGTCATGGCAAATAACACCCTACCTGAGACTTCATCATTCAAACTCCTCGGACTAACCTTCACAGATAACATGAATTGGAACAAATACATTGAAGACATTGCAAGGACTGCTGCAAAGAAGGTGGGCTCCCTCTACCATGCTAGTAAACCCCTCACACCTGACATTATCCTATATCTCTACAAAGCCACCATCCGCCCATCCATGGAGTATTGTTGCCACATCTGGGCTGGGGCATCATCCACTAGTCTCTCCCTCTTAGACAAGGTGCAAAAAATAGTCGCCAACTTGATAGGTCCTTCACTATCCACCAAGCTCCAGCCTCTGTCCCATCGCCGCAATGTTGCATCCTTGTGCCTGTTTTACAAATACTTCAATGGATCGTGCTCCGATGAACTTGCTGCTCTGGTGCCCCCACGACGTAAATTCCCTAGACCCACCCGACAATCTGCAAAATCCCATCCATTCACTGTGGAAGTTCCCAGATGCCGAAGAGCTTTATACTCCCAAAGCTTCTTTCCTCGTGCTGCTGGACTCTGGAACTCCCTGCCTGCTCTCTGTTTTCCTGACGGTAGTGACATGCAGAAATTTAAAACTAATGTAAACAGACATCTCGCTGCACAGCTCCCAATTGAGGTTCAACCCCACCCACCCCCCAAAAAAAACTCTCCCCCTTTTTTACGTCTAGAGTGGCGGCCTGCCTTGTTTGGGGTGAACTATGTAAAAAAATAGGGAACCATCTTATCTCTGGGGCTTACCAACACTACAACCACTGATCATCACTTTGGTCTTGGTAACATTTACTCGCAGACATTCACTTTCCTTATAAAGGCAATGCCTAGAGAGATCAACCCTATAAAAAATCTGTGTTCCTTTGTGACGAGTTAATGTCATTCTGTATGCCTCGCTTGTGTAATCACTGGGAAGTAGATGGGAATGCTGGTAGCTAGGCAGTATCTCCATTCCTATTCATTTTTTAAATTTTTTTTTTATTTATTTATTTACTTCTATTTTTTTTTTATTTAAAAAAAAAAAATTTATTTAGAAAAAAAAAATTTTTTATTAAAAATTTTTTTTTATTATTTTTATTTTTTTGTTTTTATTTATTTATTACTTCTATTTTATATTTATTTTTTTAAAAAATTTATTTAAAAAAAAATTTTTTTTTATTAAAAATTTTTTTAATTTTTATTTTTTGTTGTTTTTTAATTATGTATTTTTTTTTTAAATTGTTATATGATTATTTTTTTAATTATTATATCCCTGGCAGAATTTGCATTGGATCCACCAAAAACATTGCAGTTGTCACTTTGATGCTTCTGTTGTTTCACGATGACATAAAAATATCTAAAGAAATGTATAAACTTTGTTATGTACTTACGTGGTAGCTGAAAATAAGATTGGACAGAAAAAAATTCGCAAATTCGTCCAGTATTTATTAAATTATAAGAAAAAGAAAAGAAAAACGATTTTACGTATCGTTAGACATTTTTTAACCAGTGTCTCAGTGGACACCTGATAGGAAGATTCACCCCAAGAACTAAATCAAAATTCTATAACATCAACGTTTTGACAACACTGTTACATTTTAACATCTCAAAATCATCCAATTGAGGAAGTTAGACGCGTTTTATTCCAAATTCCTTAGAAAGATTCTAGGGACTAAATGGAGTGATTGAATTACCAACCAGGAAGTCAGAGACCGCCGGTATCGTCAATATTCTGCAAACGACTCGAACATGCCTTTAAGATTGGCTTCTTCTTTCGTGTGAATCAGATGATTCTGGTGTTGTCATTAGTTTCCCTGATGTTTTTCTAGTTAGAAATCTTTCTGGAAAGACATCGGGTACTTACGGGAAGGACCACGTGAAGGTTGCCAACATCCCTAAGTGAAAGTTGTACTGTGGAACCGACTGGATTCGAACTTGGAACACCCAGTTCTTCAGTCCGTATCGTTATCCACTTAACCACCGTATTGCTAACCAAGGGTCTTGATAGGAAAAAGAAGACCGAAAATGAACTGGAAACGAACAATCGAGAGATTTGCAAGCAACGGGCAGACGTGGATCTGGTTGCTGATTGAATGCGACCTACCTACCTACCTACCTAACTACCTACCTACCTACCTACCTACCTACCTACCTAACTAACTAACTAACTACCCCTGTACCTAGTACAGCATTAAGCCTGAGCGGGTTAAACCCGGCTCCCTCAAGTATCAAACGGTCCCTAGTCGTATGTATATCCCGATATGGGGAGATTTGCAAGCAACGGCAGACGCTGGATGGACGTTGTGGATCTGGTTAAGTATAAATTAAGTGCTCCCAGCGCATGACGTAGGTAGGTACGTAGGTAGGTAGGTAGGTAGGTAGGTAGGTAGGTAGTGTTATAATCGCGCTTTCTCTTATGCTCTGTTCAATATTTTTGAAATGGAATTTTTAAGTAACTTTGGTCCTGAGTATGACCTTAAAAGGCATCCACTGATGAGGCATCCATTTTTGGGATCTGTGGGGAATGTGAAATTGCCCCTTAGTTGCCATTGCTCCCAGGTCCACTCTTTCCCGGAGTGGTAGTACCTGTAAGGGCCCCATCTATGGGTCAAATAGAACCTACTGGTGCTACCAGATCAGGCTGTCTGAAATTATTGACTTCCTGACTCAAAATGCACCAAACATTGATGTTTTATTGTTTTTTTCCTTTGCAAAACTCAATCATGTTCTGCAAAATCCAAAACAAAAAACAATTTCCCTCCCTCTCTCCCCTTTCACTCAACCAAACACCATGAATAAATACTTAAACATATAAAGAACTTGCAGCGTGGAAACCTTCGCCAAAATGATCAAATTCGACATTGAATGATCCGAAAAGGGTCGATATGTCGTAAAACAAAACAACCAAACAAAAAACTATGATTAAGCATTTGAAGATATAAAGAACTTGAAGCATAAAAGCCTTCACCAAAATGATTAGATTCGATATGAAATAACCCGAAAAGGGGTTGATATGCCGTGAAACAAAACAACCATTTTAAGTAACTCTGCGAGAAAGACAAAGAAATACAGACATCAGAAAGAAGCTTAGTATTAAAGACGTGGTTTGAAAAAAAAAAAGGAGAATAACATGATTTGGACATGTTTCCCGGCTACCAGACTCCAGCTATGTAAAGGAATTATATAAAATAGATTTAATAGAAGAAAGATCGACTGTCAAAGAGATGGGACGACGAGATAATGGTTGATACTACCTACCTACCCCTGTACCTGGTACAGCATCCACCCTGAACTGGCTTCCTCGAAACCGGGAAGTTTCTATCCATTAACACCCATACTATTCCTAAACTAAAGAGGCCACAACGGCCGAAATCAGTCGCACACAAGTTACAAATTTTAGGATTTTATTATAAGGTATCCAACCATCTTGGTTTCGTCAAACCTCTTGGCCTTTTCTAATGCCCCATCTTGAATCTGGAGTTACGAGGCTGCCGAAAGTAAACCTAAGGTCCACAACTGGTTCCTTGGCCTTTTGGCTAAGATCAAAGTGTAGTATCTGTTCCAATGGATACTGCACCCCATAGACTGGTATTGTATTCGGGGCTTGATTTACGCCGGTCTATGGGTCTTCCTGTGCAGTTCTAGGAGGTCTACCCTCCCAGGCTTTGCCTCTCCTCTTTGGAGAGGAGTAAGTTTATTGCTTACTGTCTGAGGCGCCCCTACCGGGGAATGCCGACGGGCCTGCCCAAGCAATTTTTAAATGGCCAGAGTGCTCACCTCTCGAGCGCTGGCTTATCTAATCCCACTTTCCCGACCTTGTGTCACATCTTACCTTGTGAGAGGTAGATAAATAACTTCATTGGCCTTTTGGCTAAAATCAAAGTGTAGTATCTGTTCCGATGGATACTACACCCCATAGACTGGTATTGTCTTGGCCTTCGGGACTTGATTTATGCCGGTCTATGGGTCTGTCCTGTGCAGTTCTATGAGGTCCACCCTCCCAGGCTTTGCCTCCCCTCTTTGGGTAGGAGTAAGTTTATTGCTTACTGCCTGAGGCGCCCTACCGAGGAATGCCGATGGGGCTGCCCAAGCAATTTTAAACCCCACTTTCTCGACCCGATCTTGGGTCACATCTTACTTTTTGGAGTAAGATAAAAACTGGCCTTGTGCCTAACTCCTGGTGAGGAGTAAATCAATACTCTCCTTGCAGGGAGGTGTCGACGTCCTCCTACATACAGCACCTGGTATTCCCAAATGATCACCCATCTGGTAATGACCAGGCTCAACGTTGCTTAACTTCTACGATCTAACGAGAATTGGTGTGTCGACGTGATTATGCCGAATGCGACGGAATTCTTTGATTGCCTCGGGCGTCTCAGGACGCGGGAATTCTTAAATCTAAGTAAGTATTAACTTTGAAATTTTAGAATCAGTTAACATGACGCGAGATTTTGTTAAACAAATGAAATATTTATTAAATATTTCATTTTTTAAAAATAAATATTTCATTTGTTTAACAAAATCTCGCGTCATGTTAACTGATTCTAAAATTTCAAAGTTATCGTTTCAACAGTGTTTCTAAGCTGTAGTAAAATTGAAATCTCATTAAGTAAGTATTGTTCAAAGTATCCATGTTGTTATCAGCCGTTTCGAAATAGCATTTTCATCGCTAATCGTGTCGATTGATTGTGTGTGTGTGTGTGTGTGTGTGTGTGTGTAAGCATGTCCGTTCTTGTCAACTTGGGGTTGTATTTATTATTTTTATTCCGGTTTTAATCGTTTATTAATTGTTTAACCCCAACCCTAACACTAACCCCAACCCTAACCCCAACCCCAACCCTAACCCCAACCCCAACCCCAACCCCAACCCTAACCCTAACCCCAACCCCAACCCCAACCCCAACCCTAACCCTAACCCCAACCCCAACCCTAACCCCAACCCCAACCCCCAACCCTAACCCTAACCCCAACCCTAACCCTAACCCTAACCCCAACCCTAACCCTAACCCCAACCCTAACCCTAACCCTAACCCTAACCCTAACGCCAACCCCAACCCTAACCCTAACCCCAACCCTAACCCTAACCCCAACCCCAACCCTAACCCCAACCCCAACCCTAACCCCAACCCTAACCCTAACCCTAACCCCAACCCCAACCCCAACCCTAACCCCAACCCTAACCCTAACCCTAACCCTAACCCTAACCCCAACCCCAACCCCAACCCTAACCCTAACCCTAACCCCAACCCTAACCCTAACCCCAACCCTAACCCTAACCCTAACCCTAACCCTAACGCCAACCCCAACCCTAACCCTAACCCTAACCCCAACCCTAACCCTAACCCCAACCCCAACCCTAACCCCAACCCCAACCCTAACCCCAACCCTAACCCTAACCCTAACCCTAACCCCAACCCCAACCCTAACCCTAACCCTAACCCTAACCCTAACCCTAACCCTAACCCCAACCCCAACCCTAACCCTAACCCTAACCCCAACCCCAACCCTAACCCCAACCCTAACCCTAACCCTAACCCCAACCCAAACCCCAACCCTAACCCTAACCCTAACCCCAACCCTAACCCTAACCCCAACCCTAACCCCAACCCCAACCCTAACCCTAACCCTAACCCACACAGCCTCAGCGCGTAGACAACACACCAGAGTTGCTCAAACAAGCCTGCGATGAGTTAATTGGCTTTTTGGCGTGCTGTTTACACGCCTCTTGAGTAGAACCTCTCTTCGTGGCGATGGTTCGTCATACCATCGAGAAAGCAATGATCATGTGACCCTAATAGCGATCGTTCACACGACATCCTTTTAGAAAAGATGTCTGTCAAATATTTGTCGATTCGTTTTCGTGGGCAGAAGGAGAGTCTCTTGCAAGGAAATGAAATCATATATATATATATATATATATATATATATATATATATATATATATATATATATATATATATAGTCTCGGAAGTTTCCTAACCATTAATACTATATAAAGAAAAAATACATTTTAGTCCCAAGTCATTCGGTGGAAAATCACTTTTATAAGTCAATTTTACTTTTAGCAGTTACTATATTAGTTTGCTTCCAAGAATTTACGCTAGTCTTAACATTATTTTAGGGATCATCAGTTGTTTACCATGAAAAACTGTTTCGGGAATTTAAAAACAAAACAGTATTTTATTTCATGGCTTCCCAGCAGAGTTGATCAGACCCCACTTCCCTTAAAAGGCAAGAACATAAACGTTCTATATATTAGATCTAAGTTTTGTTCCAGATAGACGTTTTTTTAACTTATATTAGTTAATAAAAAATATTTTTAAAAAAATGTCCTCACCTGCGCTGCTCGTCTGTGTCAATAAATGGTATCTGTTAATTTACAAAAAAAAATGTTGTGTGTTTTAAAGTGTTCGGACGAATCCATTACACTACTTTTTAGGTTATTTATAGTTTTATGTTAAAAATATTTAAAAATTAAAAATATATATATATATATATACATGTATTTTTATTTTTTCTTAATATAATTATATATATATATATATATATATATATATATATATATATATATATATAATCAAAGGAAATTACGTGTTGTTGAATAATAAATAAATAAGTTCACACTAGAAACGTTGATAGAAGGTAATAAGAATATTTTGTATCTTTTTGTTTTTAAAATAAATTATTCACTTATTCTAAAAACTTGAGATCTTTCGGCGATTTCGCCTTTGTCAAAAGTATAGGCAATTTTTTTTTAAATGTTCATTTACTTTTCTTTTTAATCCTTCTTGGGTGTGACATTGTTGCAGCCGAATGAATATATATATATATATATATATATATATATATGTGTGTGATTTTATGAAGGCTTACCAAAGCATTCCTTTCAGGACACCAATGATCACCATTAAAGATATTTTTTCTTACAAATACTATTTATTCAAATTAAATGTTTTTTCCTACACGTGTTTCACTACCAAGCAGTTACTTGCTTGGCAGATCATCAGGGAAATTAAATGTCTGGAATACTGGTTTCAACTGCCGACAATACACAATGTGGCGTTGCAATAGTTGAGGTCACTTAAGAAGAGAAGAGGAAAAAATAAAAATAAAAATAAAAGTCAAAATTAAAAAGCAAAGAAGAACAACGATAAAAAAAGAAAGTCCTAGAAAAGTCTTAGAAAAGTAGCTCGTGCATTATTTCTTCCACCAAGCCAACAAGCAAATAATCGGTCCCAAATACATTCAATAAAACCATAAAACCGGAACAATGTGTGATAATACACTTTCACGTTGGCCGGCACAATGATGAATAACTATGAATAAATAGGAATGCTTTGGTAAGCCTTCATAAAATCACATATAAATGCTCTGTACTCTGTAATCGAGTAACATCGAGCTTGTTTTGTATTGGAACAACCCCGGTCTTCACTGAATGATCTATTTTATAAGTGAAAAATCTAAATCTATATATATATATATATATATATATATATATATATATATATATATATATATATATATATATATATATATATATATATATATAAAAGGAGATTGTAGTTTGCTTGAAGCATTGCTGGTAAATATAAGTGCATGTTTGTAATCCGAGGCAGGAGCAATGTGATATAGGTACCGGAAGGTGGAGAGGGTGAACAAAAACAAACGAGAAGAGAAAACGAATCTCAAAACGATTTATTAATATTTCACGTAAAAACTAATTAAGTACTAGAACAGTAAATACTGTCAGGTATATATATATATATATATATATATATATATATATATATATATATATATATATATATATATATATATACCTGACAGTATTTACTGTTCTGGTACTTAATCAGTTTTTACGTGAAATATTAATAAATATATATATATATATATATATATATATATATATATATATATATATATATATATATATATATATATATATATATAGAGAGAGAGAGAGAGAGAGAGAGAGAGAGAGATGGAGAGAGGGGAGAGAGAGAAAGAGAGTGAGAGATGAGTATTAGAAGGCTATTTCAATGCAAGATATTGAAATATGTCAGCGTTAAGAAGTGAGTTTTTTGTATATAATTTTTCTTTTAATTTTCAATTTTTTATAGCAAATCTTACTTGACTTCAACACTGTGATGTAATGTGTGTGACCGTCTTTCATAATATATTTCGAGGAAGACCTCTTCATCAAATGGTGGGTGTTTCAAATCTCTAAAACACTACGGAGATTTCCGCGGTCTAATACTACTTTATATACGTATTACACACAATGCTTCTAGCAAACTACCTCTCCTTATAGATAGATAGATAGATAGATAGATAGATAGATAGATAGATAGATAGATAGATAGATAGATAGATAGATAGATTTGGATGTTAGGTATATATATATATATATATATATATATATATATATATATATATATATATATATATATATGTATATATATATATGTATATATATATATATATATATATATATATATATATATATATATAAAGTTGGCGGGATTTCGAATGTTAAACCTAAATAGCATTTAAGCTGATCAATGAAACTTTGATTCTGACTAGCCCATTTTTATTTGTTATTGTTGTACTATGATATTGACATAATATATAAAATTATCTAGCCAACTTTCATTTTGCAATCGACTAACGTACTAGCAGTTTTCTAGTGTATAGAAATCCTAAAAAAAATAACTTTTATTCTTTTAGTCAGAGTTATCGTTCTTTTTGCGTTTTTCTTCTTTTTTTTTCTTTATAAACAAAATGAAGGATCCATTTAGAAACTGGTGAATTCTTTTCATCTCTTTCTTCGTTTTTATTAAATTAAAACCAGGTTTACTGAATATAACAAACAGGGTGTGGTTATAGAATACAGAAATATTTGTAAAAGGATCCGGGCAACGCCGAGTCGGGGCAGCTAGTATACAGGATTCACGTCCATTTCCTCAGACTCTCCTTCTGCCCACGGATACGAATCGACAAATACTTGACAAAAAATTCTCATCTAATAAGCGAACGTTGACCGACTATCTAAGACGTCAATGGTGCCGTATTAACGTCCGCGATTAAAATGACGTCATTTCTCGATGCAATGACAAATCTAGACATCCACTCGAAACGCCTGTAAACACCACGTCGACGTCAACAGGCCAGTGTGATCGTAGGAGACATGCTTCAACGAAGTGCGTTTTCCTTCCATACTTTGTCCGGATCGGAATTATTTTTGCACGGTCGCCATTTAAAAGAACGGACATGACTCTTTATTCGTCCATACCGAATTACTTCGATTTGTTTTGAACAAAAAAAAATATTTGGGAAAAAAACGACATAATTTTAAAAAAAAAGAAAAATTAAACAAATTGCAATAAAAAAAACTACCGGGCAACGCCAGATAGGTGTAGTTGGTAAATTATATAAATGTTATTAGGGTGAGAAGGAGGGTGTTATATCAGTTGACAGAGAGACTGAGTGGGCACATGAGTTGAGAGTAGGGAAACAATCTATCCATATATAAAGTTAGATGTATGTGTGTGTGTATATATATATATATATATATATATATATATATATATATATATATATATATTTATATATATATAAAGTCTTTTATTTATACAAACTTTATTGGCTGCATATGTGCATACATGTTTCAGCTGCCATTTCTTTCGAAATAGAGCTTCAATTTCACGTGGCCTGAACAAGCTCTATTTCTGAAAGAAATGTCAACTGAAACATGTATGCACATATGTAGCTAATAATGTTTGTATAAACAAAAAAATTTATATTAGAATACAGCTGTACTTGTTATTGAGCACTATTGTATAAATACCGGAGTTTCATTATTGGATTAACATCTAGGAAACATCAATATAATTAATATATATATATATATATATATATATATATATATATATATATATATATATATATATATATATATATATATATATATATATCATGATTTTGTTATCGCAAGCATGAAGGGAAGACGAATTTTATCGTTCATAATCAAGAAAAAAAAGCCAGCCGACCGGTTTCGCCCTCTCTTAATAAAAGCTGTATTGATGGATTAACTTTTAATCATGAACGATAAAATTCGTCTTCTCTTCATGCTTTCAATAATATATATATATATATATATATATATATATATATATATATATATATATATATAATGACTAAATGCGAAAGTTTTTCATTTATCACCATGAAAAAGGGGTCAATGTTATTTAAATAAATAATACCACTTATTAAAACTATAATTTGTTTGTTTTTTAAACAAAAATACTGGTTGAATTTCCGTAAATTATGTTGTACTGTCATAGTTAACCCTAACAAGTAAGTACATAATAAAGTGTTTGTGCTATTTTCTTTCTAGTAGCAATATTCTATATAGGGTTAACCTGGAAAATGACCGTTTATCTAATTATATGAATAAATGCTAAAGTCTTCTGTTTACAACAAACGTATTAATGAAATGTTTATTATTTAACATTTTGGTGTCTAGTATTTCAAGTACGAGTTTTGCGAAGCAATAGCGAGCTGGAAAAGCCAGCTAGTATATATATATATATATATATATATATATATATATATATATATATATATATATATATATATATATATATATATATATATATTGATTTTATTCCATTAGTTGCGACAAAACAAGTTTTGTTTCATTGGTGCAAATAGCGACCAACTCATCGGGCTGGCGATGGAATTCAAATGGCATAAGTTTTAACTTCACCTTAACGGGAGATTAAAAATTGAAAATACGTTGGAGGGGGAGGGGGACAGAGTTGGGGCTTTGTCTATAACGGTGACATGGGACAGACTTGTTTTGTCGCAACTAATGGAATAAAATCAAAAAATATATATTTTGCTCTGAATTTTCATTGAGCACTCTCATAAACCCGGTTTCAACTTCCTTCGGATTCATACCCCCTGGATATTTGTAACAAGTTAATTATATATATATATATATATATATATATATATATATATATATATATATATATATATATATATATATATATATATAGTGTGTGTGTGTGTGTTAAGGTGAAATAAATTCCAGAAGGAAGTCCGAATATGAGAGCTTAATGCAATGAACAGAACAAAAATAAAAAATAAAATAAAATAAAGTCACACGGAATCACATAATAACCGGTGGAATAATTTAATTCGCCCCTTCGGCCCTTTCAAGCATCCAAACGAGGCGAAAATGAAAAAAGAGAAACTTACACCCACAATTCAATACACATATATAGAGAGGGTGAAATTGTGCGATTTATAACGGAAGGCATATAATGAGGGGGGAAAGAGAGTGGCAACATATGTAGTACATTTATGGAGAAAGGGGGAAATTGAACGATTTACAACGCAAGACATATATTGATGGGGGGGGGGAGAGAGTGATAACATATTCAATATATATATATATATATATATATATATATATATATATATATATATATATATATATATATATTCTCCAACTGAAGCAATTTCCCCTCATATCTCATTCGAGTTTCTTAGTTTTTAATTTATCATTCTGACTTTTCCTCTTAGACAGTCAGACGATAAGACCTGAAGGAAAATTTTAGCAATTTCCTTTTTTTTCCACCCGCCCGTTTCTTCGATTAAAAAAAAATATATATCGAGAGAGAGAGATAGATTGTACAATTTACAACGGAATGCATGTAGTGAGGGATATATATATATATATATATATATATATATATATATATATATATATATATATATATATATAGTCTAAAGAAGCTTTGAGTTATTTTAAACAAAGACAAAAAAAAAGGAAAATGCAGTTTAAATTCCCAGAGAAACTAACTAAATCCAAAATAGTGCAGACTTAACATTTGTCGGAAAATTCATAAATAAATAATATATAATAGTAAGTAAATTAAATAAAAAGGGGGGTTAAGTATCTAACAGTGAAACAAAAGCAGGAGACCTTAACGTAAGCATCTAATATTAACACGGGGATCTTCAGCTGTTTACCATGTAACTGTTTCGGAGATTTAAAAACAGGACAGTTATATGCATGGCTCTCCAATGGTACAGATCAAACTACCATTTCCCCAATAATCAAGTGTCGAAATAATTCAGCTTAAAATGTTACTTATATATACATAAATAAATAAATAAATAAATAATAATAATAATAATAATAATAATATTTATTTACTCCTCCCGGAGTTAGGCACAAGGCCAGTTTTATCTTACTCCCACAAGTGGGATGTGACCACAGCTTGGGTCGAGAAAGTGGGGTTAGAAGCCAGCGCTCGAGAGGTGAGCACTCTGGCCATTTAAAAATTGCCTGGGCAGCCCCGTCGGCATTCCCCGGTAGGGGCGCCTCAGACAGTAAGCAATAAACTTACTCCTCCCCAAAGAGGGGAGGCGAAGCCTGGGAGGGTGGACCTCCTAGAACTGCACAGGACAGGCGTGCAGTATCCATCGGAACAGATACTACACTTTGATCTTAGCCAAAAGGCAATAATAATAATAATAATAATAATAATAATAATAATAATTATAATATACTACCCTTAAGACTACCGTGTGATATGGTAATTTGCATATCAAATAAAATTCTTTATAACAATAGTAATACTAGTAATAATAATAATAATATATATATATAGGTTGTATAAAACTTAACCTGATATCAAACTGTCGCAACTTTGAATATTCACATTGAAGTGTTCTCGAGTGGGTTCGACAATTTCCGTTGACATGCTTTGGAAGGATTGTATCATTTCCGCGGAGAAGATCCGGAAAGAACCGACCATGTCATTTTTCATTTTTCGGAAAGGCTCGGCAATTTTCGTGAAAATGTTTCCGAACGACACAGTCATTTCCGGCGGGAAAGCTCGACCCTTTTTTTTTAAAACAGTGAAATGTTTTTCTAAAAAAAGCTCTTAACCATTTCCGTGTATATTGTTTCGGTAGAATTCGATCATTTCCGTTGTTGTGTTTGAGAAAGGTTTGACATCTTTCGGAAGGATTCGACTGTTTCCGGCCCGGAAAGGTTCGACAATTTCCGTCCATTGTCTTACGGTCTTCTTGAGTAAACACACAAGGACAGACACACTCACATAGCTATTTATATACACAGAAATACACATGAACACATATAAAGACATACGTCCCTGCGAGAATTTGGCCAGGATCTTAGTGTAGTATCCTCCCAGGTATTATCTCCTCTTTCGAAGATATTTTTTGTTCCCAATTCAGAATGCCTCTTTGGGATAGCTGGATTTCCCCAGATTAAAAACCGACGTTTTGCCCTCGTGAGGAGGGACCAGTAAATAAGGAGAAATGGTGTTGTTGTTGTTGTTGTTGTTGTTGTTGTTGTTGATGTTGTGGTGGTGGTGGTGGTGGTGGTGGTTGTGTTGCTGTGGTGGTTGTTATTGCTGTTGTTGTTGTTGTTGTTGATGCATACATACATACATACATACATATATACATAAATACATACATACATACATACATACACACACATACATACATACATACATACATACATACATACATACATATATACATAAATACATATATATATCCATACATACATACATCCATACATCCATCCATACATACATACACACATATATACATACATATGTACACACATATATACATACGTACATACATACATACATACATACATACACACATCCATACATACATAAATACATCCATCCATCCATACATACATCTATACAAACATACATCCATACAAACATACATACATACATACATACATACATACACACATCCATACATACATACATACATTTATACATACATACATAGATACATCCATATATATATATATATATATATATATATATATATATATATATATATATATATATATATATATATATATATATATGGCTTTACGGAGCGAAGGAGAGGAGGGCTCATTTTATATTCAGCGGGAGTTGAGCGGAAGCAACTCCATTTGGGATTAAAGAGCGGTGGTTTTATCGCCCCGCGCTCCTCGCTCCAAAATTATTTGATTTTTTTTTTTTAAACATTAGTTTTTTATTAAGCAATATAAAGGAAAAGTAAAGAAAGTCTCAGAGTTTACTCTGAATTATTTAAAAAAATTATATCTCTGGTAGAGAGGGGGAGGGGGCTCAGGCGGAAGACGATTTAATTGTAATGTTTTTATCAATCCTTTTTTTTAATTGTTTTATTAGTTCACCCCCCCCCACCACACCACCACCACCCACCCCGTCGACTTGCTATCAAGCGATGAGACAGATCAAAGGTGTCATGAAAGTTTTTATTGCAGTCAGTGACTTGAGCGTTCTATTTCTTTGGAAAGATTAAAGAAAGTTGAAATACATTTGAGTTAGGGGTACGAATGATTTTGACACCATCTGAGTGTAGGTCGGTAGGGGGGGGGGGCGAGAGAGAGAATTCAAAATGTTTACTAGCTGACCTGAGATAATTATTTTAAATAGTACACTGCTATCTTTCTGTTGAATAAAAACTTCGAAAATTAGCACTCTAGATAGGGGAGGTAAGTTGCCCAATCAAGGTTTCAGAGTACAGTCTACCCTACTATTTAATTCATATAACTTTTGGGAGGATATATGTGGATTCATACCGTTCCTAAGTGTATTAGTGAAAGTTATGTTGTTTTTCTTCTCTTAGACTAGATAGTTTGCTTGACTGGATAGAAGTATGTATGTATAATACACAATTTAGGAAAACTCGTCAAAGGAAAACTCGGCAACGGAAAATTCGTCAGTGGAAAATTCGGCAACGGAAAACTCGGCAATTTTGGCCAAGTAGGAAAATTCGGCAATTATCGAATAAATATCGATTGAAAATAGATTTTAGAACCGTTTTTACAGGAGATATACTTGTAAATACGGGGCTACCCCCTCCCCAGTGAAGAATATTTTTAATATTATTTTGTTGGTACTTGTGCAGTTTACGAACCGGGCTATTTTTTAGATAAGATTTTCAAGTTAAATTTAATTTTTACGATATCTTTTGTTTATTAAATTGTTAGGTGAAAGTACAGAATAGTTAACAAAGCCCCCCTCACTCCATGTTAAGAATGGCTTTCTAAATAATGTTATTTCAATCCGGTTCGTAATTACGTTACGAAATTAAAGGTTTGGACCGGGTTATTTTTTACATAAAATTTTCAAGTTAAATTCAATTTTTACGATATCTTCTGTTTATTAAATTGTTACGTGAAAGTACAGAATAGTTAACAAAGCACCACCCCCATTCTCCCCATATAAAAAATCGTTGTCTAAATAATGTTATTATTTCAAGCCGGTTCGTAATCAAGTTACGAGATTAAATCCATCATAATTCATTTAGATTTCTTCGTAAACAAGTCAGCCATTTTAATTGATAAAACATCAATTACTTCGCGTGTGTGCAAAACTTGAAAGGAATTTATAAACTATCGAGTAGAAAGTCATTTAAACTGGCTTTAAATTCTGAGAAAATTTCCATGTATTTAAAAAAGCAAAATTGTTTTCTTGTTCTCAGGAAACGAAAATTTACGTATAATCCTATACTTCGTCCGACATGTTCTCCTATAACTCTCAAAATATTAGCGAGATTTTGTCAAATATTATCTTACGGTCTTACACTTAAAGTGACATCTCAACCCATATTGACAAGATCCTTTGACGCCTACCCCTATCCTTCGACCACTCATTGGCAGAATAAAACGTTTATGAAAGAAGGTATATTTTTATTATGGAGCGCTGAAAAAGAGCTGCTCCTTTTTTATAGGAGTTTGAGCAAGAGCGGCTCCTTTTTGAAAATGGGGAGCGTGAGAGGAGCCAGCTCCAATTTTGAGCGTTGGAGCAGGAGCGGGAGCAGCTCCAAAAGTAATGGAGCGCGTAAAATCCTGTATATATGTATATATATATATATATATATATATATATATATATATATATATATATATATATATATATATTATATCTCCTTATAAATTTTATGCGGATACATGAAATATATATATATATATATATAAATATATATATATATATATATATATATATATATATATATATATATATATATATATTTATATATATATATATATATATTTCATGTATCCGCATAAAATTTATAAGGAGATATAATTTTTTATGTATCAATTTTCAGTATTTACTTCAACAGTGAACGATACGTAAGTAGAGCTAGGTAGTAAGCTATGGAAAAAACTAAAATATGAATCCGGATTAAATAGTAAAATTGATTAATGTGATTCTTTTCCATGACACGAATTAATTTAGGGAAAAAAAAGAATGACAAATCAATTTGTTTTAATAAGATATTTCGGTGAATGACATAGGAGGAAAATGTAAATCTTACTTTACTTTATATATAAGATAAGGGTTAAATTTTCTAAGGAGTTTAATGATAATGTTCCTCTGACTCCACCTTGGGTCACTAGGGTCCAATTAACGATTCCAACTTTCGCTTATTGTTCTATACAACATACTTGGCTACTCTGGTGCCCCCTCGACGTAAATTCAATAGACCAACTCGACAATCAACTAAATCTCATTCATTCACTGTGGAGGTCCCCAGATGCTGGAGAGCCTTCTACTCAAATAGCTTATTTCCTCGTGCTGCTGGCATCTGGAACTCCCTCCCTGTCCCCTGTTTCCCCGACGGTACTGACATGCAGAAATTTAAAACTAATGTAAACAGACATCTCGCTGCACAGATCCCAATTTAGGTTGACCCCCCCAACCTTTTCCCCCATTTTTTTTTTCTCAGTAGCCCCTTACGTCTACAGTGGCGGCCTGCCTTGTTTGGGGTGAACTATGTTAAAAAAAAAAAAATACTTTTCTTGAGCAATTTTTTTTCCAGAAATCCGATCGTGGTATAAATTTTGTATTAGGGTTATTTATAATAATATCATGGGGTCTGTGTTCGCACCGGATATCCGTAAACAGCAAAGACGGCGTCTTTATTTAAGGCTTGAGTAGTTGATGGGGTTGAGATGTAGGATAGACAAGGTAAATGTGTATAAAGACATGGGAAAGATAAAAAAAATGGTTTA
>OY744549.1:2975443-2987943 GCA_963556195.1 Sepiola atlantica
TTGAGAAGAGGAAGACAGGCCATTTTTTTGGTTTACTTCCGGGCCAAGTAAAACCGAAGAATCTCATTCAAGGTTTAAATCCGAATGAGACAAAAAAGGCAAATTGAAATTTGAAATAAATTTGGACAATCGTCGCATATTTATCACTCTTTTTTCTTCTATCTCTCTCTCTCTCTCTCTCTCTCTCTCTCTATATATATATATATATATATATATATATATATATATATATATATAAAGTAACACGGAATCACATATCACCGGTGCAATAATTTATTTCAACCTTCCGGCATTGTAAAGCATCCAAGTGACAAATAAGAAAAGAGAAATTCACACTCACCAATTCAATATGCATATAGAAAGAGCGACCACTTATCCAATACATATCTTAAGAGATGGGGAAATTAAGGAGGCGTAAATCGAGGAAGAGGAGAGTGAAAACATATTTAATATATGATTTTAGAGAGGGGGAGATTGCACGATTAATAATACAGAGAGGGGGAAAGACAGCAATATATATATAGAGAGAGGGGGAAATTGTATAGGAGGCAGGGAAGGTAGTCAATGTATCTTTATTCTTGCTCTGTTTATTACATTGAGCTTTCATACCCGGATTTCCTTCTGGAATTTATTTCACTATAACACACTATATATATATATATATATATATATATATATATATATATATATATATATATATATATATATATATATATATATATATATAAAGTGGTGTACTAAAAGCGAACTTTTAGGAAAAGTGAAACCTATTGTGAAGAGTATATAGCTCAATATTGAATTGATTTGACTTTTGCTTCTCTAATTCCTTTCCATTCTTCTTCATTATATATATATATATATATATATATATATATATATATATATATATATATATATATATATATATATATATAATCCGAGTATGGTATAGATCCACAGGGTATAAATCCAGGGGAGTTGAACCGGGTTTATGAGAGTGCTCAATAAAAATATAGAGCAGAAATATAAATATAAATGATAATTTATTTCATTTTGACTACAAAATTGATTTTGTTTCACGAGAGCGGTTTGTGTGGCTCCCGTTCTTCAGGTCTTAAAATAAAATGACGGTAATTTTATTTTATCTATTTTCACTGAGAAAGGGTATCAACCTATCGGCTGTGATGGCAACAGGAAGTGGGCATCAAATAAATAACACAAAAGGGGGTTGATATGCCGTAACGCATAAAAACAAACAACTTTTAATATCAGAACATTAATGGTCAAATTTTAAGACAGGTCAAAATAATATCTTCAGTTCGTTGACGATAAGATCAACTGTTTGATTGTGTCAGCAAAATGGTGTGATATCTTTTTTATAGTATAAAAATTGCGACAGAAGACAGTTCATAGGCGGCCCTTGACCCCTCTTCCAGCTTCCCCACTTTGGTTGACATCAGCCCAACTGCATTTGTGACAGAAGATGAAAAGAGGCAGAATCGACGAACCCCAGCATGAACATTATTCTTCATGAACTTTGGAACACAGCTGCTCGGCGTAAGGGTGAGTAATATGGGCTATATTTATTTTAATTCTATTTCATCCAAAGGAAGTAAAAATGGGATAGAACCCCTTTTGTGAAAATTGAGATACCTCTGACTTTTGTGAAATTTTAACACTGGGTATTAGACATCAATTAATAAATATTCCTCAAATTTCAGTTTCTTCGGCGTATTTTAAAGGGTTTTTAGGAGCATTATATGGGTACAATCTCCCATTTGATAATTCAAATATTTCAGATTTGCATTAAATTTGATCCATAGTCGTTAGACACAAATTAAACAAGATTCTCTGAATCTGAATTTATGAAATTTTAGACATTTTTTTTTTAATCAAAATCATGTAAAAATTAGAATAAAGATTCTAGACATAAGGTTTAGCAACATTATATCTTAATTTTGATCTTTGTAAGGGGACATAAAAGTGGTGCAAAACTGTTCGTGTTCATTGTACACACATATACATATGCATACACATATGGAAAGAGGATCTCTCCACTATTATCAGAAGAGAATGATAATGGTTGTCCAAGATCAAGACTTGATGACCAATGATCTGTCTCGGCAACAATATCAAGTGCAGGTTCTGTCACACAGAAATAGAGAGTGTGATCCACCTGACATCCAGTTGTAACTGTCCTTTTGGCTGGGATCAAAGTGTAGTATCTGTTCTGATGGATACTACAATATATAGACCGGTATCGTCTTGGCCTTCGAGTCTTGATTCCGCCGGTCTGTGGGTCTGTCCTGTGCAGTTCTAGGAGGTCCACCCTCCCAGGCTTTGCCTCTCCTCTTTGGGCTGGTGTAAGTTTATTGCTTACTGCCTGAGGCGCCCCTACCGGGGAATGCCGACGGGGCTGCACAGGCAATTTTTGTAGGCCAGAGTGCTCACCTTCTCGGCCGCTGGCTTTTCAAATCCCACTTTCTCGACCTTGTGTCACATCTTACCGGTGTGAGAGGAAGATATATAGCATCCAGTGTAGCAGAAAGTCCTGGGAGCATTTACCAAAAAGAAACAGTTGGTAGTTTGGTAGTTTTGTTTTACGGCATATCAACCCTTTTTGGGTTATTTAATGCCGAATCTGGTCTTGTTTTCTTCTCTTTTTTGTTTCTTTCCCCTTTTAATATCTGTTTCTATTTAACCCATAGTTGGGACCCTAACAGGTACTACCACTCCGGGTCAGGGTGGACCTGGGAGCAATGGTAATTAAGAGGAGGCTCCACATTCCCCAAAGTCCGTAAGCCGGATCTCACCATCGGATGTAGTTTAAGGTCATATCCAGGACCGGGAGTAGGGTAGGAAAAATAAAAATAAAAAAGGGGAGGGAGAAAGGGAGAGGGGCTGTTGTTTTTGTTTTTGGTTTTGTAGAACATAATTAAGTTTTACAAAAAAAAAAAAAAAAAAAAAACCGTCAATGTAGGTGAATTTCGTCTCAGGGAGCCACAGGGCAGCCTGATCTGGTATCACCAGTATCAAACAGTTGGAAATAATTTATACACCATCCACTATGACTATGCAATCCTTACAGCTACATATCTAGAAAACGGAGCTGTTAAACCTGACATCGTAATATGGGACAAAAGGGAAAAAGTAGCAACCCTAGTTGAAGTCAGTGTCCCTAATGTTGCAGGATTAAACAGAGCAGAAAAGGAAAAGATTACGAAATACCAAGGTCTTATGTACGACATGAAAAGAAACTGGAATCTAAGGAAAATCTCCATCATACCAGTAATTATAGGAGCAACAGGACTAATGAAAAAAAATTTCAAAAGCTATCTGGCGAGCATACCCGGTGAACCGAGTGCAAGAGTAATATAAACAATTGCACTTAAAGGGACGGTTAGAATCTTAAAAAGATCTCTAGGCTGGAGTGTCTGAAATAGCCGGTGAGTGTCTGGCATCCGGTAGGATGCCCCATCCCCAGCAAAAACGAAAGATAAGAATTAAAAAAAAAAGAAGGGAAATATGTACATATATACATACATATACATATTGTTACACTTACATTCTTCCCACGAACCGACGAAGAATGGTTTCAACTCTTACCTCATTCCCACAAGGGAACAAAGAAACATGTTTTAGTTGTAAACTTTAGTCACACGGAAGGATTCAACTTCATTGAATGCTTACCTCATTCCCACAATCATGCTTTCAAACAATTACCCTGTTTCCACGGACAGGAACAAATTGATTATGATTATCAGTGAAGCAACCCGACGTTACCCGGGATGAAATAACACAATATATATTTTAATCCATTGTTTTGTCTTGTCAATTCTGTGGCATATCAACCCTTTTGTGGGGTATTTAATGTCGAACACGATACCTGTTGTATATGATTCTTACATGGATGTGTAGCGGTCATAAACATAGACCTATTTTCTCCTATCCGAAAAATGTCACCATTTTGTGAGCTGGTCACACTCTGACCAATCAGCCTGTAGGGCGCATGGATTACTTCTGTCGGCTGAAGAACTACTTCGGCCCCCTTTGGGAATCACAAGCGTTTAGCAGAGAGACCCCGGCAAGCAACAAGGAAACACACACACCCTCTCTCTCTCTCTCTCTCTCTCTCTCTCTCTCTCTCTCTCTCTCTCTCTCTCTCTTTCTCTGTTTGTCTATCTCTCTCTTTCTCTCCCTCTCTCTCTGTCTCTCTGTCTGTTTTTTTTTATCATAGTTCACCCCAAACAAGGCAGGCCGCCACTGTAGACGTAAGGGGCTACTGAGAAAGAAAAAAAAGGGAGAAGGTTGGAGGGGGGTCAACCTAAGTTGGATCTGCGCAGCGAGGTGTCTGTTTAGATTAGTTTTAAATTTCTGCATGTCAGTACTGTCGGGGAAACAGGGAGCAGGGAGGGAGTTCCCGAGGCCAGCAGTACGAGGAAAGAAGCTTTTTGAGTAGAAAGCTCTCCGGCATCTGGGGACCTCCACAGTGAATGGATGGGATTTAGTTGATTGTCGAGTTGGTCTAGTGAATTTACTTCGAGGGGGCACCAGCTCTCTCTTTCTCTCTCTCTCTCTCTCTCTCTCTCTCTCCTGCCCCTGTCCACAGCAAATACTATCTTCGCCTGAAGATATTTGCTGACAGACTCTAAGAACTCTTAATTTCCTTCTTTCTACCAAACAGTATAGGTAACCTTTGTGAACAACCCCTTTTCGTTAGGGACAACGTCTCCCTTCTTTACAGATGTGCTTCATCAATTTGACGGCATATCAACCCTTTTAGGGAGGTATTTATTGCTGAAACACACAAACTACGTTCACTTATCACGGCCCGAGATTGGTAGTTAGACGAGGGGACCGGAAACAATGGGTGAAATCGATAGAAAATTATTTAAGAGGAATTGATTATCAATGAAGACGGCTCAAAAAGGTATTTGTTTACATTAGACTTGAAGACGACCATGTTGTAGTCGGTTGGGAAGCTAACTAGTGGTATCTTGCTCCAAAGATAGGATGCTCAAGGAAAAAAACTTTGTTCATGTAAGTTTCGTTTGTTTTGTTGATAAAGAGAGAGAAAGAGAAGTTCTTTGTTGGGGTTATACCCATTAATAAATAAATGAATAAACATAGTATAAATAAATTTTAAAAATAAAATAAAATAAAATAAAAATAAAATGAATAAATGAAAATAAATAAAAAAGATACAAATACATAAATCAATATGAATAATGATAAAAGATTAAATAAAAAATATATGAGTAAATTAAACAAAAATAAATAAAATAAAAAAATGAATAAATTTTTAAAATAAAAAAATAAATAAAATAAATGTAAATAAAAATAAAATGACTAAATAATAAATACAATAAATTAAAATAAATAAATAAATACAAATAAAAATTAAAAAATAAATAAAAATATATAAATAAACAAAATTAAATAAAGATAAATAAAAATAAATAAATTTAGAAAATTTAAAAATGAATACCATAAGATAAAATGAAAATTAAAATAAATAAATAAAAATGAATAAATACAAATAAAAAATAAAATAATTAATAAAAATATATAAATAAATAAAAAAATATATAAATATTTTTTTTTAATAAATGAATAAATTAAAAAATAAAATTAAATTAAAAATAAAATAAAAAATTAAATTAAATAAAAATAAAATAAATAAATAAAATAAACAAAATAAATAAAGATAAAAAATAAATACAAATAATTATAAGATAATAAATGAAAATAAATAAAAAAAAATAAAAATAAATAACAGCAAATAAATTAATAAATAAAAATAAAATAAAATAAATAAAATAAAATAAAATAAGAAAAAATATAAATAAAATTAATAGAATAAAAAAAATTTAAATTAATGAATAAAAATGAATAAAATAAATAAAAATAAATATATTAATAAATAAATAAATAAAAACAAAACAAAAACTGGTGAATAGTTAGATAATTCTACCGGTCAAGATGCAATCCGCTACCTGTATAAGAGCCAGATCTGTCTTAAGATGGAATTTAGTTGACATTAATAAATAAAAAATAAATAAAAATAAAATAAAATAAAATAAAATAAATAAGTCAATAAAAATAAAATAAAAATAAAGTAAATAAATAAAAATAAATTTGAAAAATTGAAAATAAATCAAAATAGATTAATAAATAAATTAATATAAAATAAATAAATAAATAAAAATAAAATACAATAAAATAAAAAAATAAATATAAATACTTGAATAAATAAAATAAAATACAATAAAATAAATAAACAAATAAAAAAAAATGAAGATAAATAAATAAATTAATTAATAAATAAAAAGAAATAAAATAAAACAAAATAAAATAAATTAAATGAAATAAATAAAATAAAGAAAATAAATAAACATAAATAAATTTATAAAAATAAAAATAAAAATGAAAATAAATAAATAAAAATAAAAAGAAATAAATAAATCAAATAAAAATAAATTAAAATAAAGTAATGAATTAAATAAATAAATAAAAATAAATAAGAATATAATAAATAAACATAAAAAATCAAAATAAAATTAAATAAAAAATAAAAAATAAATAAATAAAAATAAAAATAAATTTAAATAATGAACTAAAAATAAGTAAATAAATAAAAAATAAAATAAAAATATATAAATGCATAAAAATGAAATAAATAAACTAAATAAATAAATAAAAAGAAGTAAAATAAATAAAAATAAACAAATAAATGAAAAAATAATAAAATAATAAATAAAAATTAATAAATGAAAATAAATAAAAAATAAATAATTAAAAATGGATGAATAAATAAAAATGAAACTAAAAATAAATAAATACATAAAAATAAAATAAATAAATAAAATAAACAAAATAAAATAAATAAATAAAATAAATAAATAACAAATAATAAAATAATAAAATCATAAGTAAAAATAATTAAATAAAAATAAAAATAAATAAATAAATAAAATAAATAAAAATAAATAAATAAAATAAACAAAATTGGTGAATAGTTGGGTCATTCTAGCGCTCCTGACGCAATCCTCTACCTGTATAAGAGCCAGATATGTCTTAAGATGGAGTACAGTTGCCACATCTGGGGAGGTGCCGCTCATTGATAGAGTACAAAACCAGTAAATAAAGTAAATAAATAAACATAAATAAATTTATAAAAATAGAAATGAAAATAAATAAAATCAAAAAATAAAATAAATAAATAAAATAAAAATAAATAAAAATAAAGTAATGAATTAAATAAATAAATAAAAATAAATAAAAATATAATAAATAAACATAAAAAATGAAAATAAAATTAAATAATAAATAATAAATAAATAAAAATAATAGTAAATTAAAATAAATAACTAAAAATAAATAGATAAATAAAAATAAAAATAAAAATGAATAAATAAATACATGAAAATAAAATAAATAAATAAAATAAACAGAACAAAATAAATAAAATAAATAAATAAAATAAACCAAATAAAATAAATTAACTAAATAAATAAATAAAATAAATAAAAATAATTGTCTTTTAAAATAAATAAATAAAAATAAATAAATACTCATTGATAAATAAAAATAAATAAAAAATAAATAAATAAAAGTAAATAAATAAATATGAAACTAAAAATAAATAAATAAATACATAAAAATAAAATAAATAAATAAAAAAAATAATAAAATAATAAAGGAAAATAAAGAAATAAAAAGCAAAATAAAGAAAAATAAATAAATAAATAAAATAAATAAAAATAAATAAATAAATACATAAAAATAAATAAATAAAAACAAATAAATAAAAACAAATAATAAAATAATAAATAAAAACAAATAAAAATAAATAAATAAAAAGACAAATAAAGAAAAATAAATAAATAAATAAAATAAATAAAAATAAATAAATACATAAAAATAAAATAATTAAATAAAATAAACCAAATAAAATAAATTAACTAAATAAATAAATAAAATAGATAAAAATAATTGTCTTTTAAAATAAATAAATAAAATAACAAAATAATAAATAAAAATAAATAAATAAAAATAAAAAATAAATAAAAATAAATAAAATAAAAAAATTGGTGAATAGTTGGGTCATTCTACCGCTCCTGACGCAATCCTCTACCTGTATAAGAGCCAGATATGTCTTAAGATGGAGTACAGTTGCCACATCTGGGGAGGTGCCGCTCATTGATAGAGTACAAAACCAACTTCACAATCCAGCCCCTTTATCATATAAGAGACACTGCTAGTCTTTCTCTCCTCTATTCATATTTTCAGCCATCTTTGCCACTGCGACCATCACGGAGGGCTGACCAAACCTGACGATTTGTAGTCAACGATTGGGTGATCTCTAGCCACTGGCGGTCCCAACTCCGTAGATTTGGGGGTTCAGGTCGGCTTCCAGGCTTTTCTTCGTCCACCACAGCAGCGGAGCTGGGGCAATTGCTTCATAGATGAATTCTTCTGATTGATAGCGAAAGGACTGATGAAACCAATGTAGCGGTGATTTTTGTTGGAGGGAGCTAATTTTGTTTGAGTAGAAATGCTACCATCGGACACAGAGGATGCGGTACAGACATTGCTGATCGAAAGTTTCCAATCGTCTAAAGCTGGAAGGAGAAAAGCTATGGGAGTAAACTTTTATAACCTCGTAATTTAGGTTAATTATGAATAATAACTTGTAAATAAATGGATGAACTATCAAGAGAGACGTTTAACAGATTTATTAAAACTGAACACAGAATGAATTAATGAGTTTATTGGCAGCTGTACGTGAATTGAGATATTAACAGGCAAATCCTGACTGGCTAGCTTAGCATCCTCATCCTAATTTCCCAGGGTTACGCTCTGGAGAGGAGACTTCAGTGTCGCTGTTTACAACATCAGAATAAACACATGAGACAAAAGTTACTGGGCTGGTGCACCAACCACTTGTCTCTCCTTCCTAGACAAGGTCCAAGAAAGAGTCGCCAACTTAATATGGCCCTCACTATCCACCAAGCTCCAGCCCCTGTCCCATTGCCGCAATGTTGCATCCTTGTGCCTGTTTTACAAATACTTCAACGGAATGTGCTCCGATGAACTTGCTGCTCTGTTGCCCCCTCGACATAAATACACTAGACCGACTCGACAATCAGCTAAGTCCGATCCATGAACTGTGGACGTCCCCAGATGCCGGAGAGCCTTCTACTCCAATAGCTTCTTTCCTCGTGCTGCAGGCCTCTGGAACTGCTTTCCTGCTCCCTGTTTCCCAAAAAGTACTGACGTGCAGAAATTTAAAATCAATGTAAAAAGACATCTCGCTGCGCAGATCCCAATTTAGGCTGACCCCCCCCCCCCACCTTCTCCCTTTTTTTTCTTTCTCAGTAGCCCCTTACATCTACAGTGGCGGCCTGCCTTGTTTGGGGTGAAATATGTTAAAAAAAAAAATCTTTAAACAATTGGCGTAATCCTAGATGCTACAGGTTGTCTGCGATGGTGGGAAAAACTACGCCCAGGTTTGATTCCAAGTCAGCTTTTTTCAGTCACGTTTTTCGTTGTCCACCACATCGCTTTTTCGAGCCGTGTAGGGAAGCTGTGATAATTGCTTCGTCGATGAACACGCCTAGTTGACGGCCAGCGCAAACGTCGTGAGGATGTCTTATCGGAGTGAGTTGATTTGGAGAAACATGCTGCGTAGTTTGAGAGGGAGTACTGCCATCAGACACGGAGGATGCGACGCGGGCAGCGGTGATCGAAAGTTTCCAGTCGCTTAATGTCTTTCATAGAAGTATTTACGTGCAAATCAACACCAAAAAAAATGCTTATATTATAGGTGTGGCCATAATCGTTCTTAATGATGGTCATTACTTCATCAGTTCGGGGGAAATGCTGTTAGGCTGAACTGCTGTAGAAGCTGAAATATCAAAGAAATCATTTGAAGAAAACTTTTCCAGACTCAATGAAACTCAACGTTACTTCAAAACGATACTGCAGAGCTGATTCCCAGCAGACTACAACATTGTCGGTTTCAAGTTCAATGTAAACAAATTCTTGATAAGCCGTCTTCCTAAATAATCAAATATTGCCAAACCATCACTTCTTTTTGGCTAAGATGAAAGTGTAGTATCTGTTCCGATGGATACTACACCCCATAAACCGGTACCGTCTTGGCCTTTAGGGCTTGATTTACACCGGTCTATGGGTCTGTCCTGTGCAGTCCTAGGAGGTCTACCCTCCCAGGCTTTGCCTCCCCTCTTTGGGATTAAGTAAGTTTATCGTTTACTGCCTGAGGCGCCCCTACTGGGAAATGCCGACGGGCTGCTTGGGCAATTTTTGTAGGCCAGAGTGCTCATCTTCTCGGGCGCTGGCTTTTCAAATCCTACTCTCCCGACCTTGTGTCACATCTTACCTTGTGGGAGGAAGATAAATAATTTCCACCACCATTACCAATCATCGCGGTGTTGTCTCACCATCCACCTGACAAACGCGTTAATCCTGATCCTCGAATGGCCTTTGGGCCTTGATAAGTGGTGACTCTTTAGTACAAACAAAAATTTCTAAAGTAGGCATTCAACTATCTCTTTCTCTCTCTCTCTCACTCTCTCTCTCTCTCTGTCTCTCTCTCTCTCTCTTTCTCTCTCTCTCTCTCTCTGTCTCTCTCTCTCTCTCTCTCTCTCTCTCTCTCTGTCTCTCTCTCTTTCTCTCTCTCTCTCTCTCTCTCTCTCTGTTTGTCTGTCTCTCTCTTTCTCTCTCTCTCTCTCTCTCTCTCTCTCTGTTTGTCTGTCTCTCTCTTTCTCTCTCTCTCTCTCTGTCTCTGTCTCTCTCTCTCTTTCTCTCTCTCTCTGTCTCTCTCTCTCTTTCCCTCTCTCTCTCTCTCTCTCTCTGTCTCTCTCTCTCTCTTTCTCTCTCTCTCTGTTTGTCTGTCTCTCTCTTTCTCTCTCTCTCTCTTTCTCCTTCTCTCTTTCTCTCTCTCTCTCTCTCTCCTTCTCTCTCTCTCCCTCTGTCTCTTTCTCTCTCTCTCTCTCTCCTTCTTTCTCCCTGTCTCTGTCTCTGTCTCTGTTTCTCTGTTTCTCTCTCTCTCTCTCTTTCTCTCTCTCTCTCTTTCTCAAATGTGTGTGTGTATGTATGGACAGAATTTTGAACTGAATCGATCTTGGGAATCTTCATGTCGGACTCGGGAATCTGATAAGTGATGACTCTTTAGTAAAAAAAAAAATTTCTAAAGTAGGCATTCAACTATCTCTTTCTCTCTCTCTCTCTCTCTCTCCCTCTCTCTGTCTGTTTGTCTGTCTCTCTCTCTCTCTCATTCTTTCTCTCTCTCTCTCTCTCTGTATCTCTCCCTCTCTCTCTCTCTCTCAAATGTATGGACAGAATTTTGAACTGAATCGACCTTGGGAATCTTCATGTCGGACTCGGGAATCTGATAAGTGATGACTCTTTAGTAAAAAAAAAAATTTCTAAAGTAGGCATTCAACTATCTCTTTCTCTCTCTCTCTCTCCCTCTCTCTCTCTGTCTGTTTGTCTGTCTCTCTCTCTCTCTCTCATTCTTTCTCTCTCTCTCTGTCTCTCTCCCCCTCTCTCTCTCTCTCTCTCTCTATCAAATGTATGGACAGAATTTTGAACTGAATCGACCTTGGGAATCTTCATGTCGGACTCGGGAATCTGGACGGAATTTCGAACTTGACCCGTTAATTGATCAACGGGGGTAGATTGTCCGCATTCCGTCAGCCATGACCGACTAGAAATGTTAATTCATGTTATTTATGGAACCATGACGTCACAGTTAACCGTTAATTAACAATCACTTCTAAGTGAGTTGAAGGTTCAATCCTTACTGCAGGCGATAGCAACTAAGAACAACACAGTAATTAACACTTGTACCCGAGTACCCGAGTACCCGAGTACCCGAGACAGCTGACAGAATGAGAATAACCTACCTACGCCCCCCCGCCCCCTGCCCCCTGCCCCGTGGAATAAATAAAGGGTTTAGTTCGAAATGATGTGCAGATTTCCGAGTTCGACTAGAGTATTCCCAAGTTCAAAAAGATGCACCCGAAAAAGGTCGGAGGTTACATCGGCCGAAACGTTGTAAAAAAAAAAAAAGAAAAGAAAAACAAGCTGAGAATAGTAGTCCGATTAATAATAATAATACAAATTACCTTGAAGTTTTTTAGCTGAGCGGAACATCTAATAAGGGCAGCAATTTTCCACCCCGTCACACCCCTCCCCCACCGGTCGCCGTGACTCAATCGCAGTCATTTAAAAATAAAGAATAGTCTTCATTATTAAAAATAAGCATATAATTGTCATTTTATTAACCCCCCCCCCTCCTGAATACATTTTTTTTTCGGTTTATTTTTATCCGCCACACCCCGCCGTAAAGTATTTGGCTCATGTGACTCAATCGCAATCATTTAAAAGTATTTTGGGGAAGGGGGTGGGGCAATAAAATGACAATTATATGCCTATTTTTAATAATGAAGACGATCCTCTATTTTTAAATGACTGCGATTCAGTCACCTGAT
>OY744549.1:2992943-2995443 GCA_963556195.1 Sepiola atlantica
CAGTCTACGTTGAATTTTCATTGAAAACTGATCCCCCATCTTAAAATCTCAATTTTTTTTAATTTCTTTCCCAAAACCCCGAAATTCTCTACTGACATGATAGGTAATTGTACACCGAAAAAGATTTTTTTTAAATTGAGATGGTCAAAAAGAGGGGGATCAGTCTACGTTGAATTAACATTGGAAACTGATCCCCCCTCCTAAAATGTAAAATATTTGAATTTTTTTTCAAAAAACCCCAGAATTCTCTAGCAGCCTGATAGATAAGTGTACACCTAAAAAAGAAAAACAAAATGGTCAGTAAAAAGTTGTGAAAAACGGACAGTGGACAAAGACGAACATGTGCCAATTTTTTTTCGTACATTTAAAATACAAGCACCGAAAAAAATGACAAAATTTAATTATGTGTGATGAAAAAAAACTACTTGCTCAATTTACGTAATTTTTGGTGTACAATGTCTTTGTTTCGTCGCGGTCACATACATAACACCAGTATGTCTTTATTTTTGGTCTCCCGATTTAAAAAATTGGGAGACCTATGTTTTGAGGCATTTCCGTCCGTGTGTGTGTCCGTCCGGATTTTTCTCCGCAACCATCCATTGAATTTCTCTGAAATTTTGCATGAAGTTGTAACTTTTGTCAGGTTAGAAAGTGACATTCTCCGATTTTTGAAAAAAAATCTGGTTAGCCCCCCCAGGGGATCGAAAGGCCCCGAAATGGCCGAAAATGACATTTTTTGCCCCATAACTTTTCATCCATCCATTCAATTTCTCTGAAACTTGGCCAAAATGTGGAGGCAATTGTTCCTAATAGAAATTAAGTATCGCTGACATTGGAAAAAATCCGGTTCGCGCCTCCAGCGGGTCAAAATAAAACATAAATGGCAAAAAATGACCCTATCCATTCAATTTTTCTGAAACTTGGCCAAAATGTACAGGCAATTGTTCTGGATATAAAATGAGCATTCTTGACCTCAGAAAAATTCTGGTTCGCGCCCCCAGGGGGTTTCAAATGGGGTCAAAAATGCCCCAAATTGCCCAAATTTATTGCATTTTACACTCGTCACATACAGAGGGGGACCACGCATGCGCGGCTTGTTTTATTTATTATTTGTTTTTTTCCTGATTGAGGCTTTTCCGAAACAAAATTATGAAGAATCCATGAGCGATTGCTCTTTTTACCCACATTACCTGCCTCTTGAAACTTATGTATTTTTATTTATCTCTTCTCCAAGAGGTCAGACACAAGGTCAGGTGTGGATTTTGATGAAAGTGTTTTTGTGGAACGAACTGGATTCGAACCCGACACACCCAGCACCGATTTTTTTTTATTTGTTACTTTTGTGTTAGTTTTATTTATTATTGGGGCTTTTCCGAAATTGCACCTATTTTTTTTTTTTTAAATACATGAATTATTTTAGGAGAAAAAAAAATTATATCACATATTGATCTCTGTACCCAATATTTAACAAATATCTTAATTAGGAAAAGTGTGGGGGGGGGGCTACTTTATATGTATTCATTTATTTTATTATTATTTTTTTTTAGTAACAAATTTCTTATATTTAAATGAAGGTTTTTGGTTTCATGCCGAAAAATGTTAGGGACCAGAACTGAGATATTCCACTTTCATCTCATGGAGTTCCTTTGGCGGAAAAGAGAAAAAAGAGAAGTATTCCTGCGTATAATTCTTGCAATCAAGGAGCAATATGTGATATAATTTCATTTTTTCGTTAATTAATAAGTTTATTTAATTTTTGTATTTGGTTAATTAACATTGTTTATATATATATATATATATATATATATATATATATATATATATATATATATATATATATATGTATATATATATATATATATGTATATATATATATATGTATATATATATATATATATATATGTATATATATATATATATATATATGTATATATATATATATATGTATATATATATATATGTATATATATATATATATGTATATATATATATATATATGTATATATATGTATATATATATATATATATGTATATATATGTATATATATATATATATATATATATATATATATATATATATGTATATATATATATGTATATATATATATGTATATATATATATATATATATATATATATATATATGTATATATATATGTATATATATATATGTATATATATATATATATATATATATATATATATATATAGTAAGCAATGAAAATATATATGGCAATCAAGCTACACAGAGGCTCCCGTGTTTCATCCCCGGGGGGAATCGTCAGGCTAAATGCATGGAGTTACTTTTGTCAGGTGTTTTTATATACATGGCTTGCTAGTTAACCAATCAGATTCTTTGTTGCTCCCTCAGCCAATCGTTGGGCTTCCCGCGAACAAAGGCTTCCCGCGAACAAAGGCTTCCCGCGAACAAAGGCTTTGTTGGTGACGCTCCTATGACTACTCTATTGTTTGTTAACAATGGCTTTTCCTATATCCTGTTT
>OY744549.1:3000443-3017943 GCA_963556195.1 Sepiola atlantica
TGGAAGTATTTTTGAACTGATCGCAGAATTGTACCCTGTTTAAAACTTTTTCCCCCACATTTATCATTCAGTCAATACCCTGTAAAAACTTGTTTTTTTACACATTTATCGTTCAGTCAATTGTTTACTTTTTTTTTCAAATCAAAGTTTTACTTATTACGTTTTTTTTTTATTTCAATAAAAAGTTTGCTATTTATTTGATGTACATAATGTTTATCAAAGATTTATTTAATTCGTTTTCTGTTAAATTTCAAATGTTTATCAAAGTTTTATTTATTTATTTGCTGTACATAATGTTTAATTTGTTTCAATAAATAAATGTTCATAATTTTAACTTATCCTCAATTGTCAATTCAACAGTTATCTTCCCCAAAATCAAATTTCTTTCCGTCGCTCACGTTTTCGCACGATTTCTCCCGAAGAGGAGTCGGCAGTTTCCGCCGCCATCGATCGAAACAGTGGCCCCCGTCTCTGCAGAAGCACCAAAATTTCAATGTTAATTAATTTTTAAACGTTAATTAAAAAATGATAATAATGTTACAGTATTTACATAACATTGTTTCATTGTTCGATTGATTATTTCAGCGCCATAAATTCTCTTTTAGTCAAACCTACATTTGCAAGAACATTAGCAGAAGCGCCGCCTACTTTATATTTATCAATTTAATTTATTTTTTATTTTTTTGTTTAGCATTTTTTTTTTTGTTTATTTTAATAAACAGAAAACAAATTTCTTATTTTTAAATGAAGGTTTTTGGTCAAGACACATGAATTTGTTTTGTGTTTTTTTTAAATAAGAAATTTTTTTTTTTTTCTATTTAATTATTTTTTATTTAATTTTTATTATTAATTGTACAAAATCGATTAATTGATTAGTTAAGCTGATGGCTGGACAAGTAATTTCTTCATGGAAGTCGCGCCAGACAAGGCATGAAGCCACAATTGTTTTTTTTTTGTTTTTGTTTTTTTGTTTTAAATTTTAAAGTTTCACAAATTGTTTTTGGTTTAAAATTCTTAATACAGACATAATATTGTTGTTAAAATAAACTTTAAAACAAAAGAAACAATTTGTAAAACTTTAAAACTTAAAACAAAAAAAAACAATTTGTGAAAACATAAAAAAAAATAATATAATGTCTGTATTAAGAATGTTGGCAGATGCGAAGAACACGGAGGAACGCTGGCTTCCGATGGAAAATGTTTGAAGAAAGTGTGTACGGATGCCTGAAAGTGATACAACAATTTTTTTTATTCCTATTAATTTCAGACTTTCCTTTTTGTCATATTAATTTCAGACTTTTCTTTCATCATAATCTAATAATTAACATAATAATACAGACTATTTGAAAAATAATTTATTTGTTTTTATTTGATTGTTTTCAAAACATTTTTTTTGTAATAATAGTGAAAACCTTTTTTCTTGGAAATGGAGTAACTTCCGGAATCAAACTTTTCTTAGACATGGAAATGCCCTAACCCCTAACCCTAACCCTAACCCTAACCCTAACCCTAAACCCTAAACCCTAAACCTAACCCTAAACCTCCCAAAAACATTATTTTCACTAAATATTTAAAAAAAAAAAAAAAAAAAAAAAATTAAATAAAAAAATAAAAAACACACATTCCGTTGCTCAAAAACATTATTTCTTGAAAAAAAAAAGAAGATTATTCTATTTTGTTTATTTTCTTCAATGAAAATTTTTTTAAGTTTTGAAAACAATCAAATAAATTATTTTTCAAATATTCTATATTATGTTAATTATTAGAATATGATGAAAGAAAAGTCTGAAATTAATATGAAAAAAAGAAAAGTCTGAAATTAATATGAATAAAAAAAAATTAAACAATTGTTGTATCACTTTCAGGCATCCGTAGACACTTTCTTCAACCTTTTTCCACCGGACGCCAGCGGTCCTCCCTGTTCTTCGCATCTGCCAGAATTTTAAACCCAAAACAAAAAAGTGTCCCAAACAATAAAATAAAAAACGAATAAATTATTTAAAAAATCGATCCAGTATTCTGTTAATTATTTTGCGAGTCTCCTATCGCCCTTTCTGTAACTTTCACTTTTTCACTTATCTAGGTCAAAAAATGAAAGTTCTCAAATATCAAAATCAAGAGGCGGGGCAAGATCAGCAAAGGTATCCTCCTCCTGCAGGACAACGCTCCGGCCCACAACTCGCATGTCGCCAGATCAGAATCACGTGCGAGTGGCTATGACATCCTACCCCATCCCCTTACTCTCCTGGCCTTTCACCTTCTGACTTTCATCTCTTCCCAGCCATGAAGTAGTTTTTGAAAGGAAAGCATTTCCCAGATGATGCAGTCTTTATTTTTGAAGTTACGACGTGGTTGGAGGACCAACCTGGAGTGTTCTACAAAAACGGTGTCCAGAGCTGCATCAAACGATGGGAGAAATGCATAACTCTTGGTGGTTCCTATGTAGAGAAAGACTAATAACTGTGCCAAGTTTCATTAATCTACTGCTATGGGAAATGGGTCAGGGGCATTACTTATTGAATACCCCTCGTACCTAGATATTCTCAAATAATATCACTTCAAAGTTTCACTGATATTTTGATCAAGTTTGGTGACAATTAGTCAAGTGATGTTGACGCTAACCAATTTTCATTTGATATTGTTGTACCATGTTATTGGCAATATATAACGATTTATAATACTCAATCTGTACCCAAGCATAGTCACAAACTCGACCGAAAACTTAACCTCCGCCTTAGCAGAGGTGATAATAATCATATACATGTGTAATGTATCCGTGGATCTAACATATGAAGTCATCTTGTCGGATTTTAAAAGTCAGACGCAAAAAACTTTTAAGCTGACAAATTAAACTTTGATTCAGACTAACCAATTTTCATTTGATATTGTTGTACCATGTTATTATTAAATAAAATTCAGCAAAAGGGAATAACTCATATTTTTAATTTTAAGAATATAAAAACAAGGCAGGCCGCCACTGTGGACGTAAGGGGCTACTGAGAATTTGGGTGTATGGTTTTAGGTGTCATCCTAAGTTGGGAGCTGTGCAGCGAGATGTCTGTTTACATTAGTTTTAAACCTCTGCATGTCAGTAGTCGGGGAAACAGGGAGGGAGTTCGAGAGGCCGGCAAGCATGAGGAAAGAAGCTATTGGAGTAGAAGACTCTCCGGCATCTGGGGACCTCCACAGTGAATGGATGGGATTTAGCTGATTGTCGGGTTGGTATAGTGTATTTACGTCGAGGGGGCACCAGAGTTGCCAGTTCATCGGAGCACATTCCATTGAAGTATTTGTAAAACAAGCACAAAGATGCATGGGCTGGATCTTGGTGGATAGTGAGGGGCCTATTAAGTTGGCGATTCTTTTTTGGGCCTTGTCAAGGAAGGAGAAATTAGTGGATGATGCACCAGCCCAGATGTGACAACAATACTCCATACGTGGGCGGGTGGTGGCTTTGTAAGGATACAGGATAATGTCAGATGTGAGAAGTTTACTTTATTCTTGGTTTATTACGAAATAAAAGTAATACAAGTCTGAAATTGGTATTAATTGTGGAGAAAGTTTGTTTTTCTCATTTCTGGTCATCCATAGAAAATGAGAAATGGCATCATTTGCTGCTGAGTAAAAACGAAAGTATGAAAGTCACAAATCGCCAAAAAAACGCCCAGACGGTACCGGTCTACAGAGTGAGCATCCGTCGAAACAGATACTACACCTTATTCCTAGCCAAAAGGACAAGTACATTTGGCCTTTTAGACAAACAGGACTTTTCCCGAGAAATTTGGGTCACACAATATCCTGCAACGGTTTATAGTCATTTAGATCTATGCAAAACAACCACTCGGTTCTATCTCTCCTAGAGAGGGTCCCAAATACAGAGTCGCTAACCTAACAGGTCTCGCACTGTCTACCAAGCTCCAGCCCCTGTCCCATCGCTGTAATGTTATTTGTTTTACAATGGAAGACATTGCCAGGGCTGCTGCAAAGAAAGTGGGCTCCCTCATTATCCTATATCTCTACAAAGCCACCATCCGCCCACGCATGGAATATTGTTGCCACATCTGGGCTGGTGCATCATCCACTAGTCTCTCCCTCTTAGACGATGTCCAAAAAAGAGTCGCCAACTTAATAAGTCCCTCACTATCCACCAAGCTCCAGCCCCTGCCCCATCGCCACAATGTTGCATCCTTGTGCCTGTTTTACAAGTACTTCAACGGATTGTGCTCCGATGAACTTGCTGCTCTGGTGACCCCACGACGTAGATTCACTAGACCAACCCGACAATCTGCCAAATCCCATCCATTCACTGTGGAGGTCCCCAGATGCCGAAGAACGTTCTACTCCAAAAGCTTCTTTCCTCGTGCTGTTGGACTCTGGAACTCCCTCCCTGCCCCCTGTTTCCCCGACAGTACAGACATGCAGAAATTTAAAACTAATGTAAATAGAAATCTCGCTGCGCAGCTCCTAATTCAGGTTGACCCCCCCCCCACAAAAAAAAAATTTCACCCTTTTTCTCAGTAGCCCCTTACATCTACAGTGGCGGCCTGCCTTGTTTGAGGTAAATTATCTTATGAAAAAAAAAAGTACTTCCATGGAATGCGTTCCTCCGACGAACTTACTGCACTTGTTCCCCCCCCCTCAACGTAAATACCCCCGACCGACCCGATGAGCAACAAAATCACACCCCTTCACTGTAGAGGTCTCAAGATGCTGGCAAACTTTCTACTCTCATACCTTCTTTCATTGGACCGCTCGCCTTTGGAATTCCCTCTCTGCTCCCTGTTTCCACAGCTGTATCAACATGCAGAAATTCAAATGTAATGCGAACAAACGTCTAGCGGCATAACTTTCCACTTAGGATGCCCTTTCTAAAGCTGACCCCTAATCACAGCAGCCCCTTACGTCTTAGTGGTAACGTGTCCTTTTTGGGGACTAAAAACAAATAAACAAATTTATTAAAAATAAAATTACGTGAAAAAATGAATGAAACAATTTTTTTAGAAACGGAATTACAAACTAAAAGAATAACGGATTGACGGAATAACGGAATTACAAACTAAGAGAATAACGGATTGGCGGAATGACGGAATAACGAATAGTGACATCGACATGTTATTTCCGATTCTAAAATATGAGGACACGAACGTCATCAATTATTGTCGCACTTTATACGTTTGAGTAGATTTTCGGTTTCCAAGGGAAATAACTCCATCTTTTTTCTAAGGGAGACAACCAGGCCTTTTCTTTTCTTATCGACCGCATCACAGTTTTTAAATGATGTATTTCGCAACTGTATAGTGTATATCTACCCAGCATTGCCGGGAGTTTTTTAACTTACATTTTTGTTTCGCCTTTTTTAACACTATGTCGGGATTTGTTTAGAGGACGGGTTCGAAATTTTATTTTTTAATAGTATTTTAGAGCATCTAACAGAACGAAAAAGGGGTTAAAAAAAAACAATAGATACGTGCAAAATCAATGGCCGATTCCCAAAATGAAAAAAACATTTTGACCCCCCCCCCCCTTTACTTAAAAATACACTAAAATTCAGGAAATACACCAATTTTACTGAAATTTTAAATATTTATTAATCAACAATCACGGAATATAATGATACCATTATTTTTTTTTTTAATCTTAGTGAAAATGTATTATTTTTTAAAAAGAAAATACACCTTTACTAAAGTTATATTTTTATATATTAATAAAAAAAAATGCATGATTTTTTTAACTGTTGCTTATGTAAATAAAGGATCGTAGATGTTAACAATTAAAATTTTTTTCAAAATATTTCGTATATATTACGAAAAAGACCAGTAAATACCGTGTTAATAAAATCACTATAACTCGAAGAAAAATTAAGTTTTTGAATTAGCGATATTAGTATTGAATAAAGCATTGTTTAATCAATATTTTCAGCAAAAAAATAATATAATTGCAAAAAATATTTCATGTGATTTTAATGATTAGAGTTTTTGGAAAAATAAAAAATGAGACATAATTATATTTCTCTTTCATAGACGAACGCGCAAGAAATTTTTTTTATAATCTTGAAAATAAACCAAAAATTGATAAATTTGAGATCCAGGAACTTAACGAAAAAAAGAATTTAAAAAATTGAATAATTTCTACTAACGATGAACTTTCATTAGTATGGTAGCCCCATTCTGTAATAACCAGGTGGGATTAGCCTTCCAACAATCACTCACTTTTACAGTGCAAAAATTTTTTTTTTTAGAGATTCAACAATTTCGTTCATTTCACAATTCATCGTCAATTATTATGAAAGATTTGTATTTGTTTTGTCTTAATAAATATTTAAGTTAAAAACAATTATTTATTAATAAATAAAGAGAATTCAAACATGACATTTTCTTTCAAAATTGAATTCTGTTTATCAATAAATAACTGTTTTAACTTTTTTTTCAATGAATTAATTGTCAGTGTAGTCATTGACTTTAATTTACTTTTTCACACTTAAAATAAAAAATAAAAACACTTTATTTTTAAAAGAATCAATGTAATTTATCGTTACGACACGTTAAGAATAAATCGAGTAACTAAAGTTTTAAATCATGTAAAAAAAATTGATAAAATTGACGCAGTTCGTAACGTAAAAATATTTTTAACATTTAAAAAATAGTTTTATTTCAAATTCTAAGAAAAACATTGGTAAACAGACGTCATCAATAATTTCAGAGTATTACTAAATTAAAAACTGAACCTTTTCAGTTAAAAATAATTGCGTACACTCACAAATAATTAAATAAGCATTTCCTTTTTTATTATAACAAAATAAGGGTACTTAAATTTGTTTATAACCTTAAAAAGAATAAAGAAATTAATGGATAATAATTTTTCAACTTCTATAAACTATTATTACATTTTTATATATAAAGTTAAAAATGATAAATTATGACATTTTTTGTCTTCCATATATTTTGCATAGCAATAGTCAATTTGTAAACAACGTCCTTTTCCGATGAAGTTATGGCGGATTTTACTCATTTATCACATTTGAAGGGATAATTTTGCTAATTTTTAGTCAAACGTGGGATTTATTTTTTTTAATTCAGTGTCTTATAACTTTAATTTAATAATTATCTTTGAAATAGTTCCCAAAAACTTATATTTATCTTTTAAGGGATTTTTACAAGTAATTTTTTCAAAGTTAAAAATTCATTGAATTTTGGGGGGTTTTGACCGTCGTAATTACATATTTTATTATAATTTATTTTTCACACGTTAATATGCAGTTTTTTTCGTTTAGAGATTAAGTTTAGGCTTTTATCTTTCAAACACAATCTAAGTTTACACGGAAACTAATTAAATAATTAATGATAAGCGCTTTTTAATAAGCATAGTCCGTACAAGAAGGTGCCATTTTTGCACGTACCTAAAAAACAAACAAACAAATAGACAACAAATAAATGTTACCAAAGGCAAGATAAGTTACTCTTCTGGATGAATTTATTTGTGTTTTAACTTTTTTTAAAGCGTTTTTTTGTTCAAAACAAACCTGGTGTCCACCTGTTCAGTTAGAACGAAAAACAAAATGGCTGTTCAGTGTTCATGAGCCCTGCACGGCCCCCCTTTATAATCGGTGAAAAATCGAAAAATAAACAAAATAGGGTTAGAAACACATCCAATAAATGTCACCAATCGTGGGAAAATGTAATGGTCTACCAGTATTTGGCGCTCTTGTATAAGCAGTGTCGTAATTTCGCGGTTGTTAGCAAAATCCGAATTACTTGGTAACACAGCATTAAAAAAAAAAACATGACAAGGGGAAAAGAAAAAATAAGAGGTTCGATAGAGTTAAAAATAGAGATTTATTAACATAAAAATGGGGCTGGCTGCTTTTAATTCCCAAAGCTGGGTTAATAACATTAACCCTAGTAACCAAGATAAAACAAAAAAAACTTAAGACATGAAAATTCACAAAAGAGTTAGTTCGTTGGCACAACGAAACTGGAAACAAATTAATTATTTTCCTTCTTTTTGTTTATATAATAAAGACTGAAGAAATATTCTATCTTCTTTTGTTCATATAGTAACATCAAATAAAGACCAAAGAAGTCTTTTCATCAATTTAACAAAGGGGTCTCAAAGGGTATAAAACAATAAAAAATAAAACTCAAAATATACATGACCGTCGTCTCCGGCATAGTCTGGAATAGTTTTTTTCTTTTCTATTGTAATGTCCGTTTTAAATGTCCCTTTTTGTCATTCTCTCAACATTTTTCATTCCAAGGATTTCCTAATTCTTGAATTTATTTTTCAAATGAAATTCTCCGTAAACGTCCTTCGTTAATCCTTCACATTTTCATTCCAAAGGGGCGCAGTCCTCGAAATTACTTCATAAATGAGATTCTCCAAAAACATCACACACTTCTTCGCCATAAGGTGTTTCTTCCAAGGGGCTCCAAGTCTTGAAATTATATTCCTTAAAATCAGGGTCGCTCTGATACCCTGAATTTCATAATAAATCGTTCTTGCTCCAAGAACGAGGAGAAATCATCCAAACGTTTTACGTCCATTCTCAAAAATAGACGGAGACAGCAGAAAACAGAACCACTCTGTCGGGCTTTCAAGCTGGAACTGATTCAAAAAAACGCGCCAAAGACACCGGATAGACACCGGTATGACGTCACCTCTAGACTTCATTACATCGATGATGATGCTGCTGCTACTGTAAAGATAGAAAAGGCGCGTAACATCACGCCACCAAACAAATAACCTTGACCTTTATTCGTACAGTGGCGATAGGATAACCTCCCCACCCTCCCTTGCCCAAAATAGAAATAAATTTCCGAAACGATCTGAGGGGGATAACTCTATTTTACTTAGCCGCCGCTATTCCGAATTCGCTTATACTTTGGCAAGGGAGATAACTTGACATAAAGTTTATAAACTTTATAACAATTAATACAAAACATATCACGGTTTTGAAATGCGTTAAAAATAACTTTTAAATGCATTCAGAATAACTTTTAAACAATTAATAAAAAAAACAAATGTTATGTTTTTTATTAATTGTTATAAAGTTTATAAACTTTATGTCAAAGTATAAGCGAATTCGGAATAGCGGCGGCTAAGTAAAATAGTTATCCCCCCTCAGATCGGTCACTGCTTATACAAGAGCACCCAGTATTTTGCTTAATTTTCGTTTTTTGAGCGATTATTGAAACTCTGCAATTTCAGCCATTTTGTTTTTCGTTCTAACTGAACAGGTGGATATCAGGTTTGTTTTGAACCACAAAAAAATAAGTTAAAACACAAATAAACTTATCGGCGCTCTTGTATAAGCAGTGACCGATCTGAGGGGGACAACTCTACTTTACCCAGCCGCCGCCATTCCGAACTCGACAAGGGAGACAACTTTGACACAAAGTTTACAAACCCTACAACAATTAATAAAAAAAACACGCTACGATTCTGAAATGCGCCAAAAACAACTCCTAAATGCGCTCAAAACAACCTTCAAACAATTAATTTAAAACCTGTAACATTTTTTTTTATTAATTGTTATAAAGTGTATACAATTTGTGGCATGTAAATAAAAGTGTTTAAAAGTTATTTTGAACGCATTTAAAACCGTAACATTTTTTTTTAATTAATTGTGTAAAAGTTATTTTTAACGCATTTAAATGTTATTTTTAACGCATTTAAAAACAGTAACATTTTTTTATTAATTGCTATAAAGTATATACAATTTGTGGCATGTAAATAAAAGTGCTTAAAAGTTATTTTGAACGCATTTAAAACCCGTAACATTTTTTTTATTAATTGTCACAAAGTGTATACAATTTGCGGCATGTAAAGAAAAGTGATTAAAAGTGCATTTAAAACCCGTAACATGTTTTTTTTATTTTTCTATTAATTGTTTAAAAGTTACTCTGGACGCATTCAAAAGCTATTTCTAACGCATTAATTGTTATAAAGGGTTTGTAAAAATGTGTGTCAAAGTTATCTCCCTTGCCGAAGTGTGGGCGAGTTCGGAATGGCGGCGGTTGGGTAAGGTAGAGTTGTCCCCCTCGGATCGGTCACTGCTTATACAAGAGCGCCAGTTTTTTTTACTTACATTTTTGTTTGGCCGTTTTTTAACACTATGTCGGGTTTTTTTTTAGAGGACGGGTTCGAAATTTTATTTCTTAATAGTATTTTATAACTACAGGTAACGGTCACTGCTTATACAAGAGCGCCAAAAAACTCCCGGGCAATGTTGGGTAGATATACACTATAAGTTGCGAAATACATCATTTCAAAACCGTGATGCGGCCGATAAGAAAAGAAAAGGCCTCGTTGTCTCCCTTAGAACAAAGATTAATGTTGGAGTTATTTCCCTTGGAATGGTGAAACCGAAAATCTACTCGAACGTATAAAGGGAGACAATTATTGATGACGTTCGGAAATAACATGTTGGTGTCACTATTCGTTATTCCGTCAATCCGTTATTCCGTCAATCCGTTATTCTTTTAGTTTGTAATTCCATTATTCCGTTATCCTTCTGAGTTTCTAAAAAATTGTTTGGGTATCTTTTACAATACTCAGCAGAGTCGCGGACGGGGTCCAAAAAACGAACGAGAACGGGGTAAAAAAAATATATATATATACAACAAGTGATGGTGACCTACGTCGAGAATAGGTATTTTCCTACTTACCTATGAAACTTGTTTGTATTTTTACGTAGTATAAATGGGTTTTTATTAGATGTAAAAAAAAATTCTGTTTTTTTTTTGTGCACAGAATTTGCAAAAAACAAATGACCGCCAATCCTCGTTCTCGTTACATACCCCCCCCCCCTACTGCCGCCATCTTTGATTTGTGCGATGTGGTGTGACGAATAATTTAATATCTAATAAATAGCACTTCGAACGGGTTAAAAATACAAACAAATGCCACAGGTAAGTTTGAAAATAACTTTTATCGCCTACAGTTACTTTTATTTGTTGTATATTTGTTTTTTTGAGCGTTTTTTATTGTAAAAGATTCCCAATTGTTTAATTAATTTTTCACGTAATTTTATTTTTAAATTATTTTTTAAATTTGTTTTTATCCCAAACAAGACACGTTACCACTAAGACGTAAAGGGGTGGTATGATTAGGGGTCAGCTTTATAAATGCCCGGATTTTGAAAATTAAATTTAATTATTACGGTATCGTTTGGTCATTAAATTATTAACTGAACCAAATGGCTATAAAAGTGTTACTAATTTTAAGTTGTCTTAAAATATTTATTTATAAAAATAATAGAATGTAAAAACCGTCAATCTAGGACGTGCTAGGAATTAAAAAAAAGAATTTTAGAGCCAGTTTAAAAGACAAATTCCTTTCAAATTTCGAAGGGTGGCGTTCGATTAACAAAAGATTAAAATAGTTGAAAGCGAAATGCATTATGCCGGATTTGAATTGTAAATAGCTCCCAAACAATTTTAGTAAAAAAAAAAATTTTTAAACATAAAAATTTTAAATAAAAATTTAAAAAATTAACATTAAAAACAGTAAGTTATAAGCAAGTTTTGGCTAAAGTTTATTTTAAGTTTAAAAAAAAAACTCATTGCACTGTCAACTTTTTTTTTTTAAGATTTTTACAGGAGAGGACATTTTGAACCATAGTGAATCATATTCCATAAAAAATTTAAAAATTAACAAATTTTTTTTTTTTCAGCAAAAAAATTTATTATTTGGGAAAAAAAAATGTTAACAATTTTTTTTTTCTAAGATTAGCACTTCTATGAACAAGTAAAAAAAAATCCATTTAATAACATATTACAGATTTTACATTGGATAAACGAAAGTTGAGACGACAGTGCAGATCGAGTTTTATTTACTCCTCTCCAGGAGTTAGGCACAAGGCCAGTGTTATCTTACTCCCACAAGTAAGATGTGACCCAAGATCGGGTCGAGAAAGTGGGGTTTGAAAAGCCAGCGCTCGAGAGGTGAGCACTCTGGCCATTTAAAAATTGCCTGGGCAGCCCCGTCGGCATTCCCCGGTAGGGGCGCCTCAGACAGTAAGCAATAAACTTACTCCTCCCCAAAGAGGAGAGGCAAAGCCTGGGAGGGTGGACCTCCTAGAACTGCACAGGACAGGCGTGCAGTATCCATCGGAACAGATACTACACTTTGATCTTAGCCAAAAGGCCAATTTATTTAGGCAGGTGAGTTCCTTCGGACAACCCTCATCTTTATCTACAGATGAAGATTTTACAAACCTTGGGAACTCACCAGACCTTAGGCATAGTGCCCGTTATGTAGGGGGAGGGGGGGTCGGGGATAAGTGAGACAAGCTGTTCAATGTTTTTTATTTCACAAAATTTTACAAACAACATAAAAAGAACATTTGCTGACTCTAAACTAGATTCTTGCACCAAAATACCGCATTCACTCTGTGGGTGGATCCCTACTTAAAATATCCCAAAAAAACATCGATGTAAAAAAGAATTATCGTGGGAGTGGGAAAAAATATTAAAAACACCCAAAAAGAAAGAAAAATAAAGAACGAAATAAAATGGTAAAAAAGTTAGTATGGCCCGGCTTTCCCTCATGACTAAGTGTTAGACCGCCCACTGTTTTCCGGCACGAGACTGAAAACAAGCGGGTCGGTCACTAAGTGGGAGTGGGAACTTAAGAGAGGAGTGTTCAAAAAATAAATTCATCGGGAATGGGATCATGGGGTGGATGGCGTCTTCCAAGATAGTAATGCCAAGGGTTTCAAAAGACCGGGGACAAAATAAAACAGTGTAAGTGGGAATCTTTGGAAGCTCTCTAGTGCCGGCAAAAATAAAATAGGGACAGGATAACTTTCATTCCTACTAGTTTAAGAGGTTACCAGTTTTTTTAAATAAATCAAAAAACTCTACAGGGGTGGGTTCCGTAGAACCCAGTACCGCGTGTGCCATAACTATGGAGGGAACACGAACTCAAACTTGGCGCCTCGTCGGATGCACAAACTAGTGTCATGCACCCATCTCCTATCGAAATCCATGCGATGTAATCGTTTCCAATCGCATCTGATCTTCACTTTAAGTTGGTGTTTAAAGTAAACTACCAGATCCCGATCCGAAACAGATCCAACCCCATGAACCTCATTAAGACGTGTAACCCACGTCACTAGTCTTGCTACGGCTAGGATGGCTAGAAACACCATTCGTTTCTCCCCAGACCACGGCGGCGCCGCGTTGTTGATGACAGATGCTACATCCAGGACCATCGGCTGCTCGGCGTCGATGCGGGCCGTCACCTCCCTGACGTATCCCCAGAGATGTCGAAGTTTGCTGCAGGTGAAAAAGGCGTGCTCGGCCGTTTCTTCTTCGTCGTCTTCACAGCGCGGGCATAAGGGGACGTCCCTTAAACCATCTCTGCATAATCTGCCATAGAGGGGCAGTGCATTCCGAACCAGTCGCCAGGTCAAAGAATACTCAGAATTGTTGAGATAACTCTGGCCTGGCGCCCAATTCCACTGGGAGCGGGCCTCCTCCCTCGACAATCCAAGCCGCTCCTCAAGTGGGTCCGAAGCGGTACCCTCCACTAGATCCCGATATAGTCTCTTCCTAGACCGGGCAAGGTTACTGGACCCCGGCAACGCTCTAAGCGCGGCCCGGCATTCGGCGAAGAACAAGGGCTCCCCTCTCGGCCTACGTCGTCCTTCGACCGAGAGGTCGGGTATGAGGTTGGGAAAGGCGCTCCCGACCGCAGGGACCCACGGAGTGTCTTCCATCAAAGTCCGACTCAGGAAAGCCAGTCTCTCGGCATGTCGATGACTTGCCAAGTCAGGCATCCCCAAGCCTCCCACACTCGGAACTTGAGTACAGACCTTTCTGCGGACGTACGCTTTCCGGCCCTTCCAAAGAAGCGAGAAGAGTAAGCGCGTGAAAGCGATAAGACGGGCCGCAGGCAGTGGTAGTACAGACAGCTGGTAAAGGATGAGAGGAAAGACGTAAGTGGCGCACGCCTCCGCTCTGCCCTTTAAGGAAAGCTTCCTTCGAATCCAAGCCCGGACCGACGATTCGACCTTTGTCTGTACTTCCGACCAGTTCTTTTCCAGCTGGAGACCCGGCCCGAACCACACGCCGAGGATTCGAACCGGGCCATCCGACCAGCTGAAGTCACCTGGAAGAGCGGTCTCTCCGCTCCAGACACCCAACCGCAGGCCGTTCGACTTGCTGCGGTTGACTATGGCTCCTGTCACTTCTTCGTACCGAGCGAGCGCCTTAATCACCGTTCGAATGCCAGTACGGCTCGACACGAAAACGGTGACATCATCGGCAAACGCGGAAACCCTGACTCGCGCTTTGCGAGGAGGGATAGCGATCCCGCGCAGGACTGGTGTTGTCGCCTCATCCCTTAATTTGCGAAGGAAGGGTTCCAACGCCAGGATGTAGAGCAGAGGCGACAGTGGACAACCCTGACGTACCGACCGAGAAACAACGAACGATTCCGACCTCTTTCCATTGACTTGCACCACTGCCGTCGGCGAGTCATACAGAATAGAGATCCACCTGCGGAAGTCCGGACCAAAACCGGCAGCCGCTAAAACAGCTTTCAGGAAACCATGGTCGACCCTATCGAAAGCCTTGGACTGATCTAAATTGATCAGCGCGGCTTCAGCGTCGTCTTCTGTCCCCTCTATGATCATGCGAATCAAATGCAAGTTGTTCTGAATCGACCTCCCCTTCACAGCAAAGTTCTGCTCAGGCTTGATCAAATCACCGATAACAACCTGCAGGCGGTTCGCAAAAACGCGGGCCAAAATCTTTAACTCTGTGTTTAGCAGAGTTATGGGCCTGTAGTCGTCTAAATTTCCCCCACCAGGTTGGTCCCTCTTCTTCAGTAATGTAACCACTCCTTTGGTTACCTGTCCAGGGATTGACTCCTGAACAAACCAGTGGTTAAACACATCCTTCAGAATTGGGACAAACATGGGCGACAGCCTCAAATACATTTCGTACGGCAGACCATCGAGTCCTGGAGATTTGTTCAAGCCGACCTGCTTCAACGCAGTAACGATCTCACCCTCCGTAATCCTGCCATCACAGCCAGCTGCTCGAGCCGCCTCGAGGTGGGGCGAGTCAGCCAAATAGCTGTCAAACTCCTGGCCGCGGAGTCTGGGCAGTTGGGTGAAGCGTTCCTCCAAATGCTCACGGAACCCCTCACAGATCTCACAAGACGATACCAGGGTACGTCCTTCCAGGTTTTTCACCTTCCGAATGTACCCATCCGAGCCACGGCGTAAAGCAGCCTTACGCTCAACAGCGTCAACGTTCACGGCTTCGTTAGAGACTTTCTTTAACCTAGCTCTAACTACTTGACCTTCTGTATCGCTCGCTAGCCAAGCGATTGAGGTCCCCCATAATTAAAGCTATCTCTAGGGGTTCCCCCCCAGCCACCGCCCGGGTCATCTTATCTTCTACTCGCTTTTGCGTCCTAGCCCTATCTTGAGCGAGGCGCTGGCTGTAGCGGACACAAAAGCCTTAGTTTTAACCCAGTACCTACTCCCGATAACCACCCCCACTAATCCCCGCTGGAGTAGTAACGTTAGCTGTTCCCGGAAGTCGCGTATCTCCAGTAAGGAGGTATTAAACTACCAGTACCCAGCCAACCTAGGCCTATCACTTAAGTTCAACCGGGCCATAACTAATTTATGGTCCGAATGTCCTAACATAGTGAACGTGGGACAAGATATGAAATCTACGTCGCCTCTTCTAACTAACATTCTGTCCAAGTAAGTACTCGAACAGAAGGCCACGCTAGTGTGCTACGTCCACATCTCCCGCCCTGGGTGATCCACGTGAAATCTGTCGACAAGATCGCATGAGGCCATCAGGTCAGACAGACTGCTTTCACACCTCGCCGACCCTCTATTCCCACCGACCTTATCTATCTTGGGGTCTAGGATGGCATTCCAGTCCCCCATTAAAACTACTCGCTCCGGACCCTTGAGGAACGCCTCCAACCATCGAAAAAAGGAAACCCTCTCGCCAGCAATGTTGGGCGCATAAACCACAACAATCCTCACCTTAGCCAAAAGGCCAAGCACACCTGGCTATGGAGTATGCGTGGTACGGACGTATTTGCGGCATTGATAGTAATTATCTGGCTAGAATATCCAATATAAAAACTGTAATATGTTAGTAAATGTATTTTGACACTTGTGCAGAAGAGGTACACGAGCTGAAATTTATTTTAGAAGAGTTCTAATGGCAGACAACTATCTCTTTTTTTAGTACGCAATTTCTCTGAAAATGTAAAATATCCATTTTTTAAATAAGAAGTCATGCAAATTCAATTAATAGAACATTTTTCGAAGAAATAACAATTTGTGAAAAATCAACAGTATATTGATAGAACATTTATTGAAGAAAATAGAATTTGGGAAAATCAACAGTATATTTTTTCATTTCAAAACGAACAGCCATCGGTTCTGGTTTAAAACATTTTTGATTAAACCCCCAGAAAAATTTATTTCAAAAATTTTTTAAATAAATTATTCTGTTTTTTTTTTCTCTAGAATAATTTTAAAAATTTGGGATGGTCAAAAAGAGGGGGGTCAGTCTACGTTGAATTTACATTGAAAACTGATCCCCCGTCTTAAAATCTCAATTTTTTTTAATTTCTTTCCAAAAACCTCGAAATTCTCTACTGACATGTACACCGAACAAGATTTTAAAAAAAATTGAGATGGTCAAAAAGAGGGGGATCAGTCTACGTTTAATTAACATTGGAAACTGATCCCCCCCTCCTAAAATGTAAAATATTTGAATTTTTTTTTCCAAAAACCCCGGAATTCTCTAGCAGCCTGATAGATAAGTGTAAACCGAAAAAAGAAAAAAAAAATGGTCAGTAAAAAGTTGTGAAAAACGGACAGTGGACAAAGACGAACATGTGCCGCCATCGGTTCTGGTTTAAAACATTTTTTTATTAAAACCCAAGAAAAATTTATTTTTTAAACTATAGTTAAAAAAATTAATTTTTCTGTTTTTTGTTTTGTTTTTTTTCTTCTCTTGATTTTGTTTTTTTAAACGGGATAGAATTCAGAAATGTGTTCAAAAAGACTCTGTAAAGGGGTTGCGGAAAATTTCTGCCGCCACATAAATTCTGATAAATAGGATTCCACCATTTGTGTGTGGGTCCCACATTCTAATTTGTTCCTCCTCTTGGCTTGTTGCCACATGCTTTCCACATGATTGGTTGTCGCACCTGTCGAAGGATCGACAAAATTATACTGATGATTTACACGCAAATGGTTTTATTTACTCCTCCCCAGGAGTTAGGCACAAGGCCAGTTTTATCTTACTCCCACAAGTAAGATGTGACCCAAGATCGGGTCGAGAAAGTGGGGTTTGAAAAGCCAGCGCTCGAGAGTTGAGCACTCTGGCCATTTAAAAATTGCCTGGGCAGCCCAGTCGGCATTCCCCGGTAGGGGCGCCTCAGACAGTAAGCAATAAACTTACTCCTCCCCAAAGAGGGGAGGCAAAGCCTGGGAGGATGGACCTCCTAG
>OY744549.1:3022943-3050443 GCA_963556195.1 Sepiola atlantica
CATCCTTGTGCTTGTTTTACAAGTACTTCAATCGAATGTGCTTCAATCAACTGGCTACTCTGGTGCCCCCTCGACGTAAATAGACTCGACCAACCCGACAATCAGCTAAATCCCATCCACTCACTGTGGAAGTCCCCAGATGCCGGAGAGCCTTCTACTTCAATAGCTTCTTTTCTCATGCTTGCCGGCCTCTGGAACTCCCTCCCTGCTCCCTGTTTCCCCAACGTTACTGACATGCAGAGATTTAAAACTAATGTAAACAGACATCTCGCTGCACAGCTCCCAACTTAGGATGACATCTAAAACCATACACCCTAATTCTCAGTAGCCCCTTACGTCTACAGTGGCGGCCTGCCTTGTTTGGGGTGAAATATGTTTAATATGTTGAATAAAAAAAAAAGTGAAGGCATTTTAGTTTTTAATTTTTATTTGTTTGCACAAATTTTAAACTTATACAGAAGAAAGATACAATTTTAGTTGTAAGGGAGGCAACTGTTTTTATATTCTTAAAATTAAAAATATGAGTTATTCCCTTTTACTGAATTTTATTATGTTATCAGATTGTTTTGGGCCCGACTAAGTAATTTTGTAAATAAATTTTAGTACGTTATTATACTGCCAATAACATAGTACAACAATAACAAATGAAAATTGGTTTGCGTCAACATCACTTGACTAATTGTCACCAAACTTGGTCAAAATATCAGTGAAACTTTGAAGTGATTTTATTTGAGAATATCTAGGTACGAGGGACGTTCAATAAGTATATATTTATATATATATATATATATATATATATATATATATATATATATATATATATATATATATATATATATATATATATATATACCGTATTTATTAATTGGGAGACTTTCCCAGCAGAGTGCTCAATTATTAATGCAAAAGTAAAATTAACTAAATAATTAATAAGAGCATGATATTTATTAATATTAAATAAAGTGTTACAACAACATCCGGACCAAGGTTTCAGATCCGAGAAAATCGGACCTTCATCAGCGGAGTCGTATAGCTTAATGAGTGAGAACAACCGCCAGGAATTTCAAAATATTGCCCGTTGGAAAGATTGAACACTTTCAGATTTAAAATTGTCACGTGCGTGGAATATACGTGGTCAGTTATGGAAAAGTTTCAGATCAAAACAACAGCGACGCTGTACATCGAAAAAGCAACAAATTAAATGGGAATAACGTTAACTGTTGGAAGTTGTTCGTATAGATAATAAAATAGCAGAATCAAATTATAAGTGAATATGAATTAATTAGACAATGCTTAAAAATAAATATGCAAATAATTTATTGCCAGTATAGTGTTTCGTAAGGTTTTCTGTTACTTTATATACCGTTTGTGAAAATATTTTATTGTATAATTGAATTGGGTACAGGTAAGGTGTTTTAATATGAATATAGTTCGGATAAATGGAAAAAACTTTGGCATTTATTCATTTAGATATATAAAGTAATATCTAGGTATGAGGGACGTTCAATAAGTATATATTTATATATATAAGAGGTTTATGTAGTTTGCTTGAAGCATTGTTTATTGGTATATAGAACCGTGATTGAACTTGAGTTGAGCACGGTTCTGAAGAAGGGAAGAGTTCCCGAAATATTAAAAAAAATATATATATTACTAGACCACCCGTGACCCGTTGGGTCAGTTTGTTATATTAGCTATGGAATTCATGTATGAGCGTGACACTTGTGGCATAAAGAAAATAGTTTTTTTTTACATAACAGAAGCATTTCTATGAAAGTATATTAAAATGAAAAAAGAATATAGATAGATTTCTATGAGTCGTTCTGTTTATTATAATTGTTGTTTTTTTTATGTAATGTGTGTAAAACATATGATTCAAGTATTTGCTGTTTAAAAAACAACAAAAGGAAACACTATTTAATGTAATAGAAATGTGTACATTTACCGATTCAGCTTTCTCGCGTATGTAACGAAAACAGAGGGAGTAGGAGTGGTGAAATCTATGAGAGGGAAAGTGGGAGGTGGTTTCGTTCACCGACCGCTAGTATGGCTGATATTAATAATGAGTGTTGTTTTTTTGTTTGTTTGTTTTTGTTTTTTAAAAGTGAGGAGTTTTTTTGAAACTGCGACAGACTTTACGAAGTCCTCCCGTTGAATGTTTTTAGCCGTGAATAAAACAAATAAACTATTTGATGAAATTAAATGAAATTGTTAATAAAATTTCCAGAATGAAAAATTTCATGCGTTCGTTAATCATAATAGAGAATAACGGAATTGGAATAACAGATTGAAGACGATGCTATTTACGCATGCGCAACCGGATGTTGAAAACCGGAAAGCTGAAAGCTGATTGCAAACATACAAGAACAATAGAGTTTTAGTATTATACTAGACCACCCGTGACCCGTTGGGTCAGTTTGTTATATTGCTATGGAATTCATGTATGAGCGTGACACTTGTGGTATAAAGAAAATAGGTTTTTTTTACATAACAGAAGCATTTCTATGAAAGTATATTAAAATGAAAAAAGAATATAGATAGATTTCTATGAGTCGTTCTGTTTATTATAATTGTTTTTTTTTTTAAATTACAGTTACTGAATTATAAGTGGTTGGTTAGGGCGATTTGAGAAAGGAAGGGGGTACAGCAGGCTTTCTTGCGTACGTAACGAAAACAGAGGGAGTAGGAGTGGTGAAATCTATGAGAGGGAAAGTGGGAGGTGGTTTCGTTCACCGACCGCTAGTATGGCTGATATTAATAATGAGTGTTGTTTTTTTGTTTGTTTGTTTTTGTTTTTTGAAACTGCGACAGACTTTACGAAGTCCTCCCGTTGAATGTTTTTAGCCGTGAAGAAAACAAATAAACTATTTGATGAAATTAAATGAAATTGTTTAAAAATTTCCAGAATGAAAAATTTCATGCGTTCGTTAATCATAATAGAGAATAACGGAATTGGAATAACAGATTGAAGACGATGCTGTTTGCGCATGCGCAACCGGATGTTGAAAACCGGAAAGCTGAAAGCTGATTGCAAACATACAAGAACAATAGAGTTTTAGTATTATATAGATAGATATCATACAGAATTTCCACCAGACCATCTTGATACAGGTAATACATAACATTGTAACATTGTGTAGATAGACAGATATATATGTGTTTGTGAAAGGGAAAAAAAAATAATAATAAATAAATATATATATATATATATATATAGAATTATAAAAAGAAAAACTATACACACATTAAGGTTGTACACATACATAATGTGTACAACCTTAATGTGTGTATAGTTTTTCTTTTTATAATTCTGTTTTGCTCTGTTTGAATTACATTGAGCTCTGTTATTCAGATTCTCTACACAAAATTGAAATCCACACACTATATATATATATATATATATATATATATATATATATATATGTGTGTGTGTATGTACAGAGTGAAACTATTTCATTTGTTTCACCATTATATGTCTTATTTTCTCCAAGTTGTGTCTATCCGTCACACCTCTGCATTGTATTGCCTTCTAAATATCACATTTCTATTTATATATATATATATATATATATATATATATATATATATATATATATATATATATATATATATATATATATATATCTTTAAATATATAAATATTTGTCATTGATATACTAGGGATATTCAATAAGTAATGCCCCTGGCCCATTTCCCATAGCAGTAGATTAATGAAACTTGGCACAGTTATTAGTCTTTCTCTACAGAGTTATGCATTTCTCCCATCGTTTGATGCAGTTCTCGACATCGTTTTTGTAGAACACCCCATGTCGGTCCTCCAACCACGTCGTAACTTCAAAAATCAAGGCTGCATCATCTGGGAATTTGGATGTATGGTTTTAGGTGTCATCCTAAGTTGGGAGCTGTGCAACGAGATGTCTGCTTACATTTGTTTTAAACCTCTGCATGTCGGTACAGTCGGGGAAACAGGGAGCAGGGAAGGAGTTCCAATATGGAGAAGTAAGATTTTGGTCCTTCTTTATGTTGTCAGGCGGAGGTATACAGTCTCACGGCTGACTTAGGTTTTTTGTTTTACACAATCAAAACTGTTTCGGGTTTTCGGGTTTTAGATACTTACCTGGCCTTTTGACTAGGAAGAAAGTGTACTATCTCTTCCGATGGATACTGCACCCTTGTCCTGTGCAGTTCTAGGAGGTCCACCCTCCCAGGCTTTACCTCCCCCTCTTTGTGGAGGAGTAAGTTTATTGCTTACTGCCTGAGGCGCCCCTACCGAGGAATGCCGACGGGGCTGCCCAGGCAATTTTTAATGGCCAGAGTGCTCACCTTCTCGGGCGCTGGCTTTGCAAGCCCCACTTTCCCGACCCGACCTTGGGTCACATCTTACCTTGTGGGACTAAGATAAAATTGGCCTTGTGCCTAACCTCCTGGAGAGGAGGTAAATAAACATCTGTCCTCACAGTTGCTCCAGCGGGATTTGAGCAGATGTGCGTTTTTCCATGATATTTTGTAATCAGATAACAGATAATGATGAGGGTAAAAAAAAAAATACACATAAAAATAACAACGATTGGAATAAACAATGTCTGTTTATGTAACGAACGACAAGTTTATTGAGAAACACAACAACATAACACGCGTTACGAAATATCAGAGAAGCAAAAAGCGACTGATTCGATTCTAAAAAAAAAAAAAAAAAAAAAACAAGCACGATCGAAATTCAAAATGGCGAAAGAATATTTTTATTTATTCATGTTTATTAATATAGGTAAGTGTTTTTTGTTTGTTTTCTTTTATACGAATGAGTCACTACTTACGAAGGCCAAAAGCCATCCGAGGATAAAGGGTTAATTGGTTCGTCAGTTGGATGGTGAACAATATTATGAGAGGATTTAAAAACGATGAGTGGAATGGGAAAAATTTGTTGATATTGAAGTTGAAGATGACCATGGTGTAGTTTGTAGGGAAGTACATTACAACATTTAAAAACAATTAAAAACATTTTTTAAAACCACTAAATAAACATTTCAACATTTAAAAACAATTTAAACATTTAGAAAAAAAACATTTTACACATTAGAAAAATATTTTTAAACCCACTAAATAAACGTTTCAACATTTAAAAACAATTAAAAACATTTTTTTTAAACATTTTAAACATTAGAAAAATATGTTTCAACCCACTAAATAAACATTTCAACATTTAAAAACAATTTAAAACATTTAAAAAAAAACATTTTAAACATTAGAAAAATATTTTTAAAACCACTAAATAAACATTTCAACATTTAAAAACATTAAAAACATTTTTTTTAATTTAAACATTAGAAAAATATTTTTAAAAACACTAAATAAACATTTAAACATTTAAAAACATTTTTTTAAAAATATTTTAAACATTAGAAAAATATTTTTTAAATCACTAAATAAATATTTCAACATTTAAAAACATTAAACACTTTTTTTAAAAACATTTTAAACATTAGAAAACTATTTTTTAAACAATTAAATAAACATTTCAACATTAAACAAAAACATTTTAAACATTAGAAAAATATTTTAAAAGCCATTAATTAAACATTTCAACATTTAAAAACATTAAAAACATTAAACAAAAACATTTTAAACACCAGAAAAATATGTTTCAACCCACTAAATAAACATTTCAACATTTAAAACATTTTTAAAAAAACATTTTAAACATTAGAAAAATATTTTTAAAACCACTAAATAAACATTTCAACATTTAAAAACATTAAAAACATTTTTTTTAATTTAAACATTAGAAAAATATTTTTAAAATCACTAAATAAACATTTCAACATTTAAAAACATTAAACACTTTTTTAAAAAACATTTTAAACATTAGAAAACTATTTTTTAAACAATTAAATAAACATTTCAACATTAAACAAAAACATTTTAAACATTAGAAAAATATTTTAAAAGCCATTAATTAAACATTTCAACATTTAAAAACATTAAAAACATTAAACAAAAACATTTTAAACACCAGAAAAATATGTTTCAACCCACTAAATAAACATTTCAACATTTAAAAACATTAAAAACATTTTTTTTTAATTTACACATTAGAAAAATATTTTTAAAACCACTAAATAAACATTTAAACATTTTTTAAAAACATTTTAAACATTAGAAATGTATTTATAAACCACTAAATAAACATTTCAACATTTAAAAACATTAAAAACATTTTTTTTAACATTTTAAACATTAAAAAAATATTTGTTAAACCACTAAATAAACATTTCAACATTTAAAAACATTAAAAACATTTTTTTTTAAACATTTGAAACATTAGAAAAATATGTTTCAACCCACTAAATAAACATTTCAACATTTAAAAACAATTTAAAACATTTAAAAAAAAACATTTTAAACATTAGTAAAATATTTTTTTAAATAAGTATATTTTTAATAGGTATTTTTAATAAGTATTTTAATAAGTATGTTTTTAAATAAGTATTTTTTAACTGAGTATTTTTTTGAATAAACTATTTTTTTAATAATTACTTTAAATAATTATTTCTTAAATAAGTATTTTAATAAGTATTTTTTAAATAAGTAATTTTTAATAAATATTATTTTAAATAAGCATTTTTTTCGGCTATTTTTCATAAGTATTTTTAAATAAGTATTTTTAAATAAGTATTTTTTTAAATAAATAATTTTAATAACTATTTTTTAATAATCACCTTTTTAAATAAGCAATTTTGGGGGAAGAAAGGGGGCAGTTTATAAATTATTATTATATTATTATTATAAATAACTCTGTTGAGAGTAGTTGCTCTTGTTAGTAAGATCTGTTTATTATTATTATTATTATTATTATTATTATTATTATTATTATTATTATTATTATTATTATTATTATTATTTTTTGTACTCACTAGGAGTTATCACACATATCATCGTCAGTGATTGCTCACCGACAACAACTAGTGGTATTTCCTGGAGTCTGAGTGACAACAAGCCTCCCCAGATTTCCAGTATTCTTCACCTCTTTTCGATAACGATGCGGTATCGCAACAGCCTCTTACCATTGATTTATCGCTGGTAAGGGCAATTGGTCTTCTCTGGGATTTGAGTGACAATAAGCCTCCCCTAGGTCCCAGCATTCTCTGCACTTTTCCCGTGGAGGTCTGGTTTGTGCTGTCCCTCCTAGGTCTTCTCATTCTCCTCAACCCTCTACAAATATTTTGTCTGATGTCAGCCTAGGCACCATTTAAAAAGATGAAATAAAATAAAATAAATAAATAAAATAATATATTTTTAAATTAATTTAAAAAATGAAATAAAATAAAATAAAAAAATAAAAATTAAAAAAAAAAAATTTTTTTTTTATTTTTTAAAATTTTAAAATGTTTAAATTTTTAAATTTTAAAATTTTTTTCCTTTCAATTCCTTAATTTTTTCCTTTTTTCCCTTTTTTCCCCAATTATTATTATTATTATTATTATTATTGTTATTATTATTATTATTATTATTATTATTATTATTATTATTATTATTATTATTATTATCATTATCATTATTATTATTATTATTATCATTATCATTATTATTATTATTATTATTATTATTATTATTATTATTATTACTTTTAATCTTGCAGCAGGTTTCCTCGACGGTTCTCCAACAAACAAAAGGTTCTGTATGTCCATCATGCGAATGGATTGTTCAAACGGGTTCGCCCCGAACATAATCTGTGGCAATGACGGGAACAACTATGAGAACGAGTAAGTAACACTAACCCTAACCATAAAAATAACCCTACCCTAAACCCTAACTCTAACCCTAACCATAAAAATAAACCTAACCCTAACCCTATCCGTAAACCCTAACCCTAACCCTTACCCTTACATAATCCTAAACACAAACACAAACCCTAACCCTAACCTCAAACCCTAAACCCTAACCCTAACCCTAAACCCTAAACCCTAAACCCTAACCCTAAACCCTAAACCCTAACCTCAAACCCTAACCTCAAACCCTAACCCTAACCCTAAACCCTAACCCTTACCTCAAACCCTAACCCTAACCCTAACCCACCCAGAAAACTAAATCCCACAAAATATAAATCATCCTTTAAAAAAAAACTATTGTCAACCACTTTTCTTTTTAAATAGATATTAAAATCTTTGCTGTGAGTTAACGTTTATGGCCTTTGTTGGTTATGACCTCAGTGAACGCCGTTTCTGCTGTTTATGACCTCAATAAACGTTGTCGTTGCTGTTTATGACATCAACGAAAACCGTTTTTGCTGTGTATGACGTAGGCACTTTGTGGCTTATGATGTAAGTAAACGTTGTCTTTTCTGTTTATGACATCAATGAACGTCGTTTTTGCTATTTATGACGTAGGCATTTTGTTTGATCCATGAACGTCGTTTTTTCTGTGTATGACGTAGGCACTTTGTGGCTTATGATGTAAGTAAACGTTGTCTTTTCTGTTTATGACATCAATGAACGTCGTTTTTGCTGTTTATGACGTAGGCATTTTGTTTGATCCATGAACGTCGTTTTTTCTGTGTATGACGTAGGCACTTTGTGGCTTATGATGTAAGTAAACGTTGTCTTTTCTGTTTATGACATCAATGAACGTCGTTTTTGCTGTTTATGACGTAGGCATTTTGTTTGATCCATGAACGACGTTTTTTCTGTTTATGACGTAGGCACTTTGTGGCTTATAATGTTAGTAAACGTTGTCTTTGCTGTTTATGACATCAACGTCTGCAATCCAGATATTTGTTGCGACTTCTTTTCTTTCACTGTGTGATCAAACCTTCTTCGTCTCCGAGATAGGCACTTAGGAGATCGTCGTCCACGCTCTCCTCCCCCCCTCCTTGCTCGACCGAGGAGGTGGGGGAGGAACAAGTCAAAGAAAAGGTAACAGCCACTATTTCTCATCATTGAACAAAGAACTTTTCTCACATTACACATTAAAATTGCCACTAAAATTATACATAACTTTACATCAAACACGCTCGCATATACGCATTCATGAAAACACAAACTTAAACAAACACGAACATTTCACTCGTATAACAAACGGAACTTTTCACTCCTTAAAATGAACTCAACAATTCTCTGTGACTGATAGCTTTACAAAATGTCTTAGTCAAATAAATTGTTTTACTCTAATTATTGATTTTATAAAATACCATTCTTGTTGTGTAGCTTTATTATTCATTCGCTTTCTTTCGAATATAATTTCAGATATAATAATGTTTTTCTTTCTTCCATTTTGTTTGTTCATTCTGTTAATTTTATCCACAAGTGGTCGGGCCACCCGAACGTTGGAATGACATGCCGCCATAAGGCATCTCTCCTCATAACCTTGGTTTAACCCTTTGTGTCGGAATTCCCGGCCAGATACGGTGGCAGATCGATGAGACGAACGGGCATTGAGGAAAAGTGCTAGCCTGTTTAGCTACCCCTTTTCTTTCTGGGTTCGTTCGGCTTACTCTCTCTTACTCTCTCCCTTTCTTTCTTTGTTTGACCCTTCTTCGCCTCTGAAGGGAGAAACTCGCGAAATCTCGCCTAATCACGGTGGCCGGAGGTTTCTGACCAATGGGCGGCCGACAGGTCAGCTCGGCCGCACGTGATCTTAAATCTATAAAAGAGGGGACAGTCTCTTCCTCTCTCTCTCTTTTTGCCTTCAGCGTTCTGGGCGGACGCACACAAAGAACTCTCGGCGATTCCCCCCCCCCCCCACCAGCTCGAACGAGCTGTGTGGAGGAGGATGGGGAGAAAAAGGTAATCTTATTCACATCTTTCAATTCGATGAACATTTCTTCAATCTTTCAATTTGACGAACATTTCTTCACACATGATCAATTACAAATTAGCCACACAAAAGACATTTACATGCCTCGCATATATACGCTTACAAGTACGAATCTAAGAACTCTTTAAAATGTTTCAAATATTAAATAAATTTTTTGTTGATAAAAATGTTATTCCTTTCCTTTTTTATTAACCATTATAAAAGGCCTATTCGTATATGTGTATAGCTTCCTAATTCCTTCGCTTTCTTTAAGGTAAGTTTAAATAATATTTTCTTCCATTCTCTTTGTGTCTTAAACTGTTTTTATTCAATCCCCACGTGGTCCGATGGTGGAAGCCTAATGGTGTGATAACATGCAGTTATAAAGGCATCTATCACACTACCTATGGTTGGGGGATTCATTATCGCAAAACCATTTGTCCGAAATCCTTCGCGACTGTGGTTAAAATCAAAAACCCATTGTTCTCCCTTTTGAATCTCCCGCCATAACAAACACTTCCACCCCGGCCATAATACTTCCTAAGATGGGGTTAGGGTTATGGGTTAGGGTTATGCGTTAGGGTTATGCGTTAGGGTTATGCGTTAGGGTTATGCGTTAGGGTTATGCTGCTACATCTGAGGCTGTGCCCCGCAGAGCACTCTTTCCTGCTTTGACAAATTAAAAACCGACCTTGCAATCTAATTAGCTCGACTTCAGTTGGTGTTTATCCGTTATCTGCATTGTATTGCCTTCTATGAATTACCTTCAAATAAATACTAAACAATGCTTCAAGCAAACTACATAAACCTATTTAGAATTAAACTTATCTCCCTAAGGGTTAGGGTTATGCTTACGGCTAACGTTTAGGTTAGGGTTTAGGTTTGGGTTTGCGTTAGGGTTAGGGTTTATATTAGGGTTAGAGTTTAGGTTTAGGGTAAGGGTTTGGGTTAGGGTTTAAGTTTTTGTTAGGGTTTAGATTAGGGTTAGGGTTTAGGTTGGGGTTAGGGTTTAGATTAGGATTAGGGTTTAGGTTGGGGTTAGGGTTTAGATTAGGATTAGGGTTTAGGTTGGGGTTAGGGTTTAGATTAGGATTAGGGTTTAGGTTGGGGTTAGGGTTTAGATTAGGATTAGGGTTTAGGTTGGGTTAGGGTTTAGATTAGGATTAGGGTTTAGGTTGGGGTTAGGGTTTAGATTAGGATTAGGGTTTAGGTTGGGGTTAGGGTTTAGATTAGGATTAGGGTTTAGGTTGGGGTTAGGGTTTAGATTAGGATTAGGGTTTGGGTTGGGGTTAGGGTTTAGATTAGGATTAGGGTTTGGGTTGGGATTAGGGTTTAAATTAGGATTAGGGTTTGGGTTGGGGTTAGGGTTTAGATTAGGATTAGGGTTTAGGTTGGGGTTAGGGTTAGGAAAACAGAAAAAATAATTTACTCTGACATAACCCTGCTGGTGCCAGGTGAATAACCATTTATGTTTTTATTTTTTAAAGTTGTGCTTTTTCAAAAGCCTTGTGCAACAAGAAAGGCCTAGATGAATTGCACAAAGGCCCCTGTATCGTAACGACCACCGAAGCGCCCACTACGACACCAAAGCCGACAACACGTGAGTCTGTCTGACATTTTTCTTACTTTTTTTTATTTATAACAGTTTTTTTTCAAATGGTCGTGTCCTTATCTTAAAAGAATTGGATAAGCGAACAAAATATAAACTTTAAATTTGGATAAAAATCCAATACCGAATTAAACATTCCATGCACATTTACTTCCAAAAAACTTCCTCCCCCTAACCCTAATCTAAACCCTAAACCTAGCCCTAAACCTTACCCTAAACCCTAACCTAAACTGTAACCCCAATCAATCCTGTGCGGGCGATACTAAGAATACAATTACAGGTTGCTTAACACTTCTCGTCGGTCATGGCTAAGTAAAATGCGCCACGGATCATTGCGGTACGAAGAATACAATTGCGAATTACTTAGGACTTCTACCCTGTCATGGCTGACGGAACGAGAGCAATCTACCCCCGTGGATTAAATAAAGGGTTCTGTTTGAAATTTCCAAGATCAGACAGAAAGATTCCCGAGTTCGATAAGATACACCTGAAGAAGGTCACAGATACAAATAACCCAAATAACCCAAATAACCCAAATAATACAAATAATACAAATTATCCAAATAATACAAATAATACAAATAATACAAATTATCCAAATAATACAAATAATACAAATAATACAAATTATCCAAATAATACAAATAATACAAATAATACAAATAATACAAATAACCCAAATTATCAAAATAATACAAATAATCCAAATAACCCAAATAATCCGAATGATCCCAAGTATCCAAATAATCCAAATAGTACTAATAATCCAAAGTATCCAAATAATCCAAATAACCCAAATAATACAAATGATACAAATAATACAAATAATACAAATAGTACAAATAATCCAAATAACGTAAATAATCCAAATAATCCAAATAAAACAAATAATACAAATAGTAGAAATAATCCAAATAATACAAATAATCCAAATAACTCAAATTATCCAAATAATACAAATAATCCAAATAACCCAAATAATCCAAATTATCCAAATAATACGAATAATCCAAATAATACAAATAACCTAAATAATACAAATAACCTAAATAATCCAAATAATAAAAATAATACAAATAATCCAAATAATCCAAATAATCCAAATAATCCAAATTATCCAAATAATACAAATAATACAAATAACCCAAATAATACAAATAACCCAAATAATACAAATAATACAAATAATACAAGTTTTACAAATAATACAAATAATCTTAATAATCCAAATTTTACAAATAACCCAAATAATCCAAATAATCCAAATAATCCAAATTATCCAAATAATACAAATAATACAAATAATACAAATAATCTAAATAATTCGAATAATATACCCTGTATAGGTATTGACTTTTGTTTTTCTTCTTCAACAAAATACACCCAAAATGCAGAAGCGACCACATTCTCTGTCATGTACTTCCCCGCATGACGTCATATCCTGCCACGTGCCCATGATTCTAACACTTTAAAATTTTAATAGGATTTTTCTACTTTCCTTGCGCGGAAATTTCCGAATTTAACTTTACTTGAAGCAGCAAAATCTAAATATTACCACACAATTTTGTTTCTCTCTGTTTGAATTCAGAATACAATCCCGTCGTAGACCGTTTCTGCAAGACGATTCTGGAGAGGGACTGCGACGGTTTGCCTGATGAGATCATATGTGGAACGGACGGACATTCCTATCAAAACGAGTAAGTATGACTCCTCTTTAGAGTTAGGGTTAGGGGTTAGAGTTAGGGTTAGTGTTTAGGGTTAGTGGTTAGTGTTTAGGGGTTAGGTTTATGGTTAGGGGTTAGGGGTTAGTGCTTAGGGGTTAGGTTAGGGGTGAGGGTGAGGGGTTAAAGTTAGGGGTTAGGGGGTTATGGTTAAGGTAGGGTTAGGGGTTAGGATTAAGGGTTGGGGGTTAGGGTTGAGGGTAAGGTTAGGGTTGGGATTAGGGGTTAGGGTTAGGGTAGGGTTAGGTTAGGGGTTAAGGGTTAGGATTAAGGGGTAGGGTAAGGTTAGGGTTATGGGTTAGGATTAAGGGTTAGGGTAGGGTTAGGGGTAGGGTTAGGTTAGGGGTTAGGGGTTAGGGTAGGGTTAGGATTAAGGGTTAGGGTTCAGGGTTAGGATTAAGGGTTAGGGTTCAGGGTTAGGATTAGGGGTTAGGATTAAGGGTTAGGATTAAGGGTTAGGATTAAGGGTTAGGATTAGGGGTTAGGATTAAGGGTTAGGATTAGGGGTTAGGATTAAGGGTTAGAGTTAAGGGTTAGGGTTAGGGTTAGGGTTAGGGTTAGGGTTAAGGATTAACTGTTTTACGAAGAATTGTGGGAGATTAGTCTACTAGTTTCTATTGGAATCCGCGTACAATGAGAGAATGAATCAGATTCTAAAACGCACAAAAATAGTTTCGGATTTCTCGAGATAAAGTTTTGTTTCGCAACTGCAGCGGACGAGGCAAAAGTCAAAGGGCAGACCCAGCTGGCTGACTGTCATGATTTGAGCGGTGACACCTGAGGTAAGTTCGTGCAAAGGCGATCTAGGTCGAGAAGACGATAGGAACACGTGGAGATGCATCCACGGCAGAATACAGCCGGGGTTACAGTCGAACAAGTGAGAAAGGGAGATAAATAGTTGGCAGGAGAGAGTCTGCCCGGGAGACGGACTTCTCTGAGTACGCAACCAATGAAACTGCTTACTAGATAATTTATTCATTAGAGTTTGACTGAGAGTTTCCGAGATCAGTTAAGTTTGCGAGCTTGAGACTGTCGTGTTGAGAAGAAAGCGACTGTTTAGGTTAGAATTTCAACTCGCTAGGTTTAATGATCTAGCGAGTTGAAATTCAGAAACAGGAGTATCAACCCCCCCCCCAATCCATGTTGTTGTAGCTACAAGTTTCATAGAAATATATATTATTTTTTCTTTTCTTTGCTTTTTTTTTCAATTTAAGAATATTTGTTCGAGTTATCGATACTTTGCTTGTTGATCGATCAAGAAATACGGTCCGGAGTCATCCAGAAAATTAGTCGTCTAATTTTTTGACGACTAATTTTCTGGATGACGCCGAACCGTATATCTGGATCAATCAACACAACATGGTGTGGGGGTGGGGGGTGTGGGGGGATACAGCCCGGTCAACGGAAACGATTTGACCCCACAAGTCTTCTTAAGGAGAGTGGCGTTTTTTTATTTAGAAAATGTGGATATATGAAAATAATGTTAAAAACGGTATTTTCAACAGAAGGTTATTGTAGCGGAAACTTCCATTAGTCGTCAAGTTAGAGTTAGGACTACATGTCAGGATATTGCATCACAAACATAAAGTCAGCAGTGACACGTAATAGATAAGCTGATGAGATCATCCTCTTTTTCTCTGAACTCTTAGGAGAACGGTTGTGCTTTGGGGAGCTGCTTCGGTTCCTCTATGGTGGACGGGTTAGGGTATCATATCTGCGTACCGTAGAAAAAACTAGAAAGCATTTGACATTTTTTTAATCAATATATAAATGATTTTCTTTCATAATTTTTTCTTTTGAAAATCCGCCCTGTTTTGATTCGGCTTTTTCCGGCTATTTACGTATTTCTGCCGGTTTTATCTGGTGCAAAAGCTGGACCAGTACCAATGTTAAACGCGGTATTTTTAAACATAAGGTTAGAGAAGATGGAGGTCACCATTGTTGTTTTGTTTCATTTTACTTCAGTCGAAGTTCTCAGTAATCAAGGGACCCCTTTCTGAGGCTAACACTTGATCTCTATATGATAAACATAGATATTCGAATATTCTATTAAAAGTCTTCTTTAACGTCTCAAACGTTGAGTTAGTAAAGAAGTTAAGATGATTAATTCAAGTGTACCGTTTTAGAATTAAGACTACGTAGCAGGATATGACATCAAGACAGGAAGTCTGAAATGATACGTGGCGAACAAGGGAGAAAGATCTACCTTTATGACTTGCGATTTTTGTTTCATTTTACTTCAGTCGAAGTTCTCAGTAATCAAGGGACCCCTTTCTGAGGCTAACACTTGATCTCTACATGATAAACATAGATATTCGAATATTCTATTAAAATTATTCCTTAACGTCTCAAAGACGTTAAGAACATTTATTTTCATCTCTCCCCAATTGACCAGTTAACTATGTTATGTTATATATTTCTTATGGTCTCTTGGTCTAACTGGATTCCAAGATAAGAATTCATCTAGTCTGGTGGAGTATCCAGTTAAGTGTTGTTATTGAAGTTGAACATCACTACGAGAAGGTGCACCATTTCTCGTATGAGCCAGTTTATAGCCGTGTCGAGGGGATTTTATTTGGACTTCGAATACTATGTCATTTTGAATATTTCGTCAGGGTAAACTTGTAGAATGCAGTATCCTCATGTCAGGTTGTCCTGACAAACCTTTGTACAGAGAGACCGAAGACACTTGAGGATGGTGGCTAGTAGGTAATTCAAACTCCCCCAGTAGGTAATTCAAACTCCCCTAGTAGGTAATTCAAACTCCCCTAGTAGGTAATTCAAACTCCCCCAGTAGATAATTCAAACTCCCTCCAGTAGGTAATTCAAACTCCCCAGTAGGTAATTCAAACTCCCCTAGTAGGTAATTCAAACTCCCCTAGTAGGTAATTCAAACTCCCCCAGTGTTTAAAAGAGCATTTTCGTTGGTCTGCCAGGCTTATGTTTGAAATAGAATTTTCATTAGTCTGTCAAACTTATGGTTTAAATAACATTTTCGTTGGTCTGTAAAGCTGATGTTTTAAATAGAATTTTCGTTGGGCTGTCAAGCTTATGTTTGAATTAGCATTTTCGTTAGTTTGTCAAACTTATTTTTAAAATAGCATTTACAATAGTCTGTCACGCTTATGTCTGAAATTGAATGTTGGTTTGTCTGTCAAGCCGTTTTTGAAATAGCATGTTCGTTAGTCTGTCACGCTTATTTTTTAAATATAGTTATCGTTAGTCTGTCAAGCTTATGTTTGAAATAGCATGTTCGTTGGTCTGTCACGCTTACAGTTGAAAAAGCATGTTCATTGGATGATGATGTTTGAAATAGCATTTTCGTTAGTATGTGATGTTGATGTTTGAAATAGTATTTTCGTTAGTATGTGATGTTGATGTTTGAAATAGCATTTTTGTTAGTATGTGATGTTGATGTTTGAAATAGCATTTTCGTTAGTATGTGATGTTGATGTTTGAAATAGCATTTTCGTTAGTATGTGATGTTGTATGTTTGAAATAGCATTTTCGTTAGTATGTGATGTTGATGTTTGAAATAGCCTTTTCTGTTAGTATGTGATGTTGATGTTTGAAATAGCATTTTTATTAGTATGTGATGTTGATGTTTGAAATAGCATTTTCGTTAGTATGTGATGTTGATGTTTGAAATAGCATTTTCGTTAGTACGTGATGTTGATGTTTGAAATAGTATTTTTGTTAGTATGTGATGTTGATGATTGAAATAGTATTTTCGTTAGTATGTAGTGTTGATGTTTGAAATAGCCTTTTCGTTAGTATGTGATGTTGATGTTTGAAATAGCATTTTCGTAAGTATGTGATGTTGATGTTTGAAATAGCATTTTCGTTAGTATGTGATGGTGATGTTTGAAATAGCCTTTTCGTTAGTATGTGATGTTGATGTTTGAAATAGCATTTCGTTAGTATGTGATGTTGATGTTTGAAATTACCTTTTCGTTAGTATGTGATGTTGATGTTTGAAATAGCATTTTCGTAAGTATGTGATGTTGATGTTTGAAATAGCCTTTTCGTTAGTATGTGATGTTGATGTTTGAAATAGCATTTTCGTAAGTATGTGATGTTGATGTTTGAAATAGCATTTTCGTTAGTATGTGATGTTTATGTTTGAAATAGCCTTTTCGTTAGTATGTGATGTTGATGTTTGAAATAGCATTTTCGTAAGTATGTGATGTTGATGTTTGAAATAGCATTTTCGTTAGTATGTGATGGTGATGTTTGAAATAGCCTTTTCGTTAGTATGTGATGTTGATGTTTGAAATAGCATTTTCGTAAGTATGCGATGTTGATGATTGAAATAGCATTTTCGTTAGTATGTGATGTTGATGTTTGAAATAGCATTTTCGTAAGTATGCGATGTTGATGTTTGAAATAGCATTTTCGTAAGTATGCGATGTTGATGTTATAAATAGCATTTTCGTAAGTATGCGATGTTGATGTTTGAAATAGCATTTTCGTAAGTATGTGATGTTGATGTTTGAAATAGCATTTTCGTTAGAATGTGATGTTGATGATTGAAATAGTATTTTCGTTAGTATGTGATGTTGATGTTTGAAATAGCATTTTTGTTAGTATGTGATGTTGATGTTTGAAATAGCATTTTCGTTAGTATGTGATGTTGATGTTTGAAATAGCATTTTCGTTAGTATGTGATGTTGTATGTTTGAAATAGCATTTTCGTTAGTATGTGATGTTGATGTTTGAAATAGCCTTTTCTGTTAGTATGTGATGTTGATGTTTGAAATAGCATTTTTATTAGTATGTGATGTTGATGTTTGAAATAGCATTTTCGTTAGTATGTGATGTTGATGTTTGAAATAGCATTTTCGTTAGTACGTGATGTTGATGTTTGAAATAGTATTTTTGTTAGTATGTGATGTTGATGATTGAAATAGTATTTTCGTTAGTATGTAGTGTTGATGTTTGAAATAGCCTTTTCGTTAGTATGTGATGTTGATGTTTGAAATAGCATTTTCGTAAGTATGTGATGTTGATGTTTGAAATAGCATTTTCGTTAGTATGTGATGGTGATGTTTGAAATAGCCTTTTCGTTAGTATGTGATGTTGATGTTTGAAATAGCATTTCGTTAGTATGTGATGTTGATGTTTGAAATTACCTTTTCGTTAGTATGTGATGTTGATGTTTGAAATAGCATTTTCGTAAGTATGTGATGTTGATGTTTGAAATAGCCTTTTCGTTAGTATGTGATGTTGATGTTTGAAATAGCATTTTCGTAAGTATGTGATGTTGATGTTTGAAATAGCATTTTCGTTAGTATGTGATGTTTATGTTTGAAATAGCCTTTTCGTTAGTATGTGATGTTGATGTTTGAAATAGCATTTTCGTAAGTATGTGATGTTGATGTTTGAAATAGCATTTTCGTTAGTATGTGATGGTGATGTTTGAAATAGCCTTTTCGTTAGTATGTGATGTTGATGTTTGAAATAGCATTTTCGTTAGTATGTGATGTTGATGTTTGAAATAGCATTTTCGTTAGTATGTGATGTTGATGTTTGAAATAGCATTTTCGTTAGTATGTGATGTTGATGTTTGAAATAGCATTTTCGTTAGTATGTGATGGTGATGTTTGAAATAGTATTTTCGTTAGTATGTGATGTTGGTGTTTGAAATAGCATTTTCGTTAGTATGTGATGTTGATGTTTGAAATAGCATTTTCGTTAGTATGTGATGTTGATGTTTGAAATAGCATTTTTGTTAGTATGTGATGTTGATGTTTGAAATAGCATTTTCGTTAGTATGTGATGTTGATGTTTGAAATAGCATTTTCGTTAGTATGTGATGTTGTATGTTTGAAATAGCATTTTCGTTAGTATGTGATGTTGATGTTTGAAATAGCCTTTTCTGTTAGTATGTGATGTTGATGTTTGAAATAGCATTTTTATTAGTATGTGATGTTGATGTTTGAAATAGCATTTTCGTTAGTATGTGATGTTGATGTTTGAAATAGCATTTTCGTTAATATGTGATGTTGATGTTTGAAATAGCATTTTCGTTAGTATGTGTTGTTAATGTTTTAAATAGCATTTTCGTTAGTATGTGATGTTGATGTTTGAAATAGCATTTTCGTTAGTATGTGATGTTGATGCTTGAAATAGCATTTTCGTTAGCATGTGATGTTGATGTTTGAAATAGTATTTTCGTTAGTATGTGATGTTAATGTTTGAAATAGCATTTTCGTTAGTATGTGATGTTAATGTTTGAAATAGCATTTTTGTTAGTATGTGATATTGATGTTTGAAATAGCATTTTCGTTAATATGTGATGTTGATGTTTGAAATAGTATTTTCGTTAGTATGTGATGTTAATGTTTGAAATAGCATTTTCGTTAGTATGTGATGTTGATGCTTGAAATAGCATTTTCGTTAGCATGTGATGTTGATGTTTGAAATAGCATTTTCGTTAGTATGTGATATTGATGTTTGAAATAGCATTTTCGTTAGCATGTGATGTTGATGTTTGAAATAGCATTTTCGTTAGTATGTGATGTTGATGTTTGAAATAGCATTTTCGTTAGTATGTGATGGTGATGTTTGAAATAGCATTTTCGTTAATATATTAAGTTTATGTTTGAAATAGCATGTTCGTTATTATGTGACGTTGATGATTGAAATAGTATTTTCGTTAGTATGTGATGTTGGTGTTTGAAATAGCATTTTCGTTAGTATGTATTGTTGATGTTTGAAATAGCATTTTCGTTAGTATGTGATGGTGATGTTTGAAATAGCATTTTCGTTAGTATGTGATGTTGATGATTGAAATAGCATTTTCGTTAGTATGTGATGTTGATGTTTGAAATAGCATTTTTGTTAGTATGTGATGTTGATGTTTGAAATAGCATTTTCGTTAGTATGTGATGTTGATGTTTGAAATAGCATTTTCGTTACGATGTGATGTTGATGTTTGAAATAGCATTTTCGTTAGTATGTGATGTTGATGTTTGAAATAGCATTTTCGTTAGTATGTGATGTTGATGTTTTAAATAGCATTTTTCGTTAGTATGTGATGGTGATGTTTGAAATAGTATTTTCGTTAGTATGTGATGTTGGTGTTTGAAATAGCATTTTCGTTAGTATGTGATGTTGATGTTTGAAATAGTATTTTCGTTAGTATGTGATGTTGATGTTTGAAATAGCATTTTCGTTAATATGTGATGTTGATGTTTGAAATAGTATTTTCGGTCCGTTAGTCGGTCTATCAGTTTTTTTTTTGTTTTTTTTTCAGTTGTCACTTTTCAAAAGCCATGTGCAAGGATGAAGACCTTGACGAGAATCACACGGGTCCCTGTTCAACTACCAGAACCGAGGAGCCATCTACGGAAGCACCTACGACAATGGAAATGCCGACAACCGGAGAACAGCTGACAAAGGTATTCACGACACTGACGAACTCACAGTTCTCTAGAGAAGAACCTAGAACTTCAGAGTCCATAACCGAAGAAGTGACAGACTCGCAGTTCTCAAGAGAAGATCCTAGAAGTTCACAGTACATCACAGAAGAAGTAACCGACTCTCAGTTCTCTAGAGAAGATCTTAGAAGTTCACAGTACATCACAGAAGAAGTCACAGACTCTCAGTTCTCTAGAGAAGATCCAAGAAGTTCACAGTACATCACAGAAGAAGTCACAGACTCTCAGTTCTCTAGAGAAGATCCTAGAAGTTCACAGTACATCACAGAAGAAGTCACAGACTCTCAGTTCTCTAGAGAAGATCCTAGAAGTTCACAGTACATCACAGAAGAAGTCACAGACTCTCAGTTCTCTAGAGAATATCCTAGAAGTTCACAGTACATCACAGAAGAAGTCACAGACTCTCAGTTCTCTAGAGAAGATCCTAGAAGTTCACAGTACATCACAGAAGAAGTAACCGACTCTCAGTTCTCTAGAGAAGATTCTAGAAGTTCACAGTACATCACAGAAGAAGTCACAGACTCTCAGTTCTCTAGAGAAGATCCTAGAAGTTCACAGTACATCACAGAAGAAGTCACAGACTCTCAGTTTTCTAGAGAAGATCCTAGAAGTTCACAGTACATCACAGAAGAAGTCACAGACTCTCAGTTCTCTAGAGAAGATCCTAGAAGTTCACAGTACATCACAGAAGAAGTCACAGACTCTCAGTTTTCTAGAGAAGATCCTAGAAGTTCACAGTACATCACAGAAGAAGTCACAGACTCTCAGTTCTCTACAGAAGATCTTAGAAGTTCACAGTACATCACAGAAGAAGTAACCGACTCGCAGTTCTCTAGAGAATATCCTAGAAGTTCACAGTACATCACGGAAGAAGTCACAGACTCGCAGTTCTCTAGAGAAGATCCTAGAAGTTCACAGTACATCACAGAAGAAGTCACAGACTCTCAGTTCTCGAGAGAAGATTCTAGAACTTCGGAGTTAATTACAGAAGAAGTGACAGGCTCGCAGTTTTCTCGAAAAGAAACTGATATTTCACAATTCATCACAGATAAGCCGGCGACATTACAATTCTCTTCCTCAGAAGAAACGATGTCAGAGTTCATTACAATGGAACCGAAGACTACACAGTTCAGCCAAGAAGGAATGACCACACCCGCGGAAAATGCGACAGCTACAGACATTACGACATATCCAGGTTAGAGATTTTATTTTTTATTTTTACATTAACGATCATAATCTTAATAAATTTTATTTAAGCATGGTTACCCGGCGTTGCCCGGGAGCATGGACAACAAAATAGAAAAGTTAAACAGTTGAAAAAGAATATTCGTTGGTCTGTCATGATTATGTTTGAAATAGCAGTTTTGTTGGTCTGCCATGATAAAACTTCTCTCTCACTCACTGTCTCCCTCTCTCTGTTTCTACGTCTCTCCACCCCTCTCTATCTATCTATCTATCTATCTATCTATCTCTTCCCCTACCCTCCCTACTCTCTCCCTCGCTCCCCCTCTCTGCCCTCTCTCTCTCTCTTTCTACGTCTCTCCACCCCCTCTCTATCTATCTATCTATCTATCTATCTATCTATCTATCTATCTCTTCCCCTACCCTCCCTACTCTCTCCCTCACTCCCCCTCTCTGCCCTCTCTCTCTCTCTCTTTCTACGTCTCTCCACCCCCTCTCTATCTATCTATCTATCTATCTATCTCTTCCCCTACCCTCCCTACCCTCTCCCTCGCTCCCCCTCTCTGCCCTCTCTCTCTCTCTTTCTACGTCTCTCCACCCCTCTCTATCTATCTATCTATCTATCTATCTATCTCTTCCCCTACCCTCCCTACCCTCTCCCTCGCTCCCCCTCTCTGCCGTCTCTCTCTCTCTTTCTACGTCTCTCCACCCCTCTCTATCTATCTATCTATCTATCTATCTATCTATCTATCTCTTCCCCTACCCTCCCTACCCTCTCCCTCGCTCCCCCTCTCTGCCCTCTCTCTCTCTCTTTCTACGTCTCTCCACCCCCTCTCTATCTATCTATCTATCTATCTATCTCTTCCCCTACCCTCCCTACCCTCTCCCTCGCTCCCCCTCTCTGCCGTCTCTCTCTCTCTTTCTACGTCTCTCCACCCCTCTCTATCTATCTATCTATCTATCTATCTCTTCCCCTACCCTCCCTACCCTCTCCCTCGCTCCCCCTCTCTGCCCTCTCTCTCTCTCTTTCTACGTCTCTCCACCCCCTCTCTATCTATCTATCTATCTATCTATCTCTGTTTATCTTCCCCTACCTTCTCCCCCCTCTCCCTTGCTCCCCTCTCTGCCCTCTCTCTCTCTCTTTCTACGTCCCTCCACCCCCTCTCTATCTATCTCTGGTTTCTTCTCCTATCTTCCCTCCCCTCTCTCTTGCTCCCCCTCTACCCTCCCCCCTCTCTCTACCCTCTACCCTCTCTTTCTACGTCTCTCCACCCCCTCTCTATCTATCTCTGGTTTCTCTTCCCCCTATCTTCCCTCCCCCTCTCCCTCGCTTTCCCTCTCCCCTTCCCCCTCTCTCTACCCTCTCTACCCTCTCTCTCTCTCTCTTTCTACGTCTCTCCACCCCCTCTCTATCTATCTCTGGTTTCTTCTCCTATCTTCTCTCCCCTCCCCCTCGATCCCTCTCTCCCCTCTCTATCTATCTATCACCACTCCCTACTGAAAAAAACATCAATCTAAATGTCGACCCCCTTTCTCAGCTAATCTTGTTCCGCTTGACCTAAAAAAGGATCAAATCTGTCCGAGGCAATGCTGAAAAAAAAAAACTGCTTTGTGGGTGTGTCTTCTGTAGTTTCTGACTTTTAGCTAGGCACAAATACACACACAGACAACTGTGAGGAGAGAGTTTGAATTACCTACGGGAGAGAGTTTGAATTACCTACTGGAGAGAGTTTGAATTACCTACGGGAGAGAGTTTGAATTACCTACTGGAGAGAGTTTGAATTACCTACTGGAGAGAGTTTGAATTACCTACTAGACACTATCCTAGAGTGTCTTCGGTCTCTCTGTACAAGGGTTTGTCAGGACAACCTGACATGAGGATATTTACCCCTACAAGTAAACCCTGACCAAATATTCAAAATTACATAGTATTCAAAGCCCAAATAAGATCCCATCGACATGGCGAAACACTGGCTAATACGAGGAATGGTGCACCTTCTCCTAGTGATGTTACCTCAAGTGACACCACGTAGCTGGATACTCCACCAGACTAGATGAATTCTTGTCCTGGAATCCGGTAAGACCAACAGACCACAAGAAAGATATACTATGACATACTTGACTGGTCAGTTGGGGAGAGAAGAAATTTATTATACTTAACTTTTTTTACTAACTCAATGTTTGAGAAATAAAGGAGAATTTTAATAGAATATTCGGGTAGCTATGTATCTCATATAGAGATCAAGTGTTAGCCCCAGGAAGGGGCCCCTTGATTTCTGAGAACTTTGACTGAAGTAAAATTAAACATTCAGATAACTGTCCTTTATACAACAGACACATTTTCATTCATCAACTATTTCTGGTTACATATGTGCATACATGTTTTGACTAAATCAACACGCCAAAACCATTACATTGATTTAATGTTTAATGTTGCGTTCTCGGCTTTATTCGAGACATGTATGCATATATGTAGCTAAAAATATTTCACAAATAAAAAAGTATACTAAATAAATATATATACATATATTATAATGTACTATATATATATATATATATATATATATATATAAATATGGGGTAAGGTACACGATAATTCATGAAAATGAAATCCGTGGTAGACAAAATGTGTGAAACATGACAAACGGAAAACAGGTTAAAATGCAGGAGAAAAACAAAAACGAGAGATTTTTAGCAGACCTATCTCTGATAAATTCCGATTAATTTTTGGGTTTTCGCATTGTATCAGTTTCATGCCCACTCCTATTTGTGTTTATCCTGGCTAGTTCCTCTGTCTTCTTCCCTCTTATCGCCTTTTACCCCCTCCACCCACCGCCTCCTCCATACTAGCTCAGTAGGTGTGAAAGTGAAAAAGAAAAGAAATAAAAATATAAAAAGTAGAATAAGAAATAAAGAAGAATGTGTCACCCACTTGTCATATTTCAATGTCACTAAAAGTCTTCTCATATGGTCCAATCGGATCTTCTTTTCCTTCTCCCATGTGTGTGCCTTTCAAAAATAAAATTATTTTCAAATCTTCACTTTTTCTGAAGACGTTCGCCAACACGAACGAAACCGGTCAAATGTCTCGTTTTTCTTTTTCTCCTGCACTCTAACCTGTTTTCCATTTGTCATTTTTCACACATATATAAATATATATACTTACTTTTCCTCCTACCCTCTTACCTTGCACATCTTCTTGCAAGATGTTTTCCTAAAAAACCTTTGTAAAAAAAACCCTTGATCCTATTCAATCTTTATTTTTTTATTTTATTTTATTTCTATTTTTATTTTTTATGTTGTCTTTATTTTTTATGTTGTCTTTAATTTTAATTTTAATCTTAATTTTTATTTCAATTATTTCATTTCTTTATTTTTATTTTGTATTTTTCATTTTTATTTTTATTTTTTATTTTTATTTTGTATTTTATTATTTCATTTATTTTTTTATTTTTATTTTTATTTATTTTTTATTTTTATTTATTTTTTATTTTTTTTATTTTTTATTTTTTTATTTTATATTTATTTTATCTTATTCTTATTCATTTTTTATTATTTTAGTTCTATTATTATTTATATTCTATCGTTTTCTCTACCAAAAGAGTTTGTATCTTTAATTAATTTATTGCATAATTTGAAAGGGTAAATCCATGGAAAATATTGGATTATTTCTTCTGTATGGTACCATTGTGTTCTTCCCCCTCCTATGCTGCTAACATATCAACCGCTGGCTCTTTCTGTCAGTGGATGTTTCTCTACGACGAGCTTGTTAATTTTTTCTCTGACTTTCTGTAAGACGTGTTGCTAAAGGCGCTGATGAAGAGACGTTTTGGATTAGATTTATTAATTTATAAAATAAAATAAAGTATTTCCAAAATGTTTTGGAAACGATCGTACGCCATACTTAGTAGGTCCCTCACTGTCCACCAGGCTCCAGCCCCTGTCCCATCGCCGCAATATTGCTTCCTTGTGTCTGTTTTACAAGTACTTCAATGGACTGTGTTCTGATGAACTTGCTGCTCTGGTACCCCCACGACACAAATTCACTCGACCAACCCGACAATCTGCCAAATTCCATCCATTCACTGTGGAGGTCTCCAGATGCCAAAGAGCTTTTTACTCCAAAGCTTCTTTCCTTGTGCAGATGGACTCTGGAACTCCCTCCCTGCTCCCTGTCTTCCTGACGGTACCGACATGCAGAAATTTAAAAATAATGTAAACATATCTCGCTGTGCATCTCCCAATTTAGGTTGCCCCCCCCCCCCCAAAAAAAAACAAACTCTCACTCTTTTTTCTCTCAGTAGCCCCTTACGTCTACAGTGGTGGCCTGCCTTGTTTGGGCTGAACTATGTAAAAAAGAAATTTAAAAAATACTTTTTTTGATTTTGATTCTTAACGGTCCCAACCACGTGACTTTCCAAATTTAAATTTCTTTTCTTTTTTCTCCATTTCATTCTTTCAAAATATGATCTAAGGTTAAGATCGGATTCTAACTCTGCCTGATGAGATCTCAGTTTATAATAGCTGTTGATCGATAACATCGACATGCCAGTGTCGCAGATTTTGTACATGTCTGTGTAAATAAAAATAATCATATATAAAAGCTCTATTTGATATTGAGCACTTTTTATAAACCCGGGTGAAATTCTTTGGATTACTACCCTGTGGATATTTTACCTGGATTATTATATATATATATATATATATATATATATATATATATATATATATAGGTAGAAGGATGAAAAGGAATTAGAAAAGCGACGGAGGCAGATCTTTTTTCAATTCAGTTGCTCAATGCAAGGTATATTCCACAAAAAAGCAATTTATTCAATTAATTTTTTCCTTAAGCCAGGCTTTTCAAAGATCAAAATCTTATCATCAGAGGAAATTGCTGGTATAGATAAGTTGGCAAAGGCCAAGATTTAAAATTTGAAATAAAGATTGTGGGGAATGCAAACAAGTTTCCGATTGCAAAAAAATCCAGTGTTAAAAAGTCCAGCGGAGAAAGTGATTTGTAGGTAGGTCGTTAGAAGGCACGGGAAATAAATTGAAAGGTTTCAAAGTTAAACCCCAGAAAATATATATATATATAGTCTTGGAAGTTTCTCAACCATTAAAACTATTTTTTTTTTAAACCCTTAAGTCCCAAGTCGTTCAGTGGAAAATCACTCATGTAAGTCAATTTAAGTTTTTCAGTTATTATATTAGTTTGCTTCTAACATTATTTAAGGGATCATCAGTTGTTTACCATGAAAAACTGTTTTGGGGAATTTAAAAACAAGACAGTATTTAATTTCATGGCTTCCCAGCAGAGTTGATCAGACCCCACTTCCCTTTAAAGACAAAAAACATAAACGTTCCGTATACTAAATCTAAGTTTTGTTCCGTATAAATGTTTTGCTAACTTATATTAGTTATTAAAAAAATAAATAAATAAAAAAGTTCTCCTTACCTGTGTTGTTCGTCTGTCTAATAAAATTTATCCGTTACTTACAAAAATGTTGCTGCATTTTAAAGTGTGAAGACGAATCCATTAAAAAAATGTTTAAATTATATATATATATATATATATACATATATATATACTTTTAGTCCTTTTTTCTCCCCCTCCTCCTACTCCTCCTACTCCTCCTCCTTTGTTGTTCAATTCCTTGACATCAATTTCAAATAAATATCAAATAATATATATATATATAAAAAAATATATATATATATAAATATATATATATATATATTTATATATATATATAAATA
>OY744549.1:3055443-3085443 GCA_963556195.1 Sepiola atlantica
GTTTCATTTTCTTTCAGAAATATAATCAAATGTACTTTTTTAATGGTTTCATTTTCTTTCGGAAATATAATAAAATTTTCTTTCTTAATGGTTTCATTTTCTTTCGGAAATATAATAAAATGTTCTTTTTAATGGTTTCATTTTCTTTCGGAAATATAATCAAATGTTCTTTTTTAATGGTTTCATTTTCTTTCGTAAATATAATAAAATGTTCTTTTTTAATGGTTTCATTTTCTTTCGGAAATATAATAAAATGTTCTTTTTTAATGGTTTCATTTTCTTTCGGAAATATAATAAAATGTTCTTTTTTAATGGTTTCATTTTCTTTCGGAAATATAATAAAATGTTCTTTTTTAATGGTTTCATTTTCTTTCGGAAATATAATAAAATGTTATTTTTTAATGGTTTCATTTTCTTTCGGAAATATAATAAAATGTTCTTTTTTAATGGTTTCATTTTCTTTCGGAAATATAATAAAATGTTCTTTTTTAATGGTTTCATTTTCTTTCGGAAATATAATAAAATGTTCTTTTTTAATGGTTTCATTTTCTTTCGGAAATATAATAAAATGTTCTATTTTAATGGTTTCATTTTCTTTCGGAAATATAATAAAATGTTCTTTTTTAATGGTTCCATTTTCTTTCGGAAATATAATAAAATGTTCTTTTTTAATGGTTTCATTTTCTTTCGGAAATATAATAAAATGTTCTTTTTTAATGGTTTCATTTTCTTTCGGAGATATAATAAAATGTTCTTTTTTAATAGTTTCATTTTCTTTCAGAAATATAATAAAATGTTCATTTTTAATGATTTCATTTTCTCTCGGTAATATAATAAAATGTTCTTTTTTAATGGTTTCATTTTCTTTCGGAAATATAATAAAATGTTCTTTTTGAATGGTTTCATTTTCTTTCGGAAATATAATAAAATGTTCTTTTTTAATGGTTTCATTTTCTTTCGGAAATATAATAAAATGTTCTTTTTTAATGGTTTCATTTTCTTTCGGAAATATAATAAAATGTTCTTTTTTAATGGTTTCATTTTCTCTCGGAAATATAATCAAATGTTCTTTTTTAATGGTTTCATTTTCTTTCGGAAATATAATAAAATGTTCTTTTTTAATGGTTTCATTTTCTTTCGGAAATATAATAAAATGTTCTTTTTTAATGGTTTCATTTTCTTTCGGAAATATAATAAAATGTTCTTTTTTAATGGTTTCATTTTCTCTCGGAAATATAATAAAATGTTCTTTTTTAATGGTTTCATTTTCTTTCGGAAATATAATAAAATGTTCTTTTTTAATGGTTTCATTTTCTTTCGGAAATATAATAAAATGTTCTTTTTTAATGGTTTAATTTTCTTTCGGAAATATAATAAAATGTTCTTTTTTAATGGTTTCATTTTCTTTCGGAAATATAATCAAGTGTTCTTTTTTAATGGTTTCATTTTCTCTCGGAAATATAATAAAATGTTCTTTTTTAATGGTTTCATTTTCTTTCGGAAATATAATAAAATGTTCTTTTTTAATGGTTTCATTTTCTTTCGGAAATATAATAAAATGTTCTTTTTAAATGGTTTCATTTTCTTTCGGAAATATAATAAAATGTTCTTTTTTAATGGTTTCATTTTCTTTCGGAAATATAATAAAATGTTCTTTTTTAATGGTTTCATTTTCTTTCAGAAATATAATCAAATGTACTTTTTTAATGGTTTCATTTTCTTTCGGAAATATAATAAAATGTTCTTTCTTAATGGTTTCATTTTCTTTCGGAAATATAATAAAATGTTCTTTTTAATGGTTTCATTTTCTTTCGGAAATATAATCAAATGTTCTTTTTTAATGGTTTCATTTTCTTTCGTAAATATAATAAAATGTTCTTTTTTAATGGTTTCATTTTCTTTCGGAAATATAATAAAATGTTCTTTTTTAATGGTTTCATTTTCTTTCGGAAATATAATAAAATGTTCTTTTTTAATGGTTTCATTTTCTTTCGGAAATATAATAAAATGTTCTTTTTTAATGGTTTCATTTTCTTTCGGAAATATAATAAAATGTTCTTTTTTAATGGTTTCATTTTCTTTCGGAAATATAATAAAATGTTCTTTTTTAATGGTTTCATTTTCTTTCGGAAATATAATAAAATGTTCTTTTTTAATGGTTTCATTTTCTTTCGGAAATATAATAAAATGTTCTTTTTTAATGGTTTCATTTTCTTTCGGAAATATAATAAAATGTTCTATTTTAATGGTTTCATTTTCTTTCTGAAATATAATAAAATGTTCTTTTTTAATGGTTTCATTTTCTTTCGGAAATATAATAAAATGTTCTTTTTTAATGGTTTCATTTTCTTTCGGAAATATAATAAAATGTTCTATTTTAATGGTTTCATTTTCTTTCGGAAATATAATAAAATGTTCTTTTTTAATGGTTTCATTTTCTTTCGGAAATATAATAAAATGTTCTATTTTAATAGTTTCATTTTCTTTCAGAAATATAATAAAATGTTCTTTTTTAATGGTTTCATTTTCTTTCGGAAATATAATAAAATGTTCTTTTTTAATGGTTTCATTTTCTTTCGGAAATATAATAAAATGTTCTTTTTTAATGGTTTCATTTTCTTTCGGAAATATAATAAAATGTTCTTTTTTTAATGGTTTCATTTTCTTTCGTAAATATAATAAAATGTTCTTTTTTAATGGCTTCATTTTCTCTCGGAAATATAATAAAATTTTATTTTTTAATGGTTTCATTTTCTTTCAGAAATATAATAAAATGTTCTTTTTTAATGGTTTCATTTTCTTTCGGAAATATAATAAAATGTTCTTTTTTAATGGTTTCATTTTCTCTCGGAAATATAATAAAATGTTCTTTTTTAATGGTTTCATTTTCTTTCGGAAATATAATAAAATGTTCTTTTTTAATGGTTTCATTTTCTTTCGGAAATATAATAAAATGTTCTATTTTAATGGTTTCATTTTCTTTCGGAAATATAATAAAATGTTCTTTTTTAATGGTTTCATTTTCTTTCGGAAATATAATAAAATGTTCTTTTTTAATGGTTTCATTTTCTTTCGGAAATATAATAAAATGTTCTTTTTTAATGGTTTCATTTTCTTTCGGAAATATAATAAAATGTTCTTTTTTAATGGTTTCATTTTCTTTCGGAAATATAATAAAATGTTCATTTTTAATGGTTTCATTTTCTTTCGGAAATATAATAAAATGTTATTTTTTAATGGTTTCATTTTCTTTCGGAAATATAATAAAATGTTATTTTTTAATGGTTTCATTTTCTTTCGGAAATATAATAAAATGTTCATTTTAATGGTTTCATTTTCTTTCGGAAATATAATAAAATGTTCTTTTTTAATGGTTTCATTTTCCTTCAGAAATATAATAAAATGTTCTTTTTTAATGGTTTCATTTTCTTTCGGAAATATAATCAAATGTTCTTTTTTAATGGTTTCATTTTCTTTCGGAAATATAATAAAATGTTCTTTTTTAATGGTTTCATTTTCTTTCGGAAATATAATAAAATGTTCTTTTTTAATGGTTTCATTTTCTTTCGGAAATATAATAAAATGTTCTTTTTTAATGGTTTCATTTTCTCTCGGAAATATAATAAAATGTTATTTTTGTATGGTTTCATTTTCTTTCGGAAATATAATAAAATGTTATTTTTTAATGGTTTCATTTTCTTTCGGAAATATAATAAAATGTTATTTTTTAATGGTTTCATTTTCTTTCGGAAATATAATCAAATGTTCTTTTTTAATGGTTTCATTTTCTTTCGGAAATATAATAAAATGTTCTATTTTAATGGTTTCATTTTCTTTCGGAAATATAATAAAATGTTCATTTTAATGGTTTCATTTTCTTTCGGAAATATAATAAAATGTTCTATTTTAATGGTTTCATTTTCTTTCGGAAATATAATAAAATGTTCTTTTTTAATGGTTTCATTTTCTTTCAGAAATATAATAAAATGTTATTTTTTAATGGTTTCATTTTCTTTCGGAAATATAATAAAATGTTCTATTTTAATGGTTTCATTTTCTTTCGGAAATATAATAAAATGTTTTTTTTTAATGGTTTCATTTTCTTTCGGAAATATAATAAAATGTTATTTTTTAATGGTTTCATTTTCTTTCGGAAATATAATAAAATGTTATTTTTTAATGGTTTCATTTTCTTTCGGAAATATAATAAAATGTTCTTTTTTAATGGTTTCATTTTCTTTCAGAAATATAATCAAATGTTCTTTTTTAATGGTTTCATTTTCTTTCGTAAATATAATAAAATGTTCTTTTTTAATGGTTTCATTTTCTTTCGGAAATATAATAAAATGTTCTTTTTTAATGGTTTCATTTTCTTTCGGAAATATAATAAAATGTTCTTTTTTAATGGTTTCATTTTCTTTCGGAAATATAATAAAATGTTCTTTTTTAATGGTTTCATTTTCTTTCGGAAATATAATAAAATGTTCTTTTTTAATGGTTTCATTTTCTTTCGGAAATATAATAAAATGTTCTTTTTTAATGGTTTCATTTTCTTTCGGAAATATAATAAAATGTTCTTTTTTAATGGTTACATTTTCTCCCGGAAATATAATAAAATGTTTTTTTTTAATGGTTTCATTTTCTTTCGGAAATATAATAAAATATTCTTTTTTAATGGTTTCATTTTCTTTCGGAAATATAATAAAATGTTCTTTTTTAATGGTTTCATTTTCTCTCGGAAATATAATAAAATGTTCTTTTTTTATGGTTTCATTTTCTTTCGGAAATATAATAAAATGTTCTTTTTTAATGGTTTCATTTTCTTTCGGAAATATAATAAAATGTTCTTTTTTAATGGTTACATTTTCTCCCGGAAATATAATAAAATGTTTTTTTAAATGGTTTCATTTTCTTTCGGAAATATAATAAAATATTCTTTTTTAATGGTTTCATTTTCTTTCGGAAATATAATAAAATGTTCTTTTTTAATGGTTTCATGTTCTCTCGGAAATATAATCAAATGTTCTTGTTTAATGGTTTCATTTTCTCTCGGAAATATAATCAAATTTTCTATTTTAATGGTATCATTTTCTTTCGGAAATATAATAAAATGTTTTTATTTTTTATTTTAAATATATTATTTTAGATTAATATGTGATTTGATAGCTTTGGGGAAAGTATATATATATATTTTTTTTTTCGAAACATTGAAATTCATTTAGTACTATGATTGTTAAAAAAATGAATATTTAAATGTTTCGAAAAAAAACGAACTTTAAAACAATTATAGGAGGAAAACAGTCAGCAGGAAGAAATTTTCATAACTTACTACCTAGCTCTACTCACGTATCGAGCACTGTTGAAGTAAATTCTGAAAATTTATACATAAAAAATTATATCTCCTGATAACATTTTATGTGGATAAATGAAATAGTAATATATATATATATATATATATATATATATATATATATATATATATATATATATATATATATATATATATATATATATATATATATATACATGAGAGTTTATAACTAAAAAGTAACTTTTAGTGAATTAGACCTATTGTGAGGTGAGGAAAGCTCAATATACTAGATACAGCAAAGATATGATGAGTCAATGAAAAATAATTAGATCTGCAAATGGAAGCAGATCAATATCTTCAGTTGTTCAGAACAAGGAGCATTTAGTGAATAAAAATATTTCTTCTTTTTCTCTTTCAATTTCATTCCTTAAGCCAGGCTTTTCAAAGATTAAAATCTTATCATCAGAGGAGGTGGTGATTGATAAGTTGACAGATAAGAACAGTCAATATTAGAAATTTTAAAAAAACTTTCATATATTGATTTGCTTCCATTTGCAGGTCTAACTATTTTTCATTGACTCATCATATATATATATATATATATATATATATATATATATATATATATATATATGTGTGTGTGTGGAAGTCTCTCCAGACAAGGTATGAAGCCACTTGATGTAAGGAGCTAACAAGAACAAATATGATTATCGCAAAGAGATGCCTATTCACAATAGTCTTAAAAAGACCAAGGTTATAGGTAGGAGGAAAACAGTCAGCAGGAAGAGAGTTCCACAAGTCTGAAGTTCTTGGAAAGAAGCTACTGGAATAGGAAGCTGTATTACAATGAGGTATCAAAACAGCCAATTGATGGAAACCACTAGACCAACGAGTCAAACGAGCTGGGACAAAAGAAGCAGGGAATGGATCACATAACCCTGAAGAACACATGCCATAATTGTATGCGTTCTGATATCTGTGGAACACAATTCCACGGAGCTGCTTCCCAGCTGACTACAACATCTTCGTTTTCAAGTCCAATGTTAACAAATACTTCTTCGGCCATCTTGTTAAATAAAGAAATTCTGCCATGTTTCAACCATCGTTACCACTCCTCAGGGTGTTGTCTCACCATCCACCTGACAAACGCATTCACCCTTATCCTCGAGTGGCATTTCGGCCTTGATAAGCGGTGACTCGCTAATACATGAAAAGGGAGAAGGGGTCGATGAAAACATTTTTGACACCATTGTCCCTCGTCATTTCCGACATTGAAAATATTTGATCTTAGTCTTTTGGCTGGGATCACAGTGTAGTATCTGTTCCGATGGATACTACACCCTTATAGGCCGGTACCGGCTTGGCCTTCGAGTCTTGTGTCCACCAGTCTGTGGGTTTTTTAAATTTTTTATTTGTCCTGTGCAGTTCTAGGAGGTCCCCCCCCCCCAGGCTTTGCCTCCATTCTTTGGCGTGGAGTAAGTTTATTGCTTACTGCCTGAGGTGTCCCTACCGGGGAATGCCGACGGGGCTGCCCAGGACTTTTTGTAGGCCAGAGCACTCTCCTTTCTCAAGGGCGCTGGCTTTTCCGACCCGACCTTGGGTCACATCTTACCTTGTAGGAATAAGATAAAACTGGCCCTGTGCCCAATCTCCTGGGGAGGTAAATAAACGGCTTCTTGGCCTTTTGGCTGGGATCAAAGTGTAGTATCTGTTCCGATGGATACTACACCCTATAGACCGGTATCGTCTTGGCCTTCGGGTCTTGATTCCGCCAGTCTGTGGGTTTGTCCTGTGTAGTTCTATGAAGTTCCACCCTCCCAGGCTTTGCCTTCTCACCCTTTGAGAAGGGATTAGTTTATTGATAATCGCCTGAGACGCCCCTACCGGGTAATGCCGACGGGGCTGCCCAGGCATTTTTTGTAGGCCAGAGCGCTGGCTTTTCAAATCCCACTTTCCTGACCTTGTGTCACATCTTACCGCTGTGGGAGGAAGATAAATATTATTTTCGTTTCTTTTTTTTTCCAGATGTGACTTCACCAAGGCCCACTGTGACTTCCCTGACCTCTCTGTGATCAACACTGGCATTTGCGCCGGGGACCTATACGCCGTCGAATATAGACGTCATAGCTTCATCAACCATCTCATCACGCCCTAGAATATTTAGTTTAATTGTTTTTGTTTTTTTTTGTTCTGTTTTTTTTTTTTAATTTTATTTTGTTATTTTAGTTTTTTTTTTTCTGTTGTTGTTTTCGGAAAACCTGAATTGAAACCGTGTCGGCATTCGACGAATTATTTGTAATTTTCTTCATTCTGACACCAAATTTTTGACCGACGAAATCTCCGGCCTTCCTGTATTGTTTGAAGTTTGGAAATAAAGTGTTTCGATTTGCTTTTACTTCTGCGTTATTTAAAACATTAATTTTCGAACGATAAATTCTTCGGCCTTTTCTTCTTTTTCTTTTTCGTCTTTTTTTTTCTTCTTCTTCTTTTTCTTTTGTTTCTTTTTCTTCTTCTTCTTTTTCATCTTCTTTTTTTCTTCTTTTTCTTCTTTTTCGTCTTCTTTTTTTCTTCTTTTTCGTCTTCTTTTTCTTTTTCGTTTTTTTCTTTTTCGTTTTCTTCATCTTTTTTCTTCCTTTTCTTTTTCGTCTTTTCATTTTTGTCTTCTTCATTTTCGTCTTCTTTTTTTTTCTTCTTCTTCTTCATTTTCGTCTTTTTTTCTTCTTCTTCTTCTTCTTCTTCTTCTTCTTCATTTTCGTCTTTTTTTTTCTTCTTCTTCTTCTTCTTCTTCTTCATTTTCGTCTTCTTTTTTTTCTTCTTCTTCTTCTTCTTCATTTTCGTCTTTTTTTTCTTCTTCTTCTTCTTAATTTTCGTCTTCTTTTTTTCTTCTTTTTTTTCTTCTTCTTCCTCTTTTCCTTCTTTTTCGTCTTCTTTTTTCCCCATGCTTATCTCCTTTCTTTCTTCTTTCTTCAATCGTAGGCTTGTGTCTTTCAATCATAGGCGTGTCCCTTTTCTTCCTGAGATTCTCATAGGTGGCTCTGCTCTTGAGGAGACATCGACTCTGAAACTTCTTGGTCTTTCTCATCTAATCTTTTTTCGAGTTTATACATTAGATCCATTGCGCTTTCTGTCAACGGAAGAAGAAAAGGGAAATTCCAATCCTGACAGACATTTATTATTTCAAAATAAATATTATTTTAACTGTCAATTATACAGATTAATGTATATAGTAATAATTGGAATATTAATAATTGGAATATTAATAATTGGAATAGTAACAATTCGAATAGTAATAATTCGAATAGTAATAATTCGAATAGTAATAATTGGAACAGTAACAATTCGAATAGTAATAATTCGAATAGTAATAATTCGAATACTAATAATTGCAATAGTAATAATTGCAATACTAATAATGATAATAGTAATCATTAAAATAGTGCTAATTAGATTAGTAATAATTGGAATAGTAATAATTGCAATACTACTAATAATAATAGTAATAATTAAAATAGTAATAATTGGAATAGTGATAATTGGATTAGTAATAATTGGAATAGGAATAATTGTAATAGTGATAATACGAATAGTAATAATTGAAATAGTAATAATTAGAATAGTAATAATTGGAATAGTAATAATTAGAATAGTAATAATTGGAAAAGTTATAATAAGAATAGTAATAATTGGTATAGTTATAATTGGAATAGTAATAATATAATAGTAATAATTGAAATAGTAATAATGCGAATAGTAATAATTAGATAGTAATAATTGGCATAGTACTAATTAGAATAGTACTAATTGAAATAATACTAATTGCAATAGCAATTATCGAAATAGTACTAATGTGAATAATAATAATTAGAATAGTAATACTTGAAATAGTAATAAAAGGAATAGTTATTATGCGAATAGTAATAATGCGAATACTAATAATTCGAATAGTAATAATTGGAATAGTACAAATTAGAATAGTACCAATTGAAATAGTTCTAATAAGAACAGTCAACATTGGAATAGTAATAATTGTAATAGTACTAATTGGAATACTTCTAATTACATTAGTTATAATTGGAATAGTAAAAATTGGAATAGTACAAAATAGAATAGTAAAAATTGAAATATTACTAATTGGAATATTAATAATTGAAACAGTAATAATTGGAATAGTACAAATTAGAAAAGTAAAAATAGGAATAGTAATTGTTGGAATAGTAATACTTCGAATAATAATAATTGGAATAGTACCAATTAGAATAGAAAAAATTGGCTTAGTAATAATTGGAATAATACTAATTTGAAGAGTACTAATTGGATTAGTAATAATTGGATTAGTAATAATTGAGATAGTACTAATTGGAATAGTTCTACTTGGATTAGTAATACTTGGATCAGTAATAATTGGAATAGTTGTAACGCGAATAGTAATAATTGTAATTTTTATAATTGGAACAGTAATAATTGGAATAGCAATAATTTGAATGGTACTAATTGGAATCGTAATAATTGGAATATTATTAATTAGAATAGTAATCTTTGGATTAGTGAGTAATAATTGGCATAGTACTTTAAATATTACTAATTGGAATAGTAATAATTGAAACAGTACTAATTGGAATAGTAATAATTGGATTAGTAATAATTGGAATAGTAAAAATAAGAATAATACTAATTGGATTACTAATAGTTTGTATATTAATAATTGGAATAGTACAAATTAGAATTGTAAAAATAGAAATAGTAATATTAGGATTAGTAATAGTTTGAACAGTAATAATTGGAATGATAATATTTGGAATAGTTATTATGCGAATAGTAACAATGTGAATACTAATAATTCGAATAGTAATAATTGGAATAAAACAAATTAGAATAGTACCAATTGAAATAGTTCTAATTAGAATACTTCTAATTACATTAGTGATAATTGGAATAGTAAAAATTGTAATAGTACAAAATAGAATAGTAAAAATCGAAATAGTACTAATTGGAATATTAATCATTTAAACAGTAATAATTTGAATAGTACAAATTAGAAAAGTTACAATAAGAATATTAATAGTTGGAATAGTAATTATTGGAATAGTAATACTTCGAATAATTATAATTTGAATAGTACCAATTAGAATAGAAAAAATTGGCATAGTAATAATTGGAATAATACTTTATTTGAAGAGTACTAATTGGATTAGTAATAATTGGATTAGTAATAATTGAGATAGTACTAATTGGAATAGTTCTACTTGGAAGAGTAATACTTGGATTAGTAATAATTGGAATAGTTGTAATGCGAATAGTAATAATTGGAATACTTATAATTGGAACAGTAATAATTGGAATAGCAATAATTTGAATGGTACTAATTGGAATAGTAATAATTGGAATATTATTAATTAGAATAGTAATCTTTGGATGAGCGAGTTATAATTGGCATAGTAATTGAAATATTACTAATTGGAATAGTAATAATTGAAACAATACTAATTGGAATAGTAATAATTGGATTAGTAATAATGTGAATAGTAATAATAAGAATAGTACTAATTCGAATAGTAAACATTGGAATAGTACTAATTGGAATAGTTCTAATTGGAATAGTAATAATTGGAATCGTAATAATTGGAATAGTACAAATTAGAAAAGTAAAAATAGGAATAGTAATAGTTGGAATAGTAATAATTGGAATGATAATAATTGGAATAGTAATAATTAGAATGGTTATGCGAATAGTAATAATGCGAATACTAATAATTCGAATAGTAATAATTGGAATAATACTTTATTTGAAGAGTACTAATTGGATTAGTAATAATTGGATTAGTAATAATTGAGATAGTACTAATTGGAATAGTTCTACTTGGAAGAGTAATACTTGGATTAGTAATAATTGGAATAGTTGTAATGCGAATAGTAATAATTGGAATACTTATAATTGGAACAGTAATAATTGGAATAGCAATAATTTGAATGGTACTAATTGGAATAGTAATAATTGGAATATTATTAATTAGAATAGTAATCTTTGGATGAGCGAGTTATAATTGGCATAGTAATTTAAATATTACTAATTGGAATAGTAATAATTGAAATAATACTAATTGGAATAGTAATAATTGGATTAGTAATAATGTGAATAGTAATAATAAGAATAGTACTAATTCGAATAGTAAACATTGGAATAGTACTAATTGGAATAGTTCTAATTGGAATAGTAATAATTGGAATCGTAATAATTGGAATAGTACAAATTAGAAAAGTAAAAATAGGAATAGTAATAGTTGGAATAGTTATAATTGGAATGATAATAATTGGAATAGTAATAATTAGAATGGTTATGCGAATAGTAATAATGCGAATACTAATAATTCGAATAGTAATAATTGGAATAATACTTTATTTGAAGAGTACTAATTGGATTAGTAATAATTGGATTAGTAATAATTGAGATAGTACTAATTGGAATAGTTCTACTTGGAAGAGTAATACTTGGATTAGTAATAATTGGAATAGTTGTAATGCGAATAGTAATAATTGGAATACTTATAATTGGAACAGTAATAATTGGAATAGCAATAATTTGAATGGTACTAATTGGAATAGTAATAATTGGAATATTATTAATTAGAATAGTAATCTTTGGATGAGCGAGTTATAATTGGCATAGTAATTTAAATATTACTAATTGGAATAGTAATAATTGAAACAATACTAATTGGAATAGTAATAATTGGATTAGTAATAATGTGAATAGTAATAATAAGAATAGTACTAATTCGAATAGTAAACATTGGAATAGTACTAATTGGAATAGTTCTAATTGGAATAGTAATAATTGGAATCGTAATAATTGGAATAGTACAAATTAGAAAAGTAAAAATAGGAATAGTAATAGTTGGAATAGTAATAATTGGAATGATAATAATTGGAATAGTAATAATTGGAATGGTTATGCGAATAGTAATAATGCGAATACTAATAATTCGAATAGTAATAATTGGAATAGTACAAATAAGAATAGTACCAATTGAAATAGTTCTAATTTGAATAGTTAGAATTGGAATATTAATAATTGTAATAGTACTAATTGGAATACTTCTAATTTTAATAGTAATAATTGGAATAGTACTAATTTGAATAGTACAAAATAGAATAGTAAAAATGGAAATAGTAATTGGAATATTGATAATTAAAACAGTAACAATTGGAATAGTACAAATTAGAAAAGTTTAAATAAGAATAGTAATAGTTTAAATAGTAATAATGGAAATAGTAATAATTGGAATAGTAATAATTGGAATAGTACTAATTAAAATAGTACTAATTCGAATAGTAATAATTGCAATAGTAATAAATAGAATAGTAATAATTGAAAGAAATCAAATTGGATTAGTAATAATTGGAATAGTAATAATTAGAATAGTAATAATGAAAATAGAAATAATTGGAATAGTAATAATTGAAATGTTAATAATGCGAATAATAATAATTAGAACAGTAATAATTAGAATAGTAATAATTAGAATAGTACTAATTAGAGTAGTAATAATTGGAATAGTAATAATTGGAATAGTACTAATTGGAATAGTAATAATTGGAATAGTACTAATTGGAATAGTAATAATTGGAATAGTACTAATTGGAATAGTAATAATTGGAATAGTAATAATTGGAATAGTAATAATTGGAATAGTAATAATTGGAATAGTAATAATTGGAATAGTAATAATTGGAATAGTAATAATTAGATTAGTAATAATTAAAATAGTAACAATTGGAATAGTACTAATTGAAATAGTAATAATTGTAATAGTAATAATTGAAATAGTAATAATTGGCATAGTAATCATCGGAATAGGAATAATTGGAATTGTGCTAATTGGAATAGTAATAATTAGAGTACTACTCCAGAGAATGCTCCTAATTTCTGTGACTGCTCGGCTGCAGCGATCGGACAGGCTGCGGAAGCGTCCGGGCGTCGCTGGGTCGAAAACGACGCTGTAAACAAAACTGGAAAAAACAACTGACCAATCAGGTTGCTGCAAAGCAGGTTATAGCAAGCAGCCGATAATAATTGGAAGGAATCGCTAAGCAAAACGCAAAATGAATTTCCAGCAGTAGAGACATTCTTTTCGCGATCCAGGATAGAAATATCAACCATACTGAAACTAATCTACCTGTTGTCCCAGGATATGGCAACAGGGAAGAACCTACGCAAGGAATGCGGCGTACTGTCTCCAACCACACAAGTGGACTGGAAGAATTTTCTGCGGAAGGTCTGCATGGAACATCTGTCGCGCAACCCTCGGAGGCCCAGGGTATATAGTGGAAATAGACGAGTCTCTATTTAACCGCCATAAAAACAATGTTGGATGTGTTCTCCAGCCGCTTGTCCGGGTCTTCGGGGGATACGACCCCACAGAGAAGGAGGGTTTCCTGGTGACAGTGCCAAACAGGAATGCTGAAACCTTAACCCTTCCAATAATCAAACAGTACGTCGTACCTGGGACCACACGGTAGTATCCGATTGTTGGAGGGCCTATAACAGGTTAGGAGAGGAGGGGTATCAGTACTTTACGGTGAACCACAGCGAGAACTTTGTGGACCCGACAACGGGTGCTTGCACCAACCACGTCGAGAGGATATGGAAGGAAGCGAATTCCCCTCCCCCCCCAAAAAAAAATATATAACAAAAAACTTGCCTAATTGTAAAAAAAATAAAAAATGGTTCATTTTGCCGACTGAAACAATAATAAAAGAAGTTTATTTATAGTTCTTCAGCTATGGTTTGTTCATTTTTTTCAGTTTTTATAAAAATATATGCATTTTTTTCTTTCCGTATTCATCGTCTTATATTGTCGTCTGCCAACCTTCCATTTTTTACGATTTTCGGTTTTGTTTATACAGCCTCGTTTTCGTCTCGACAACCTCGTTTTCGACTCGGCAGCTCTCGGGCGCTTCCGCGACCTGCCCGATCGCTGCGGCGAGCAGTCACGGAAATGAGGCGCATTCTCTGGAGTAGTACCCTAATTAGTATAGTACCATGGCCATCCCTACTACAGGCCAGGCAATCATGCAACTGGGGTCTTTTACTGGGGGCCATGTGAATTTTCTTAAATATTCGATATAGAAGTTGCAAACAAAGGTAAAATTCCTCTGTGAGATTAGCTTGATGTTTTTATGCGTTTTACATAGCATATAATAAGAACCACAATGAGCTAATTGATAAATTTGACAATTATTGATGAATTCCTATAAATGAAGAGACAGGTAACTTTGAATAAACAAAGGCAAATGCATATTTCAATGAGTGATTTTTATTTCAATGTGGGATTTTTAAAAGAGAATTTGTACTTGTCTCAAAAGATCATGACTTGTATATTGTGGTTGAAAAAAAAAAGTTTGTTCAAATGTGATATGTGGTTTACTAACCAAAAATTTAAACTGTCCTCATTTTGATTGTTTTCAACACATTTTGGCTATAGTCTTCATTTCACATCAAAAAATTATCCAAAAACAAAGTTCAAACTAAAATTTCAATATCCAAATCTCTAGTGTTGTCTCGTAGTCGATTAATCTAAGCAAACAGATTCACTGAAATGGAAGATGAAATGAGATAATACAATGTCCATAGATTAAATAGAAGGTTTAGTTAATTAGGTTTAGGTGATCCTATAAAATGGACAGAGTTCACAGCAATGAGTTACGATAACCAGAATGTTCTGGCAAAACAAGGATGGCACTACTTACAAAAATGTCTATGGAAAGTTCTTCACCTCAAAATCTGAAAGTAGTAATTAAAATTTCCCACTGAACAGTGGTATCCAGTGGAACTTTTAAATCAACACGATCTATTCCTTTCAAAAACTTCCATACTCATGATAAAAAGCAGTATCATTGAATATTTCCTCCTCTGTAAGACAATCCTTTTGTGTGATATATCCTGCTATATAAAAAAGCAACATTTTAATATCTTTGGAGATACCAGTTTCTAGGTCTGGCAGGTGATAAAATGTTTTGTATGCCAATTCATCCAACAGATATCCGCATTATGAGCAAGTACGGCCTGAATCATGGCTATACTCTCTAACATCAACTTTCAACTGAAGAAGTAATTTTGTTTTTTGAATATGGAATTTCTGAATAACATTTTGTACGGTAATAAAATAAGTACCACCAGAATCTTGTCTCAATTTACAAAATTCAGTTTCAAGACAGTCGGTGGTAAATCCTCCAAGAATAACAAAATTGAACCCACTGTCAAGTAAATGTCAATTAAACAATTACATGTATGCTTGATAGCAATACTAGTGTCTCTTGTGAAGGATTTTACTCTCTTCCCTTGCTTTCCCCTCATTTGTTTTGCCAAACTTCCAAAATTTACAAGAAATGTCAAATTTCGATCTGATAATACGCGTTTCAATGGATCATTTGTCTTGACACTTCCATAAATATCTTTTACACTTACTATTTTCCAAAATTTCAAAACTTCTTCGATGAAAGTAAGTTTCTCTTGTATCATCATCTTGTAATAATGGATGAGTTTTCATTGCAGTTAGTCTCATCACAAAACACTTTCAAACAGTGGGAAACGTTTTGTCTCTCGACAGGTTTTGGAAGAACCGCTACTTCTGTTAGTTGTGATAACTTAACAAATTGATTTTTTTCATGCGCAAAAAGTTGTTTCACTATTTCCCATTTTGCTGTAATTTCTTTACCATCAGAATAAAACAGCAATTATATCCAGTTATTTCGAATACTACTATGTACATAATCGAAAAGCAAGTATATACCATTTTTAGTAACCCAAGGCTTATTTTTAACAGTATCAAATTTCTTGAATAAAGCTTGATTAGTCCGATTATTGTCACAAATAACTGCAATTACATTACCTTTCGAATGATTGACTAAATCAACAACATTTCTAACATTTTGAAACAAAAATTCCGAATTTAGTTTGGCAACTGGGATCATCTTAATCAAAACCTTTGGTCCACCATGTAAACATTTGATCATAATACCCAATACAGTTTTTGCTAATGCCTCTTCAGAATCTTTGGAAACACCAAATATGTTTCCCTCTTGATATTGAAAACTCACTTTAATATAAACTTCATCAACTAGGATGATACATTTTTTCTGTTTATCTGACAGTTTGCTAAACACATCACAAAGAAAATTCAGATCATCTACCTTCGAAACTTTTGAGGTCATATTCACTAGTGTTTTCATGCTGGGTAATTTGTAATGATCTCGAAGTTTGTTATAAAGAGACCGAGATGTGGCAAAATATTCAAATGCTCGGACAAGCATTTCCGACTCGTAAACTTTTTCGCCAACTATTCGTGGTGACATAACTTCGATATGTTGTCTCAAAACCTGTTTCTCTTGTTCAATTTTCAAGTTACTAAGGTAACGAATTGCTTTCTCAATTTGAGACCAATGTTGAAACTTATTTATTCTGTTTTTCAACAGAGAAGAAATGTGTGTGAGTATACTTGCATGGTAACATTCAAACGTTAAGTTTTCAAAAATTTTAATCAAAAACATTGGAATACTTTCAGTAAAAAAATGACAAGACTGGATGAACTGTTGATTGTTAGAATTGTAGCAGGTAACTGCTGGCGCAAAATCATGATGGTCAATATCAGCACACAAATTTGTAAAAATTATCAATTCTATCTTTATCTAAAAAATGTGCAAACTCCTCATTTTGTACACTTCGCACAGAAGCGGAACTTATTTTTGTTGTCCTTGGTTTTGGTAAAGGACTTGGTATCACACTTGATGGCAAATTATTAAATATTGATCTTTGGGTCGTGCTTTTCCCATAACAAACACAGTTTCATAACCAGGTGGAAAATGCCTTTCACAAACAACAGTGTCTGAGTGGTTAGGAGTGTTAGCTCTTGGTATTACCTTTAACCATCTTTCTCTCTCATCTTGATCTTTGGGGAGACGAAACACTCGGACCTTATTTTACTCATTATAATTGCCTTGACAGGCTGTCACATAACACTTTTTGAGCATTTTGAGAAATATTCAACACATTATATTAAAATAAAAAAAATAAAAGTGATATTTCGTGAATTAACAGAGAGCTGTTTACATGTAAATAAAGTAAACTTCCTAAGAATATATGAATAATTTGAAAATCAGAATGTACGATTTATTAACAAATTCTAAAAGACAATACTTTTTTAAAACTGAAAAAAAAGTAAAAGTGATATTTCGTCAATGAACAGAGCTGTTTAGATGTAAATAAAACGTTAAAACATTTATAGTATACTGTAAGAAAAAAAAAGGAAAGTGATACATATCGTTGCTGGAGCCAGCCTTCAAGTGTGTGGGTGGGGAAACACCAACAAGAGCAGAAAATAAGAGGTGATACTTATATGTGTTAAGATGGGGGTGGCAGGTTGTTAGAAACCTATAAATAGAGGTTCTACCTCTCAGTTGTGAGTTGTGTGATCTGTTGTGTAGTGTTCAGTTCAGCAGTTGAGTTGAACTGTTAGAAGTGTTATTGTGTTCCAGAGCTTGGAGGAGACCAGAATTAGTACAGAATTCGACTCACTATAGACCAGACACTGGATCGTTACTCCTGCAGAGAAATCCGTTCTCTGCCCTATTACATATTGTTACCGGACCTATTGGTTGGGTCGCTAAGGGAGCAATTCCTTTTGCAACCCACCCCCAACTGCTGCCTCGGCCCCTTTTCAGGGTATTGACTTTGAAGTGGATCTTTTCTTACATAGGGATTTATTCCCACACATTGCAAAAAAAATTGATTTGACTAAGAAAGGTTTGGATTTGCAACCAACGGAAAAGAACGTTGCTGTGATACGAACTTGCCTTTCCCTTTAACAACCAAATGGCGGACCCAGTGAGCATGAGGGAGATAGAGAAACGAAGGACTCATCTTCAATGGAAGATAAGATCGACCATAAAGAGTCTAGAAAAGGAACAAATGTCGATGAAAGTGTTTTTGTCCTTTGAAAAGGATATCGAAGGATGGCTAGAAGATCTAGAAGAATATATAAAAGATTTGAAATTAAGAATGTACGATTTATTAACAAATTCTAAAAGACAATACTTTTTTAAAACTTTTTAAAAAAGTAAAAGTGATATTTCGTCAATGAACAGAGCTGTTTATATGTAAATAAAAAAAAATCAATTCTGACTTTTAACAGTATACTCACGAACTTATAATCCAAATGTAAATAATGACAAAATAACAGAACCTCAGCTGAAATAAATTTGATGAGTTAAAATTTAGTTTCGGAATGAAATTTGCTTGGACCAGTGACAACGAATGCTACCAGCTAAAAGTTTATCTGGTGACTGACTGGCTTTAAGCAGTCAGGCATGTGTCTAGCCGGCCTGTTATGGGTATGGCCATGTATAGTACTAATTGGAATAGTACTAATTAGTATAGTAATAATTGGAATAGTAATAATTTGAATAGTAATAATCGAAAAAGTAATAATTAAAATAGTATTAATTAGAATAGTAATAATTGGAATAGTAATAGTTGGAATAATGATAATTGGAATACTAAAAATTGGAATAGTAATAATTAAAATAGTAATAATTTTAATAGTAATAGTTGGATTAGTAATAATTGGGATAGTAATACTTTTAATTGGAATAATTGGAATAGTAATAATTGGATTAGTAATAATTAAAATAGTAATAATTGGAATAGTACAAATTTGAATAGTAATAATTAGAATAGTAATAATTGGAATAGTAATAATTTGAATAGTAATAATTTGAACAGTAATGATTGGAATAGTACTAATTAGAATAATACTTATTGGAATAGTAATAATTAGAATAGTAAAAATTAGAATAGTAATAATTGGAATAGTAATAATTAGAATAGTAAAAATTAGAATAGTAATAATTGCAATAGTAATAATTGGAATAGTAATAATTGGAATAGTAATAATTGGAATAGTAATAATTTGTATAGTACCTTATGTGATAGTAATAATGTGAATAGTAATAATATGAATACTAATAATAGTAATAATTGGAATATAATAATTAGAATAGTACTAATTGGAATAGTAATAATTGGAAAAGTAATAATTAGAATAGTACTAATTGGAATAGTACTAATTTGAATAGTACTAATTGGAATACTGATAATCGGAATAGTAATAATTGGAATAGTAATCATTACAATAGTAATAATTGAAATAGTAATAATCGTAATGGTAATAATTTTAATAGAAATAATTGGAATAGTAATAATTGGAATAGTAATAATTGTAATAGTAATAATTGGAATAGTAATTACTGGAATAGTAATAATTGGAATAGTAATTATTGGAATAGTAATAATTGTAATAGTAATAATTAGAATAGTAATTATTGGAATAGTAATAATTTGATTTGTAATAATTGAAATAGTAATAATTGGAATAGTAATAATTGGAATAGTAATTATTGGAATAGTAATAATTGTAATAGTAATAATTGGAATAGTAATTATTAGAATAGTAATAATTGGATTAGTAATAATTTAAATAGTACTAATTGGAATAGTACTAATTGGAATAGTAATAATTGGAATAGTAATAATTAGAATAGTAATAATTGGAATAGTAATAATTGTAATAGTACTAATTTGAATAGTAATAATTGTAATAGTAATAATTGGAATAGTAACAATTAAAAAAGTAATAATTAAAATAGTATTAATTGGAATAGTAATAATTGGAATAGTAATAGTTGGAATAGTGATAATTGGAATACTAAAAATTGGAATAGTAATAATTAAAATAGTAATAATTGGAATAGTAATAGTTCGATAAGTAATAATTGGGAGAGTAATACTTTCAATTGGAATAATTGGAATAGTAATAATTTGAATAGTAATAATTGTAATAGTACTAATTGGAATAGTAATAATTTGAACAGTAATAATTGGAATAGTACTAACTGGAATAATACTTATTGGAATAGTAATAATTACAATAGTAAAAATTAGAATAGTAATAATTGCAACAGTAATAATTGGAATAGTATTAATTGGAATAGTAATAATTGGAATAGTAATAATTGGAATAGTAATAATTTGTATAGTACCTAATGTGATAGTAATAATGTGAATAGTATTAATATGAATACTAATAATAGTAATAATTGAAATATAATAATTAAAATAGTACTAATTGGAATAGTAATAATTGGAAAAGTAATAATAAGAATAGTACTAATTGGAATAGGGCTAATTGGAATAGTACTAATTGGAATACTGATAATTGAAATAGTATTAATTGGAATAGTAATAATTACAATAGTAATAATTGAAATAGTAATAATTGTTATAGTAATAATTGTAATAGTAATAATTGGAATATTAATAATTGGAATAGTAATAATTAGATTAGTAATAATTAAAATAGTAATAATTGGAATAGTACTAATTGGAATAGTAATAATTGGAATAGTAATTATTAGAATAGTAATAATTGTAATAGTAATAATTGGTATAGTAATTACTGGAATAGTAATAATTGGATTAGTAATAATTAAAATAGTAATAATTGGAATAGTACAAATTTGAATAGTAATAATTAGAATAGTAATTATTGGAATAGTAATAGTAATAATTGGAATAGTAATTATTAGAATAGTAATAATTGGATTAGTAATAATTAAAATAGTACTAATTGGAATAGTACTAATTGGAATAGTAATGATTGGAATAGTACTAATTTTAATAGTAATAATTGTAATAGTAATAATTGGAATTGTAATAATTAGAATAGAAATAATTTGAGTAGTAACAATTGAAAAAGTAAAAATTAAAATAGTATTAATTGGAATAGTAATAATTGGAATAGTAATAGTATGAATAGTGATAATTGGAATACTAAAAATTGGAATAGTAATAATTAAAATAATAATAATTGGAATAGTAATAGTTTGATTAGTAATAATTGGGATAGTAATACTTTCAATTGGAATAATTAAAATAGTAATAATTTGAATAGTAATAATTGTAATAGTACTAATTTGAATGGTGATAATTTGAACAGTTATGATTGCAATAGTACTAATTAGAATGATACTTATTCGAATAGTAATAATTAAAATAGTAAAAATTAGAATAGTAATAATTGCAATAGTAATAATTGGTATAGTACTAATTGGAATAGTACTAATTGGAATAGTAATAATTGGAATAGTAATAATTTGTATAGTACCTAATGTGATAGTAATAATGCGAATAGTAATAATAAAAATACTAATAATAGTAATAATTGGAATATAATAATTAGAATAGTACTAATTGGAATAGTAATAATTGGAAAAGTAATAATTAGAATAGTACTAATTGGAATAGTACTAATTGGAATAGTACTAATTGGAATACTGATAATTGGAATAGTAATAATTGGAATAATAATAATTAGAATAGTAATAATTGAAATAGTAATAATTGTAATAGTTATAATTGTAATAGTAATAATTGGAATAGTAATAATTGGAATAGTAATAATTGGATTAGTAATAATTGGAATAGTTATAATTTGAATAGTAATAATTGGAATAGTAATAATTGGAATAGTAATAATTGGAATAGTAATTATTGGAATAATAATAATTGGATTAGTAATAATTAACATAGTACTAATTGGAATAGTACTAATTGGAATAGTAATAATTGGAATAGTAATAATTAGAATAGTAATAATTGGAATAGTAATAATTGGAATAGTACTAATTTGAATAGTAATAATTGTAAAAGTAATAATTGGAATAGTAATAATTAGAATAGTAATAATTGGTGTAGTAACAATTGAAAATGTAATAATTAAAATAGTATTAATTGGAATAGTAATAGTTGGAATAGTAATAATTGGAATAGTAATAGTTGGAATAGTGATAATTGGAATACTTAAAATTGGAATAGTAATAATTAAAATAGTAATAATTGGAATAGTAATAGTTGGATTAGTAATAATTGGGATAGTAATACTTTTAATTGGAATAATTGGAATAGTAATAATTTGAATAGTAATAATTGTAATAGTACTTATTTTAATAGTAATAATTTCAACAGTAATAATTGGAATAGTACTAATTGGAATAATACTTATTGGAATAGTAATAATTAGAATAGTAAAAATTAGAATAGTAATAATTACAATAGTAATAATTGGAATAGTACTAATTAGAATAGTAATAATTGGAATAGTAATAATTGTATAGTAATTATTGGAATAGTAATAATTGGAATAGTAATAATTGGATTAGTAATAATTAAAATAGTAATAATTGGAATAGTACTAATTGGAATAGTAATAATTGGAATAGTAATTATTGGAATAGTAATAATTGTAATAGTAATAATTGGAATAGTAATTATTGGAATAGTAATAATTGGATTAGTAATAATTAAAATAGTACTAATTGGAATAGTACTAATTGGAATAGTAATAATTGGAATAGTAATAATTAGAATTGTAATAATTGGAATAGTAATCATTGGAATAGTACTAATTGGAATAGTAATAATAGTAATAGTAATAATTGGAATAGTAATAATTAAAATAGTAATAATTGGATTAGTAATAATTAAAATAGTAATAATTGGAATAGTAATAATTGAAATAGTAATAATTGTAATAGTAATAATTGGAATAGTAATAATTAGAATAGTAATAATTGGAATAGTAATAATTGGAATAGTAATAATTGGAATAGTAATAATTGGAATAGTAATAATTAGAATAGTAATAATAGTAATAGTAATAATTGTAATAGTAATAATTGTAATAGTAATAATTGTAATAGTAATAATTGTATTAGTAATAATTGGAATAGTAATAATTGGAATAGTAATAATTGGAATAGTAATAATTGGAATAGTAATAATTGTAATAGTAATAATTGGAATAGTAATAATTGGAATAGTAATTATTGGAATAGTAATAATTGGAATAGTAATAATTAGAATAGTAATAATTGGAATAGTAATAATTGGAATAGTAATAATTGAAATAGTAATTATTTGAATAGTAATAATTGGATTAGTAATAATTTAAATAGTACTAATTGGAATAGTACTAATTGGAATAGTAATAATTGGAATAGTTATTATTAGAATAGTAATAATTGGAATAGTAATAATTGGAATAGTACTAATTGGAATAGTAATAATTGTAATAGTAATAATTGGAATAGTAATAATTAGAATAGTAATAATTGGAATAGTAATAATTGAAATAGTAATAATAGGAATAGTAATAATTGAAATAGTAATAATAGGAATAGTAATAATAGGAATAGTAATAATTGAAATAGTAATAATTGAAATAGTAATAATTGGAATAGTAATAATTGAAATAGTAATAATTGTAATAGTAATAATTGTAATAGTAATAATTGGAATAGTAATAATTGTAATAGTAATAATTGTAATAGTAATAATTGAAATAGTAATAATAGGAATAGTAATAATTGAAATAGTACTAATTGGAATAGTAATAATTGTAATAGTAATAATTGGAATAGTAATAATTAGAATAGTAATAATAGTAATAGTAATAATTGTAATAGTAATAATTTTAATAGTAATAATTGAAATAGTAATAATTGGAATAGTAATAATTGGAATAGTAATAATTGGAATAGTAATAATTGGAATAGTAATAATTAGAATAGTAATAATAGTAATAGTAATAATTGTAATAGTAATAATTGTAATAGTAATAATTGTAATAGTAATAATTGGAATAGTAATAATTGGAATAGTAATAATTGGATTAGTAATAATTAAAATAGTAATAATTGGAATAGTAATAATTGGAATAGTAATAATTGGAATAGTAATAATTGGAATAGTAATTATTGGAATAGTAATAATTGTAATAGTAATAATTGGAATAGTAATTATTGGAATAGTAATAATTGGATTAGTAATAATTAAAATAGTAATAATTGGATTAGTAATAATTAAAATAGTAATAATTGGAATAGTAATAATTGAAATAGTAATAATTGTAATAGTAATAATTGGAATAGTAATAATTAGAATAGTAATAATTGGAATAGTAATAATTGGAATAGTAATAATTGGAATAGTAATAATTAGAATAGTAATAATAGTAATAGTAATAATTGTAATAGTAATAATTGTAATAGTAATAATTGTAATAGTAATAATTGTAATAGTAATAATTGTATTAGTAATAATTGTAATAGTAATAATTGTAATAGTAATAATTGGAATAGTAATAATTAGAATAGTAATAATTGGAATAGTAATAATTGGAATAGTAATAATTGTAATAGTAATAATTGAAATAGTAATAATAGGAATAGTAATAATAGGAATAGTAATAATTGTAATACTAATAATTGTATTAGTAATAATTGAAATAGTAATAATTGAAATAATACTAATTGGAATAGTAATAATTTGTATAGTACCTAATGTGATAGTAATAATGTTTATAGTAATAATATGAATACTAATAATATTAATAATTGGAATATAATAATTAGAATAGTACTAATTGGAATAGTACTAATTGGAATACTGATAATTGGAATAGTAATAATCGGAATAGTAATAATTAGAATAGTAATAATTGTAATAGTAATAATTGTAATAGTAATAATTGTAATAGTAATAATTGAAATAGTAATAATAGGAATAGTAATAATTGTAATAGTAATAATTGTAATAGTAATAATTGAAATAGTAATAATAGGAATAGTAATAATTGAAATAGTACTAATTGGAATAGTAATAATTGTAATAGTAATAATTGGAATAGTAATAATTAGAATAGTAATAATAGTAATAGTAATAATTGTAATAGTAATAATTTGAATAGTAATAATTGAAATAGTAATAATTGGAATAGTAATAATTGGAATAGTAATAATTGGAATAGTAATAATTAGAATAGTAATAATAGTAATAGTAATAATTGTAATAGTAATAAGTGTAATAGTAATAATTGAAATAGTAATAATTGGAATAGTAATAATTGGAATAGTAATAATTGAAATAGTACTAATTGGAATAGTAATAATTGTAATAGTAATAATTGGAATAGTAATAATTGTAATAGTACTAATTGGAATAGTAATAATTGTAATAGTAATAATTGAAATAGTAATAATTGTAATAGTAATAATTGGAATAGTAATAATTAGAATAGTAATAATAGTAATAGTAATAATTGTAATAGTAATAATTTTAATAGTAATAATTGAAATAGTAATAATTGGAATAGTAATAATTGGAATAGTAATAATTGGAATAGTAATAATTGGAATAGTAATAATTAGAATAGTAATAATAGTAATAGTAATAATTGTAATAGTAATAATTGTAATAGTAATAATTGTAATAGTAATAATTGGAATAGTAATAATTGGAATAGTAATAATTGGATTAGTAATAATTAAAATAGTAATAATTGGAATAGTAATAATTAGAATAGTAATAATTGGAATAGTAATAATTGGAATAGTAATTATTGGAATAGTAATAATTGTAATAGTAATAATTGGAATAGTAATTATTGGAATAGTAATAATTGGATTAGTAATAATTAAAATAGTAATACTTGGATTAGTAATAATTAAAATAGTAATAATTGGAATAGTAATAATTGAAATAGTAATAATTGTAATAGTAATAATTGGAATAGTAATAATTAGAATAGTAATAGGTGGAATAGTAATAATTGGAATAGTAATAATTGGAATAGTAATAATTGGAATAGTAATAATTAGAATAGTAATAATAGTAATAGTAATAATTGTAATAGTAATAATTGTAATAGTAATAATTGTATTAGTAATAATTGTAATAGTAATAATTGTAATAGTAATAATTGGAATAGTAATAATTAGAATAGTAATAATTGGAATAGTAATAATTGGAATAGTAATAATTGTAATAGTAATAATTGAAATAGTAATAATAGGAATAGTAATAATAGGAATAGTAATAATTGTAATACTAATAATTGTAATAGTAATAATTGAAATAGTAATAATTGAAATAATACTAATTGGAATAGTAATAATTTGTATAGTACCTAATGTGATAGTAATAATGTTTATAGTAATAATATGAATACTAATAATATTAATAATTGGAATATAATAATTAGAATAGTACTAATTGGAATAGTACTAATTGGAATACTGATAATTGGAATAGTAATAATCGGAATAGTAATAATTAGAATAGTAATAATTGTAATAGTAATAATTGTAATAGTAATAATTGAAATAGTAATAATAGGAATAGTAATAATTGTAATAGTAATAATTGTAATAGTAATAATTGAAATAGTAATAATAGGAATAGTAATAATTGAAATAGTACTAATTGGAATAGTAATAATTGTAATAGTAATAATTGGAATAGTAATAATTAGAATAGTAATAATAGTAATAGTAATAATGGTAATAGTAATAATTTTAATAGTAATAATTGGAATAGTAATAATTGGAATAGTAATAATTGGAATAGTAATAATTGGAATAGTAATAATTAGAATAGTAATAATAGTAATAGTAATAATTGTAATAGTAATAATTGTAATAGTAATAATTGAAATAGTAATAATTGGAATAGTAATAATTGGAATAGTAATAATTGTAATAGTACTAATTGGAATAGTAATAATTGTAATAGTAATAATTGAAATAGTAATAATTGGAATAGTAATAATTGGAATAGTAATAATTGGAATAGTAATAATTGGAATAGTAATAATTTTAATAATAATAATTGTAATAGTAATAATTGGAATAGTAATAATTGTAATAGTAATAATAGTAATAGTAATAATTGAAATAGTAATAATTGGAATAGTAATAATTGAAATAGTAATAATTGGAATAGTAATAATTGTAATAGTAATAATTGAAATAGTAATAATTGAAATAGTAATAATTGGAATAGTAATAATTGAAATAGTAATAATTGTAATAGTAATAATTGTAATAGTAATAATTGGAATAGTAATAATTGTAATAGTAATAATTGTAATAGTAATAATTGAAATAGTAATAATAGGAATAGTAATAATTGAAATAGTACTAATTGGAATAGTAATAATTGGAATAGTAATAATTGGAATAGTAATAATTAGAATAGTAATAATAGTAATAGTAATAATTGTAATAGTAATAATTTTAATAGTAATAATTGAAATAGTAATAATTGGAATAGTAATAATTGGAATAGTAATAATTGTAATAGTACTAATTGGAATAGTAATAATTGTAATAGTAATAATTGTAATAGTAATAATTTAAATAGTAATAATAGGAATAGAAATAATTGAAATAGTAATAATTGGAATAGTAATAATTGGAATAGTAATAATTGTAATAGTACTAATTGGAATAGTAATAATTGTAATAGTAATAATTGGAATAGTAATAATAGTAATAGTAATAATTGTAATAGTAATAATTGTAATAGTAATAATTGTAATAGTAATAATTGAAATAGTAATAATAGGAATAGTAATAATTGGAATAGTAATAATTGGAATAGTAATAATTGGAATAGTAATAATTGGAATAGTAATAATTAGAATAGTAATAATTGTAATAGTAATAATTGGAATAGTAATAATTGGAATAGTAATAATAGTAATAGTAATAATAGGAATGCTAATAATTGGAATAGTAATTATTGGAATAGTAATAATTGTAATAGTAATAATTGTAATAGTAATAATTGTAATAGTAATAATTGTAATAGTAATAATTGAAATAGTAATAATTTAAATAGTAATAATTGGAATAGTAATAATTGGAATTGGATAATCATCATGCGTAAGTCAAGTAGATGTTAGAAAATGTGTTATTATCAACGTTACGTCAACGAGAGATAAAACATGTGTGTCTACACCTGTTAAGTTGTCTTATAATTTTTTACAAATCACGAAAAAAACGTGCCATCCTTGTTTAAAGGTCACCAAAGATGACCTTATCGGAAATGGCAAATGGACAAATAACTTTCTCTACTGGGTGAGAAAAACGACAGGCGATGAATACTGTGAAAAGGCTTTATCGTCATTCATTAACAATTAATTCAATTTATACATATGAGTCTCCAATAATTGTTATATATCTCTACTAGAAAAATACCCGTCCCATGTCGAGTAAAATGAATTCCCTGAACAGAACAGTTTTGCACCACTTTTATGTCCCCTTACGAAGATTCAAATTAAGATATAATGTGAAAAAGCATTACATGATTTTGATTCTAGAAAAGGTCTAAAATTTAAGGCTGAAGCTTAAGGGGTCTTAAGAAGAAATTGAAATTATGGGGATCTTGCTTAATTGGTGTCCAATGAATATGGATCAAATTTAATGCAAATCTGCAATATTTGAAATTTAAAATTCCTCAAATAAACTGAAATTTGAGAAACATTTATTAATTAATGTCTAATGCCTATTGTTCTAATTTCACAAAAATCTGAGGTATCTTGATGTTCACGAAAGGCTCCACCTTCGTTTTACCGTATTTGTTAAGTAAACTAAATATAGCCCACATTACTCATCCTTACACGTAGCAGCTGTGTTCCAAAATCCATAATGATCGGTTAATTAGTTTAGGAGTGAATCCTGTACATACAAATATATAAACATATACACATAGTTAACTTTCTTTGCGATAATCATATCTCGTTCTTGTTAGCTCTTTACATCAAGTGGCTACATGCCATGTCTGGAGCGATTTCCATTGAAAAAAATCGCCTGTGTATCACTACGGGAGTTTGTACATGCCTGTTTTAGCCAACCGAACCACATACCATTCACCACGCAAGAGATTACATGTTAGTACAAAAGGAAATAGATTATAACCATGTGACTGCTGCGCGTCATTCAATCTAAAATATGAGTTATTTCCCCTTTATGATTTTTTATTTTAGGTGATTATTAAAAAATAATTCATATTAGCAGTCGTCTGGACCGGACTAAGTAATTTAAAAAATAAATTGTAACTAAGAACGTTATTATATTGCTAATAACATGGTATAACAATAACAAATGAAAATCGCCTAGTCAGAAGTTTGATTTGCTATTTTTAAAAGCTATTTGGATCTGACTTTGAAAATCCGACAAGATAACTTTATATGTTGGATAAATAAGGGCTTCTATATTCCCAGACCACCAACTGCGACTCCCCACGCCATTCTGTGTCTTTATTCAGTATTGAGACCAGAAACTAGTTTGCAATGTCCTAAATAAAAATATTAGACCGTCAGCTGGCCATTATCCCACTCAACAGAGCCAAGTTTGCCTTAAATAATCTCCCCTCCCACAAAAAAAAGAATGCGGTAATCTTGTTGAAAGACGCGCGCTTTTCGGGAATTAGTCCTTTCCGCTTTTGTTTCGTTTGTTTTAGGGCATATTAACCCTGTTGGGCTTATTTAATGCTGAATGTCATTTTGGTTGTTTTGTTTTACGTAAAATCAAACCTTTTTGTACGGGTTATTTAATGGCGAATCCAGTAATTGGTAAACGTTTTCATGCTTCAATGTCTAAATATCTTCAAATATTAATCTAAACTGTTTCGTTTCGTTGTTTTGTTTTATTGGAATTTATTAAAGCCCCCCTCACTGATTGCCATGTCCCTTAAGGGTCTCACGGATTGGCTGTCAGACATTGCAACCCCTATT
>OY744549.1:3090443-3127943 GCA_963556195.1 Sepiola atlantica
AATAACAATAATAATAATAATAATAATAGTATTAAAAATATATATATATATATATATATATATATATATATATATATACAGGGCTTTACGTGCTCCACTACTTTTGGAGCTGCTCCCGCTCCTGCTCCAACGCTCAAAATTGGAGCTGGCTCCTCTCACGCTCCCTATTTTCAAAAAGGAGCCGCTCCAGCTCAAACTCCTATAAAAAAGGAGCGGCTCTTTTTCAGCGCTCCATAACGAAAATGTACCTTATTTTATAAACGTTATATTCTGCCAATGAGGTGGGCGTCAAAGGATCTCGTCAATATGGGTGTAAGTGTAAGACCGTAAGATAATATTTGACAAAATCTCGCTAATATTTTGAGATGTGCTAGGGTTATAGGAGAACATGTCGGATGAAGCATACGTAAATTTTCGTTTCCTGAAGTATAAAATCGAAATAGAAAAATCCCTGAAGTATTTTAAAACAATTTTAATTTTCATTATATTAACAACCTATTTTTTCAGGGGAGAAAAATTTGGCCCGATATTTTTTCTTTTTTTTTTTTTTTTGGAAGAGAATTTTCATTTTTTTTTTAAGTAAATAAAGTTTTACTTTTATACATTATTAGTGATTATTTTCTTTTTAAAGAAAACATTTCTCTGGGAGAGAAGAGACAGCCAGGACAACATTAATCGTCGTGCTGTTGTTTAATATTTGTTTGCTTTACGAACGTAACAATATTGTATAATGCATATTATTATTTACCACAGAGAAACGCGCAAGTACTTTCAAACAAATCGATTTATCCATTGAAGTTTGTTTTTTTTAAATTGAATAAAAAAAATTTTTTCATGAGCTGCCCCCCCCCTCCCCCCCAAAAAAAATCAATATATTGTCAATAAACAATTCAGAGATCCATTTAATGTCTTACAATTTCATACAAAATATCTGGCCTATACCTTGGGAGTTAAAAAATGAATTTAGGAAAACTCGTCAAAGGAAAACTCGGCAACGGAAAACTCGGCCACGGAAAACTCGGCAATGGAAAATTCAGCAACGGAAAATTCGGCAATTTTGGCCAAGTAGGAAAATTCGACAATTATCGAATAAATATCGATTGAAAATAGATTTTAGAACCGTTTTTACAGGAGATATACTTGTAAATACGGGGCTACCCCCCTCTCCAGTGAAAAACATTTTTCATATGATTTTTCTGGTACTTGTGCAGTTTACGAACCGGGCTATTTTTAGATAAGATTTTCAAGTTAAATTACATTTTTACGATATCTTTTGTTCATTAAATTATTAGGTGAAAGTACAGAATAGTTAACAAAGCCCCCCCTCACTCCATGTTAAAAATGGCTTTCTAAATAATGTTATTTCAACCCGGTTCGTAATTACGCTACGAAATTAAAGGTTTGGACCGGGTTATTTTTTACATAAATTTTCCAGTTAAATTGAATTTTTACGATATCTTCTGTTTATTAAATCATGGACGGCGGCATCGGGGGGTGAGGGGGCTTCAGCCCCCCCCCCCCAATTTACGGTCATCAATAATTAAGTTGATATGCATGTGTTTAACCAGCGCCCCCACCGACTTTTTAGGAGAGCCCCCACTTTTATAACTGTCCCGCCGGTCCTGTAAATTGTTACGTGAAAGTACAGAATAGTTAACAAAGAGCCCCCCCCCCCATTTTTAAATTGTTTCAGCGGACTGAACATTCATTTTTCACTCCTCACCAAGTACGGACGTCCACCCAGTAGTGGCTATTATTTTCTTCCTTTTTCCCATATGTCAACCCTACATGTGTCTGTACTTGCATGACATTTTTCTCTATATTATCATCCTGATGAAGTCTTATAAATAAAGACGAAACGTTGATGTACACATAAAAAACATCCATTTTTTGGTTTTCCTTTTTCATTTTCCCATATATATATATATATATATATATATATATATATATATATATATATATATATATATATATATATATATATATATGAGAAAGGAAGGATGAAGGTAATCCGACGTAATGGGAAATGAAAAAGGAAAAACCAAAAAGATGTTTTTTTATGTATTCATTAACGTTTCGTCTTTATTGTAAGAATTCCCTAGGATTATAATTTTAAGAAAAATGTCATGCAAATATATATCTGTGTGTGTGTGTGAGAGAGAGAGGGGGGGGGAATAAATGAAACCCTGGGCAACCCGTAAACTATGACAGACCATAAATCCAAAGACACATCAGTAAACTAATATTTTAAAAATAAAATGAGACTTATATCCCTGTGAAAGACGGGGCAAAATGTAATAAACCCTTCATCGCCTCAGGAGGGGCAGGTAATGCCTTGGAGGATGGCCCCTAATATAGAAAAGATACTACACTTTGATCCTAGCTTGAAGTCCAGATAACAAAAGTAGCCCAAAAAGATTTTTTTCTAAATCAAACTTAGCGGATATATAAACGTTTATCTTCGAAGAATAAGGACAACAAATCTGATTACGAATCAGGGTACATTATAAAAACAGGTCAGGGCTTTTTTTTTAAGATGCGTCCATTCGATATGCGCGTTTAGCGGTGAAAATGCTATTTCAAATTCAAGCTTGACAGACTGACGGTTGAAATTAAGAGCGACAGACCAACGAAAATGAAATTTAAAACTGAACGATGAAAGAACAACAGAAAATGTTATTTTAATCTTAAGCGTGACGGACCAGCGTAAATGCTATTTTGAACATAAACACGACAGACTTAAAACTTAAGCGTGACAGACGGACGAAAATTCTGTTTTAAAACTTAAGCGTGACGGACCAGTGTAAATGCTATTTAAAACTTAAGCGTGACAGACCAACGGAAATTCTATTTAAAACTTAAGCGTGACAGACCAACGGAAATTATATTTAAAACTTAAGCGTGACAGACCAACGGAAATTCTATTTAAAATTTAAGCGTGACAGACCAACGGAAATTCTATTTAAAACTTTAGCGTGACAGACCAACGGAAATTCTATTTAAAACTTAAGCGTGACAGATCAACGAAAATTCTATTTAAAACTGAAGCGTGACAGACCAACGGAAATTCTATTTAAAACTTTAGCGTGACAGACCAACGAAAATTCTATTTAAAACTTAAGCGTGACAGACCAACGGAAATTCTATTTAAAACTTAAGCGTGACAGACCAACGAAAATTCTATTTAAAACTTAAGCGTGACAGATCAACGAAAATTCTATTTAAAACTTAAGCGTGACAGACCAACGGAAATTCTATTTAAAACTTAAGCGTGACAGATCAACGGAAATTCTATTTAAAACTTAAGCGTGACAGACCAACGGAAATTCTATTTAAAACTTAAGCGTGACAGACCAACGGAAATTCTATTTAAAACTTAAGCGTGACAGACCAACGGAAATTCTATTTAAAACTTTAGCGTGACAGACCAACGAAAATTCTGTTTTAAAACTTTAGCGTGACAGATCAACGGAAATTCTATTTAAAACTTAAGCGTGACATATATACGAAAATTCTATTTAAAACTTAAGCGTGACAGACCAACGGAAATTCTATTTAAAACTTAAGCGTGACAGACCAACGAAAATTCTATTTAAAACTTTAGCGTGACAGACCAACGGAAATTCTATTTAAAACTTTAGCGTGACAGATCAACGAAAATTCTATTTAAAACTTTAGCATGACAGATCAACGAAAATTCTATTTAAAACTTAAGCGTGACAGACCAACGAAAATTCTGTTTAAAACTTAAGCGTGACAGACCAACAGAAATTCTTTATAAAACTTTAGCGTGACAGATCAACGGAAATTCTTTATAAAACTTTAGCGTGACAGACCAACGGAAATTCTATTTAAAACTTTAGCGTGACAGACCAACAGAAATTCTTTATAAAACTTTAGCGTGACAGATCAACGGAAATTCTATTTAAAACTTTAGCGTGACAGACCAACGGAAATTCTATTTAAAACTTTAGCGTGACAGACCAACAGAAATTCTTTATAAAACTTTAGCGTGATAGATCAACGGAAATTCTATTTAAAACTTAAGCGTGACAGACCAACGGAAATTCTATTTAAAACTTAAGCGTGACAGACGAACGGAAATTCTATTTAAAACTTAAGCATGACAGACCAACGAAAATTCTATTTAAAACTTTAGCGTGACAGATCAACGAAAATTCTATTTAAAACTTAAGCGTGACAGATCAACGAAAATTCTATTTAAAACTTAAGCATGACAGATCAACGAAAATTCTATTTAAAACTTAAGCATGACAGATCAACGAATATTCTGTTTTAAAACTTAAGCGTGACAGACCAACAGAAATTCTTTATAAAACTTTAGCGTGACAGACCAACGGAAATTCTATTTAAAACTTAAGCGTGACAGACCAACGAAAATTCTATTTAAAACTTAAGCATGACAGATCAACGAAAATTCTATTTAAAACTTAAGCATGACAGATCAACGAATATTCTGTTTTAAAACTTAAGCGTGACAGACCAACAGAAATTCTTTTTAAAACTTAAGCGTGACAGACCGACGAAAATTCTATTTAAAACTTGAACGTGACAGACAAATATGAGCGTGACAGCTCGACGTATAGATAGTCTCCTATAGAAACACTAGGACGTATCTAAAATAAGATGCGTCTATTTAATGTGCGCGGTTAGCGATGAAAATGTCACTCGTGACGTAATCCTCTACCTGTATAAGAGCCAAATACGTCCTCAGATGGGGAGGTACTGTTGCCACATCTGGGGAGGTGCTGCTCAAAGCACCTTTCCTGGCTTGACAGACTACAAAACCGACTTTGAAATCTAGTGGACGATGTCTTATTTTTCACCCTACTACGTCTTTCTCACAGAAGAGATGTTGCTAGTCTTTCTCTGCTCTATCGTTATTTTCATGGCAGGTGCTCGACTGAGCTCCAACCTCTGGTTTCCCCCCCCCCCTCTCGTAAAACATTGACAATAAAATCACGTCTTCCTACAACCAATGTCAATAAATTCCATCTCTCTCTCTCTCTCTCTCTATCTCTCTATCTATCTATCTATCTATCTATCTATCTATCTATCTCTTTATCTATCTCTATCTCTTTCTCTTTCTCTTTTTCTTTCTCTTTCTCTTTCTCTTTCTCTCTATCTCTCTCTCTCTCTCTCTCTCTCTCTCTATATATATATATATATATATATATATATATATATATATATATATATATATATATATATAACTTCTTTGTAATATAACAGGAAAAATCCCAGCAGAGTGCTCGATTAATTAAGAATTAAAGTTAAAAATTAAAAATTAAGAGCATAATATTTATTTATTTTGGTACAGAAAAATAAGTACAAAATTCGTACCGTCGGTTTCAAGCTCGGAAAGTCTTAGCCATCCGGCTCTCTTCAGCTTGTGTTGTCAGAGAGACTTTCCGAGCTTTAAACCGACGGTACGAATGTTGTACTAATTTTTCTGTACCAAAATAAATAAATATATATATATATATATATATATATATATATATATATATATATATCTGCCTAAAACTAAACGAAACTTCCATGGGCAGAGTTTCTTTCCTAGAACTACCCGGCTTTGGAACACAATAGCGCAGAGCTGCTTCCCAGCTGACTACAACATAGTCGTTTTCAAGTCCAATGTAAACAAATTCTGCCAAACTTCCACCACGATCACCGATTATCACGGTGTTTTCTCACCGTCCACCTGACAAACCCATTCACCCTTATCCTCGAGCGGCTTTTGGGACTTGATAAATTGTGACTCCTTAGTAAAGAAAAGGACGCTGGGGTTGCACAGATTTGTGGTGGACCCGGATAACCTGCCAGACATGGACCTGTAGCAATTACCTCCTCCTTCCACACATAACTGCACCGGTTGGCCGTTAGGTGTCGCTTATTCACCGACAGGTGGCGCTGAAAAGCGACACCAGAGTTATCTGCCCTTCTGAGTATAAAATCCGGTGCAAACGAAAAATCACCCTCTTTTTCATTCAACAGCCTCGCAGAGACGACCCCTTGGCACCAGCTGGGACGCATCGCCGAGAACACCGACGAGGAACCCGGAAAAGCTCTTTCTCCTGCTACCGTCGCCTCACTCGAAGAAACCCCACGGGCAGCCCGGACAACCATTACATTTTTCCTCTTCCTCAACCGGACACCGTCCAACTCTCTCTTCGAACTATACCAAACGGTATAGGTATCCTTGAGTCAATAAAAAAAACCTTTTCTGTTGCCTATTACTCAGTTGTTCGTTCAATTCATTTCGTACGATAAATGTAAGGAAGGGACAAACTATCCCTTCCATTACAGACCTCCCTCGCCGGCAGTGGACAATGCTCAACCGCCTCAGGACAGGTGTCGGCCGTTTCGTCGCGACCATGAAAGGATGGAGACTCAGGGACTCGGCTGTCTGCGGCTGTGGTCACTCTGAACAGACAGTAGACCACATCATCGAGTCATGCCTTAAGCATCAACCACCCAACGGCGAAGCCGGCATAGCTGCGCTAGACAACAAAACATTAGCATGGCTTTCCTCAACCGATATTTCTTTAAAAATATTGATCTGTATATTTCAGAAAAATAACATATTTTTCACAAGCAATTTCATGTAAATATATAGTCCGGCTCTATTTGACTCGGTACTTTCTCCAAAAGGAACACTTGAACGAATAACGGTGATTTTTTTAACTCCATTCTTCATCTGTTTTTATTTCGTGAGCCGTTGATGATTGAAATACTATAGCCGCATTTTAAAAGATAGCAGGATAGTCCATCTCGATGAAACCGCGGTACGTCTCTGAAATATGTAAGATATAGATTTTAAATAAATAATTTGTATATTAGCTCTCACCTTTTACGATCAAGAACTTTTTAAATACTAACTTAATTTTTATTTTTCACCGAGTGCTCTCAATACTTTTTAGGTACTGATATCGATCCTGAACCAGTTTTCGTGAGGTTCGACTCGGAAGCGTTCGGTTGTCCTACGCAAACGCCCGAGAGTTGACGAGCCGATTTGTACCAGACGACAATTTTGATACGGTGCTGCGTCCTATGATAATAATGTTTTGCTTGTTTTGTTTTTGTTGTTGTTAGGGTTTAGGGTTAGGGTTAAAGATATTTATTTGATAACAGTAATTTCGCTCTGTTTTGCTTGTTTTATTTGTTTTGTTGTTTAAAAAATTTCTTGCAACTATAAACTAATAATTATAGGACGCAGCAACGTATCAAAATTTAAAAAAAATATTTATTTGATAACAGTAACTTCGCTATGTTTTGCTTGTTTTGTTTTTTTGTTGTTTTTTTGTTTGTTTGTTTTTTTGTTTCTTTTAGAAAATTTATTGAAAATATAACTTACAATCACAGGGCGCAGCACCGTATCAAAATTGTCGTCTGGTACAAATCGGCTCGTCAACACTCGGGCGTTTGCGTAAGACAACCTAACCCTAACCCGAATCGAAACTCACGGTTCAGGATCGATATCAGTACCACTTTTTATATTAAACTTATCTTTTTAAATATGAAGAGCTTGAAAATGTTGTTTATAAGTTTATCTAACAATGCGTTTGTGTGTGAATTTAAATGAAGCATTCTCTGTAAATGATGACAACCAACCCTAACCCAACCATAACCTTAACGACCATACATTAAAAGAATAAAATCACTTCCCTGTGTATGTTGGCACGGAATTTGATAAGGAAGAATCTTGGTAGAATTCAGATTCATATACTTTTAAAAATTAAGAGTTGCCTTTTTTTTCTTTTCTTTCTTATCATTCCGTTTTTGCTGGAGATGGGGCATCCTACCGGATGCCAGACATTCACCGCCTATTTCAGACACTCCAGCCTAGAGATCTTCTTCAAAGATAAACTTTGTGAAAATACAGTTTACACGAATACAGCTCCCCTCTTTTGTTTCATTTTACTTCAGTCGAAGTTCTCAGAAATCAAGGGTCCCCTTCCTGGTTCTAACATTTGATCTTTATATGAGATACATAGATATTCGAATATTTTATTAAAGTTCTCCTTTATTTCTCAAACGTTGAGTTAGTAAAGAAGTTAAGAACATTAATTTTCATCTCCCAAATTGACCAGTTAACTATGGTGTAGTGTATCTTTCTTGTGGTCTCTTGGTCTTACCGGATTCAAGGACAAGAATTCATCTAGTCTGGTGGAGTATCCAACTTAGTGCTGTAACTTGAGGTAACATTACTTGGAGAAGATGCACCATTCCTTGTATGAGCTATTGTATAGCCGTGTCGAGGGGATCTTATTTGAGCTTCGAATACTATGTTATTTTGAATATTTGGTCAGGGTTTACTTGTAGGGTGAAGTATCCTCATGTCAGGTTGTCCTGACAAACCCTTGTACAGAGAGACCGAAGACACTCGAGGACAGTGTCTAGTAGGTAATTCAACCTTTCCTAATATATATATATATATATATATATATATATATATATATATATATATATATATATATATATATATATATATATATATATATATATATTAGGAAAGGTTGAATTACCTACTAGACACTGTCCTCGAGTGTCTTCGGTCTCTCTGTACTATATATATATATATATATATATATATATATATATATATATATATATATATATATATATTCACTCTTGTTTCATTTTACTTCAATCGAAGTTCTCAGAAATCAAGGGTTCGCTTTCTGGAAGTATTATAATGTTGATTAGACCTCTTTTGGGAAAAGGTCGGGTAACATATAATAGAAATATATCAAGAGTCGTACACAGTCCAAACGGTGACTTGGATAACATCTCCTTTTGTCTCGTGACGAGAGTTGCCTCTCTTCCATGCCCTTGGGGCATCTCATTCTCCTACCTCAGGAGGGGTACTAGCTTACTCCACATCAGGGGCTGACACTTGATCTCTATATGAGATACATAGATATTCGAATATTCTATTAAAGTTCTCCTTCATTTCTCAATTTATTTCTTGTGGTCTCTTGGTCTTACCGGATTCCAAGACAAGAATTCATAAATGTATCTCGTTTGTGTGTGAATTTAAATGCTGTGAAGCAAACGAAAGAAGAAGAAGAAGAAGAAAAAAAAAGAAGAAAAAAGAAGACGAAGAAGTAAGCGTGACAGACCAACGAAAATGCTATTTAAAACTTAAGCGTGACAGACCAACGAAAATTCTGTTTTAAAATAAAAATCGACAATCTCTTATATTTTAAACCAACGGACGGACAAAGCTCCTCATCGACATGAAAGGACGTATCTAAACGAGAACAAGATTCTTTTTTATCGACCCGATAAATCGAACAGTCAGGTGTGAATTTTCCAAACGAGTTTAATCACAGATTGGTGAAAACAACGATATACTTATCGGCGCTACCTACATACGATAAGAGGGGGGGGGGCTGCTGAAAGGGCCTTGAAAAAAAAAAAGGTTCCAACAGCGATCCGGCGGGTGCTTCCTTACTTTTATTTATTTATTTATTTATTTTGTCCCCGTTCAAGCAGATGTTCACAGGTGTAAAATAACCTATTACGATGTTACTTACATGAAAAGAAACAAAACTACTTCCGGCCAACATACGATATCCACGCTGCTCTGAAATTAAGATGTTTTGAAAAGGAGGTTACATCCTCGAAATATCAGGAAAAAAAGTGGCACCGTATAAAACGTTATTGATTGAGGATGAAAGAGTAAATAAAAAATAAAACAATTATTACATACTATGTGTACCTACCTAGCGTTGCCCGGGATGCAGTGAAATCATTTGTGTTTTTATCATTTTTATTTGTTTGCATATTTTTTTTTAACTTAAGATAGACAACTCCTATTATATTCTTCATTTTAGAATGAGTTATCCCCTTGCTGATTTTTTTTATTTTTAAGTGACTAGTTTAAAATGTTTCCTATCAGCAGTCGTCTGCAGTAGACTAAATATTTTTTTTAACAAATTGTAGCTAATTGGGCTATTATATTGCCAATAACATGGTACAACAATAACAAATGAAAATTGGCTCGTCAGAAGCAAAGTTTTATTAGTCAGCTTAAATGCTATTTGGGTCTGACTTTGAAAATGAGACCACAACTCCTATTATATTCTTCATTTTAGAATGAGTTATCCCCTTGCTGATTTTTTTAATATTTTTAAGTGTTTTCTTATCAGCAGTCGTCTGCAGTGGACTAAATATTTTTTTTAACAAATTGTAGCTAATTGGGCTATTATATTGCCAATAACATTGTACAACAATAACAAATGAAAATTGGCTCGTCAGAAGTAAAGTTTTATTTGTCAGCTTAAATGCTATTTGGGTCTGACTTTGAAAATCCGACAAGATAACTTTATCTGTTAGTTAAATGCTGACATTGCGTTAAAGTGGGATAATTTCTCTGAATGGTGCTGATTAAAAAAGAGTAAACACATTAGATTATTTTTTTTATAAAAAAATAACTAGCAGGGATACCCAGCGTTGTCCGGGATCATACGTTACACAATATAATAATAGTTTTTACAAGTGTGTAACATTCTCAGTCACATAACTTTTTGAACACACCTCCCCTCTCAAGTGTCCTCTCCCCACTAACACTCTCTCTCTCTCTCTCTCTCTCTATATATATATATATATATATATATATATATATATATATATATATATATACACATATACATATACATATATATAGTGAATGCTTTTATTCAAACATGTACAAGGTCTGCTACACTGGCATGTCGATGTTATCGATCTACAGCTCTCAAGAGCTGTAGTCTCATCAGGCAGAAAATTATTTTTTGATCCAACCTGGTTGCTGAATTCCAGGGAGATTCTCCCTGGAATTCAGCAACCAGGTTGGATCAAAAAATAATTTTCTGCCTGATGAGACCTCAGCTCTTGAGAGCTGTAGATCGATAACATCGACATGCCAGTGTAGCAGACCTTGTACATGTTTGAATAAAAGCATTCACAATACAGCTCTATATTTTTTATTGAGCACTCTTTTATAAACCCGGTTTGATTCCCTTTGGATTTCTACCCTGTGGATTTTTACCCTACCTGGATTAATATATATATATATATATATATATATATATATATATATATATATATAATTATAAAAAGGAAAAAACTATACACACATTAAAGTTGTATACATTATAAATTATTTCGACCCCTTAATTAGGTCTCTTCAGACGTATAAACAACCACGTCAAAAAACCACGTGGTTGTTTATACGTCTGAAGAGACCTAATCAAGGGGTCGAAATAAGTTATAATGTATACAACCTTAATGTGTGTATAGTTTTTTCTTTTTTATAATTCTGTTTTGCTCTGTTTAAATTACATTGAGCTCTGTTATTCGGATTCTCAACACAAAATTGAAATCTACACACTAATATATATATATATATATATATATATCTTTCCCTCTCTAGCAACTGGTTAAATAAAAAAAAATAATAATTTACCTCCCCAGGAGGTTAGGCACAAGGCCAATTTGATCTTACTCCCACAAGTAAGATGTGACCCAAGGTCGGATCGGGAAAGTGGGGTTTGAAAATCCAGCGCCCGAGAAGGTGAGCACTCTGGCCATTAAAAATTGCCTGGGCAGCCCCGTCGGCATTCCCCGGTAGGGCCGCCTCAGGCAGTAAGCAATAAACTTACTCCTTCTCAAAGAGGGGAGGCAAAGTCTGGGAGGGTGGACCTCCTAGAACTGCACAGGACAGACCCATTGACCGGCGGAATCAAGAGACGAAGGCCAAAACAATACCAGTCTATGGGGTGCAGTATCCATCGGAACAGATACTACACTTTGATCTTAGCCAAACCACTGGTTAAATAGAAAAAAAGAAAAAAGAAATAAAAAGGAAAAAAGGAAGAAGAAATCAAATAAAGAGTAGGAAATCAAAGAAGAAGAAGGAAGAGGAGGGGAAGAAGAAGAAGAAGAAGAAGAAGAAGAAGAAGAAGAAGAAGAAGAAGAAGAAGAAGAAGAAGAAGAAGAAGAAGAAGAAGAAGAAGAAGAAGGCGGAGGAGGAGGGGGAGAAGAAGAAGAAAAGGAAAAAAGAAGAAGGCGGAGGAGGAGGGGGAGAAGAAGAAGAAAAGGAAAAAAGAAGAAGAAGGCGGAGGAGGAGGGGGAGAAGAAGAAGAAAAGGAAAAAAGAAGAAGAAGGCGGAGGAGGAGGGAGAGAAGAAGAAGAAAAGGAAAAAAGAAGAAGAAGGCGGAGGAGGAGGGAGAGAAGAAGAAGAAAAGGAAAAAAGAAGAAGAAGGCGGAGGAGGAGGGGGGGGAGAAGAAGAAAAGGAAAAAGAAGAAGAAGGCGGAGGAGGAGGGGGAGAAGAAGAAAAAGAAGGAGGAGGGGAGGAAGAAGTAGTGGGCGAGGTATGGTCGGAGAAGAAGAAGAAGAAGAAATCAAAGAAGAAGAAGAAGAAGAAAAATTTCGAAAAGACACGTCACAGATCGAAGATAAGATTCTGATCATATCTGCATTCGCATCTATTTGCGTTTTTAAAAAGAAAGAAACAAGATCAGCGTACGGCCATTCCACGCGAAGATAATCATCCGCGTTCCGCCATTTTGTTTCGTTCGTCGTTTTTTTTTTATCATTTAAAAAAACGAACCAAACGAATTTCCGATAAACAAAAAAGAAAAAAAAGGGCAGAAAACATTGTTCTTTGAACGTTGGACACATCCGGTGGGGAAAAAGGGGCCGACCAGAATCTTAACAAGATGTTGTATCTTTTTTTGGTGATCAGCTTAGGTAAGTCACAATTGAGTTCTTTCGGTAGCTGGTAATGTAAACAAATTTTTTTTTTTTAAGTATTTCTCTTGCTTTCGTAGACTGATAAGATTACGGAATACTGTACAAGCGATCGGGTTTCGTCGAATTTTCGCTTGAAACATTTTCCATGTCTAGCTACACTGATTAATCTACAGATTAGGGACGGGCCGAAATTTTTTTTGTTTTCATTTTAGAAGAGTTCCAATAGTGTAAAGGGTCGACAACTCTTTTTTTCCACTAACCTGCAGAGTCTTTTTAAACAAATTTTTGAATTGTATCCCGTTTAAAAAAAAAAAAATTTTAAAAACAAGAGAAAAAAAAATGGAGAAAAATTTATTTTTAAACTGTAAAAAAAAATAAAAAATAAAAAAATGTGTTAAACCAAACACGATGACTTTTTCAAATTTAAATTTTTAAACTCTTCGTTTTGAAATGAAAAAAATTATTCTGTTGATTTTCATAAATTTTAAATTTCTTCAATAAACGTTCTATTAATTAATTGAATTTGCATTGCTTCTTATTTAAAAAAAAAATATTTTCCATTTTCGGAGAAATTATGTACTTAAAAGAGTAACAAAAAAAAGAGTTGTCGGCCCCTTATACCATTGGAGCTCTTCTAAAATGAAAGCAAATAAATTTCAGCCCATCTGCAGAAGTGCCATAATTTTGTTTTACAAAAGTAAGTGAAAATTTATTTTAAACATGGTGCGTCAGTTTGACCGCTTCCGTAACCTACCCGAACGTTGACGACGCGAAGTCACGGAAACAGGGTGCGTTAGCTATAAGAGTACCGAATTTGTTTTTGTAAATACGTTTTTATTAACTTTCCAAAGATATCACATTTTATTCTCTATTCAAAATGGAACCAATTTTGCGAGGGGAAAAAAAAACAAAATCATCATTTGAAACTTTCCAATGTACAAATAAAAAAAAACATTGGTGCTTCTGCATATCAACCCTGACATTGAAATTTTTTTTTTTTTAAATGTATAAACTTTATTATGTATGTGGGGGTCGTCATACCCTTTTGGTCGGGGTTACCAACTTCCTCCACAAATAAAAATAATAATAAGATTTACATGCACAATTAACGGAAGTTTATTTACTGAAATAAACATATTAACAAATAGAATATATTACTTTGTGTAATGAGTTCATGAGTCCTTTCTTTAGTTTCATGTAAGTAAAAAGAAGAATGTCTTTTCCTTTGTTGAAGTGTTCATTTGTTATAAAATATTAAAAGAGGCAATAGTGAATGTTCGCCTGTGAAATTGTATGAAGCGCGCGAAAGGGTGAACTGGAAGAGTGATTGTAAGATGCGTGTAATCTCCGGATGAAAGTCAGTTGAAAAGAGAAAGTTTGATGTTTGTGTGTGCTTAAATACTATTTGGACCGGCTCCAGCGAGCTTATTGAGAAAAGTTTAGAAAAATATGTCTTTGGAGAAATCTCATTGGACAGAAATTATCACGTGGTGTGCTTGCAATTACGTCCGCTCGTTTTGAGTTGATTTAATATAAAAAGCCACATCGGAATTTGCGTGGGCGTTATTTTATATTTGTCACGCGTCAATACAACAATTTTCACTCTGCGCGCCTAAATTGTATTTATTCCAAACAACAATTTTTATTCGAATCTTAACCGTGTCAACTGGCACATGTACTTAAGTGTTAGCTGAAAATAAGATTGTGCAGAAAAAATTACGCAAATTCATCCAGTAGTTATTAAATTATAAGAAAAAGAAAAAAAATGAGTTTACGTACATTTTGACATTTTTGCAAACCCCGAAATCGTGAAAATATGAGTTATCGTCCTTGACCACTGGAAAATGGTGGAAATATCTATCGAGTGATAAAATCGTTTTTTATTTATAATTAAATAAATACTGGATGAATTTGCATAATTGTTGGTGCACAGTCTTTTTTTTCATCTACCACGTAAGTACATAACAAAGTTTATACATTTCTTTAGCTATTTTATTTTTAAGAGCGGTCTAACATGTCAGGGGTGATAAGCATGAACACCAAAACTTTTTATTTAAAAACATTTGATTAACAATGGTTCGTTTGACAAAAAAGAACAAAAATAAACATTAATACTAACAGTCGTTCAGCTATGGTTTGTTCGTTCTTTATTTGTATATTATGTATTTTAGTTTGGTTTTCTTCGTCGTAATTTATCGGCTGCCAGTCTTCAATTTAGAGTTTGGCAGTTTTCGCCTCGTCAACTCTTGGGCGCTTCCGTAACTTGCCCGAACGTTGACGACGCAAAGTCACGGAAACATGGCGCGTCAGCTATAAGAGTACCATATTTAAAATTAAAATGTTCACTTATTTTTGTAAAAGCTATTCGAGATTGAACCAATTTTGCGAGGGAAAAGGGGTTAGGGTTAGGGTTATTAACTTTCCAAAAATATCACATTTTATTTTCTATTCAAGATTAAACCAATTTTGCGCGGGAAAAGGGTTGATAATTGGAAACAGATAAACATAAACCTCTTAAAACTGTAATTTAAAAATTAATTCAATCTTTTTTGCAGATTTAATTTTAAGTGAATTCGTTAGATCAAAAACTTAATTTAATTCCAAGTAAATGAATACGAGAAATTCAAAATGGCGTCAGAAATCTGATCGCTGGCTAAAAATATACATTTGAAAAAGGAAAGACGTTTCCGAACTCTTATAATATTTCATGAAAAATGCCAGTATACTGAAATCATATGCCCTTAATAGGGTTAAGATAAAAATTCATATACACTAAATGTACAAAAGCAAGGAAATTCCCAAATTTTTACACTTTTATTGTCATTAAGGGTATGACTACATATCAACCAAACCATTTCATTATCACATCACTACAGTATAAATCTCTATGCATGAGTGGATGAAGTGTGTGGGGTGCGCTGAAGAAAAATTCCTACCAGTAAAATACATAGCCCTGTTGTGCTCGCATACCCTTAATGACAATAAAAATGTAAGAATTTGGGAATTTCCTTGCTTTTGTACATTTAGTGTATATGAATTTTCATCTTAACCCTATTAAGGGCATATGATTTCAGTATACTGGCATTTTTCATGGAATGTCACTACTTTTGTAAAGGCTATGCCTCAATACAATGCCTTCTCATAACTGATATAGTTGGTATTTTGACTAATCAAGGTATATGGTAAACTGAAATTAAAATGCCATCAACTAGCCACTAGAACCGCTATCTTTGCCAAAAATCAGCTGAATCCATCAAATGGTCGATACGATATAGAATAAAGTGTATGAATACTAGTAATTTTTAAGTTTTTTTGGAATTTTCTGAAAAACTAAGGTATATGGTAAACTGAAATTAAAATGCCATCAACTAGATACTAGAACCTCTATCTTTGCCAAAAATCAGCTGAATCCATCAAATAGTTGATGAGATACAGGGTGGCACATACGTACGTACACACAGATAACATGATTTTATGATTGAACTTTCTGGATCTCTGGGTTGCCTTGACTAATGATGCTGAAATTCTACACATTTATAGAACCTCTCAAATAAAAATTTTGTGCAAAGTTTTAGCTAATTTGGTTTATTGGTTTTTGAGATATGATTGATCAAAGAAATGAGATTTCCAGCATAGGCCATTCGTGAGTCTATTAAGGGATAGAGCGCTCTCGCGCCTCCATTGATACAATTATCATCAAACATTTTATTTTATTAGCATAGTAAGAAGTCAGAGGAATATCTGATACGAACAACTTTATTATTAACAGAATTTACTCCTGACGCTACAATTTCAACTGGCAGAGAGAGAAAGATAAAAATAAAAATAACAAGCCGCGTGTGCGTGGTCCCCCTCTGTATGTGACGCGATCTGGCGAGTGTAAAATGCAATAAATTTGGGCAATTTGAGGCATTTTTGACCCCCCTTTGACCCCCCTGGGGGCGCGAAGCAGAATTTTTCTGAGGTCAAGGATGCTCATTTTATATCCAGAACAATTGCCTCTACATTTTGGCCAAGTTTTTAAAAAATTGAATGGATGGATCAAACGTTATGGGAGAAAAGGGTCATTTTTTGTCATTTTGGGGGCTTTTGACCCCCTGGGGGCGCGAACCAGATTTTTTCCAAGGTCAGCGATACTTATTTTCTATTAGGAACAATTGCCTCCACATTTTGGCCAAGTTTTAGAGAAATTGAATGCATGGATGAAAAGTTATGGGGCAAAAAATGTCTTTTTTTGCTATTTCGGGGCCTTTTGCCCCCCTGGGGGGGCTAAGCAGATTTTTTTTCAAAAATCGGAGAATGTCACTTTCTAACCTGACCAAAGTTACAACTTCATGCAAAATTTCAGAGAAATTCAATGGATGGTTGCGGAGAAAAAAAAAAAAACCCCGGAATTCTCTCGCGACATGAAAGGTAATTGTAAATAGAGAGAGAGGGAGAAAGATAAAAAAAACACCTTATCTTTCTTATACTGTAATATCTTGCAACAATGGCAACTGGCAGAGAGAAATAGAAACAAAAAGAGAGTTGTCGGCCCCTTACACTATTGGAGCTCTTTTAAAATGAAAATCCAATAAATATGTGCTCGTCCCTAATCTGCAGAAGTGTCTTAATTACCTTCAAATGATTCGTATTTAAATCAAAAATTATTCAAGAACGTGAAAATGAAACGGATAATACGAACAGTAAACAGCAGAAGAATGAACAAAGCAATTACGGACAAAACAAGTGCAACCATTTTCATTTTGAATTTAAGGAAACTTGTAAACTTTTTTTTTCTTACTTTTTATTTACGAATCAACGACTGTTCTAGACATTAACCTATAATTTAATAATAATTAATACTAAAAATAAATAGTTAAAAAATAGAAACCCTGAGTTAATTTTATTATAGGAACAAATGTTGTGTTTAGAGAGAGAGGCTGTTATCAGCGTCTCAAAATATATTTTTTAAATACATTTATAAATAATTTAAAACATTTTTACAGACCGTTCAGTTTGGAGCAGTTTGGGTGCTTTTTCGAAATAGGTATCCAGAAATTTGCAGTCGTGACGTAAGCAGTTCCAACTACGTACGGAAAAATCGAGTCAAGTTCCGGTAGTTCTACATAATACGAAAGTAAACCGACTTTTCTAAGTGAGACTAATATTTTGTTTAGGGTTAGTTTAGGGTAAGGTTAGGGTTAGTTTAGGGTTAGTTAGTTTTGGGTTAGATTAAAGTTAGAAAAAAAGTTCGGTTCGTATTGTAAAGATTGTTCGGTGAAGTTCGTTATCAATTTAATTAAATTACGTAAGTGAAAAAAGAATAAAATAACAATAACATCTCGTTTGCTTGACATTTCGTTGAAGCAAAAAAAAAAAAAGAAATGGCACTTTTTCGTAATGTTCCACCACCCGGTTTTTAACTTTTTTTACTGACCATTTTTTTTTTTCGGTGTGCAATTCCAATTGCTTATCCTGTTACTAGAGAATTCCGTACTTTTTGGAAATATTTTAAAAATATTTTTGATTTTAGCATAGGGGATCAGTTTCTTATATAAATTTTACGTATACTGATCCCCCACTTTTTGACCATCACAAATTTAAAAAATTCTTTTTTTCTGTTTAATTACCTATCATGTCGCGAGAGAGAATTTTAAATTTTACTGGGGGATCAGTTTACTATATAAATTTGCGATGGTAAAAAAGTGGGGGATCAGTTTACGTTAAATTTATATAGGAAACTGATCCCCCACTTTTTGACCATCACAAATTTTTAAAATTCTTTTTTTCTGTTTAATTACCTATCATGTCGCGAGAGAGAATTTTAAATTTTACTGGGGGATCAGTTTACTATATAAATTTGCGATGGTAAAAAAGTGGGGGATCAGTTTACGTTAAATTTATATAGGAAACTGATCCCCCACTTTTTGACCATCACAAATTTTTAAAATTCTTTTTTTCTGTTTAATTACCTATCATGTCGCGAGAGAGAATTTTAAATTTTACTGGGGGGGATCAGTTTCCTATATAAATTTGCGATGGTCAAAAAGTGGGGGATCAGTTTACCATAAATTTATATAGAAAACTAATCCCCCACTTTTTGACCATCACAAATTTTTAATATTCTTTTTTTCTGTTTAATTACCTATCATGTCGCGAGAGAGAATTTTAAATTTTACTGGGGGGGGGGGGATCAGTTTACTATATAAATTTGTGATAGTCAAAAAGTGGGGGATCAGTTTACGTTAAACTTATATAAGAAACTGATCCCCCACTTTTTGACCATCGCAAATTTTTCCAGAAATTTCCAGACAACCCGGAATTCTCTAGCGACCTGATCGGTAATTGTACACAGAAAAAAAAAGAAGAAATTTGGTTTGTAAAAAAAGGTGGCAAAAAAATGGGCGAACAAACAACGAACATGCAACATGGTCAATAAGTGGGTGATCAGTTTACGTTAAATTTATATAGGAAACTGATCCCCCCCTCCTTTTCATTTTGAATTATAACGTATTCCTGCTATGGGACTATACGAAAAAGCGAAGGACCTAGTTGGTTAGACGACCTAAGAAAATACAGAACTGTCGAACTCGGGAATCTGTACAGAATTTCAAACGGAACCCTTTATTTAATCCACGGGGATAGATTGCTCTCATTCCGTCAGCCATGACAGGGTAGAAGTCCTAAGTAATTCGCAATTGTATTCTTAGTACCGCAATGATCCGTGGCGCATTTTACTTAGCACCTTATCCGTTCCGCCACGGATCCTTACGATACTAAGAATGCAGTTGTAAGCGACAGTCTTTTGGAGGTTGAAGGTTCAATCCTCAGTGCGGGCGATACTATGTATTAACACATAGTTTCGGAATTTTTGAGATGAGGACTGATTTTTTTGGATTATTCAAACTACTGTTCTCACAAGGGCCCGTGGCGTAACGGATAAAGTGCTGAAGTAATAATCAGTTGTAAGCGACGGTCTTTTGGAGGTTGAAGGTTCAATCCTCAGTGCGGGCGATACTAAGAATACAATTGCGAATTACTTAAGACTTTTGCCCGACGGTCATGGCTCCAGATAAAGTCCGTTGAGAGTCGAGAAACCCAGATTTCCGGTGAGGCGTGAAAATATTACAGGGGAAGGGGAGAAGTGAGAGCCGGCCCGCCTCTCGGCACGACACAAGAAGCAGTTGGTTTTTCAGAGGGCTAAACAAGAAAAGCAGACTTACTTTTATTTTCCGAAAACAACAATCTGATTGAACCCAGGCTCAGTTGGGTTAACAAAGTTTCCAAGTATTTTGTCTGCGGCCTGCGAGAAGGAGAAGAAGAAGAAGAAGAAGAAGATCAAAATTTGGAACAAAAGAGTGGAAGGACGCCGCGTGAATTTTCTGTTATTGACAACAATGTGAGGAATGCGAGGTAATCCCAATAAAATGACTCACATTTGTCTCGAGACATTCTTACTCTCGGATCCTTTCTGTGGGTTCTTCTCGACAATCAGACAAGGACGTTCATAATAGTCACACATGTCTTGGAGACGTTTAACCAATTTTTTGTTATTGGCACCATTTACAAAATCTGAAAACAAACAAAACAAATAGATCAAATAGGAGGGTCGGAGGTGAAAATAAGAGGGATAAATAAATACCTGGACAGAGATAGGTCCGTTTGGAAGTCAATTTCTTAAACATGTAAAAGAGATGTTAAACCGATGATGATGATGATTGAGTAAATGTTGCTTAGTGTTGCTAGTGATATGTTTTGAAATTACGTCTGAGGGTAGAAAAAACCCAACACTTTTTGTATTTTATTTTTTATTCATGCTATGCTAATAATAAATGTTAAAAATGAATTGGAACAATGATATGAAGAAAATGGTTTTCCTTACCAGACATGACTTTTCTGTCAACCGCTGTTCTCAAGCTGACCATATAATCACACGCTTCCAATTTTGTCACAACCACGTTCAATTTATGTTTCAGTCGGAGGTCCGATATGATATCCTATGAAACAGAAAGCAAAAAAACGAGTAAATTGTCTATTATTACATCTCAATTTTGGATTACTCGCAACGTTTCAACCGATGTAATCTCCAACTTTCTTCAGACGCATCTTTCTGAACTCGGCAATTTTTTATGTCCAACTCGGCTTTTCAAGTACGGAATTCGAGTTCGGTTCAAACTTCCATCCAGTTTACCGAGTTCGACTACAAGGTTTTATATGCGTACATGTGTTGGATGGCTTTTACAAACTGGAGACGTTTAACTAATTTTTTGTTATTGGCACCATTTACAAAATCTACGCCCGTGAATTAAATAAAAGGGTTCCGTTTGAAATTCTGTACAGATTCACGAGTTCGACAAGATACGCCTGAAGAAAGTCGAGGGTTACATCGGCCGAAACGTTGTGAGAATAACAGTCAAAATGAGAACAGTAGTCCGAATAATTCAAATAATACAAATAATATTTTGTTGCGAGACAAAAATGCAACTGGAAATACTCCCGGGCAACGCCGGGCTGGGTCTGCTAGTCTGTGATAAATATGTTTGTTTTTTTTTTGTTTTTTTTATATTTCAGGTGTTGTGAGTCCGATATTCGGACAGAACCGTTTTTGCCGTTCCATAAACCGGATGGATTGCTCCAAGGGTTTCGCCCCAACCCTGATTTGCGGAAGCGATGGTGTCACTTACCCGAATGAGTAAAGTCTTTTTGTTATCATTATATTTTTTAGGTTTTACGATTTGGAAATTCCACGGTGGCTTTTACTATTTTGCTCACTTACCGCATAGGCGTTGCTTTTATTTGATTTTTTTTCTAGCTTGCTTGCTTGCTTATCACCGTGCAGACTGTATGATGTCACAAAAATGCGATTGTTGTAAATAAACAAGAATAATAAGGAAAGTATATATATATATATATATACATACATATATATATATAGTCTCGGAAGTTTCTCAACCATTAAAACTATATTTAAAAAAAAACAAAAAAAACTTATAGTCCCAAGTCTTTCAGTGGAAAATCACTCATGTAAGTCAATTTATTTTTAACAGTTATTATATTAGTTTGTTTCAAACACTATTTTAAGGGATCATCAGTTGTTTACCATGAAAAACTGTTTCGGGAATTTAAAAAAAAGACAGTATTTAATTTCATGGCTTCCCAGCAGAGTTGATCAAACCCACTTCCCTTAAAAGACAAAAACATAAACGTTCCTTATACTAAATCTACGTTTTGTTCAATATAAATGTTTTGCTAACTTATATTAGTTATTTAAAAATAAAAAATAAAATTAAAAAATTTTTCTTTACCTGTGCTGTTCGTCTGTCTAATAAAATTTATCGGTTACTTACAAAAATGTTGCTGCATTTTAAAGTGTTTGGACGAATCCATTACACTATTATTTAGGTGATTAATGTATTATTTTTAGTTTTATATTATAAATATAAAAAATATCAACACATCAAAAAATAAAAAATAATAAATAATAAATAGCTATATATATATATATATATATATATATATATATAGCCTTAGATAAAATGAAAAGAATAAAATAAGGTGCGAATCAAATTTTATTACAATTCAAAGTTCAAGCAAAGTAATTGAAAGTCCTTAACCCATGGGTTTTCAAAGAAAATCCTTCTCGTCAGAGGATCATTACCGCAGTGGAATTATTACAGCGAGTAAATAAAACTTTACTTTGAAAACATAAAAATAAAAATATAAAAATATAATGATAATAAACAAAATTAATAATAAAATTAATAATAAAAAAATAAAAATATGCAACACAAATTGTATCGGCCAAAAACATATATTTGAGTTGAAATACCCCATCAAGGTACGACTAGAAATAATATTGATTAAAGTAGAATCAGGAGTCAAAATATCTACGTCAAACATCAGATGCATTTTCACAAGTTTCGTTCGGAAGTTTTTCAAAAATAAGGCAGTCCAAATGGTAGAAATTAAATCTCAAAGTAAGCCAAAATGTTACAATTCCATGTGTGATGTTCAAGACATGTAAGCGAAACAATGATTAGGGGATCATGTTATATGGGATAAAATTCAAAATACAACTCACTAGATGCAAACGCCGCTAAGACCAATTCGAACAATTTTAAGCTGACATGATGTTTTCGGCCATTATTTTCTTCCGGGTCCGATGAAGTTACTCCAATGAAAAATAATATTCGAAGGTAATCCTGTACGACACAAGCTCCGGCTAGCCCTGCAGACAGTGCGACAAATCCAAAAAAACACGACCTCCTCAGTAAGCTAGCCGCGCAAAAGTGGTTGAATGTCTGCTAAGTCAAATGCTATATCCAGTATATTGAGCTTCATTTTTATCCGGATGTTCACTAATTAAAGATATTAGTTGCCTCTTATATCTTTTGTTGTATTAACCTTATATATATATATATATATATATATATATATATATATATATATATATATATATATTAATTCCATACGTACATAAAAGTAATCCATGGACACGTTTTTCTGGTTCACAGCCGTCACCAGCATGGCCAACTTAGACAAGGATCGAACCTAGTCCAGCGTTTTACCATTGGACTACGACGCCCTGCCTAGAAATACGTACACGTTTCATCACCTAAATATTCAAGACATGTATTACATGTAAGCGAAACAAGCTGACCTGATGTTTTCGTCCATTATTTTCTTCCACGGTGGTTGACGGCTTTTAGTATTTTGCTCACTTACCGCATAGGCGTTGCTTTTATTTTATTTTTTGCTTGCTTGCTTGCTTGCTTATCACCGTGCAGACTGTCTGATGTCACAAAAATGCGATTGTGTCAAATAAAACAAGAAGGGTAAGGAAACTATTTGAGGGGGAAATGGCGTAAATCATTAAGAAGGTGTGGGTAAGGGGAGAGAAAGAAAGAGAGGAAGAGAGAGGGGGAGAGAGGGAAGAGAGAGGGGGAGAGAGAAGAGAGGGGGACGAGAGAGACGAGAGATGGAGGGAAATGGAGAAAGATAGGGAATAGCGGATAAAAACGAACTATATTTATTCTAAGCTAAAAGAATACCCGTCCCAGGACAGGTAAAATGAATTCTTCGTACATAACAGAATTTTTGCACCACTTTTATGTCCACTCTCTTATTTAAGGGGGTGCATATATATAAAGTTTTTATTTATTTATTTATTAACTCTGCCGTTTCCTGAAGATCTTTAATCCATTTTCTCAATTCTAAGTTGTGACAATAGAAGCGATGTCGAAATAGGTTTACAACCGTTCGTGCTACATTTCCATCACTTGCCAATGGCCAAGTGATGGAATTCGATCTTCGATCTTCGATCTTGACTCTTCATTTTTTTTTTGAAGAACTAATAGTTTGATTGGCTATTCACAAAACTCTTCTCAAACAAACGCCTGACAGTCCTTTGTTCGAGTACTCGTTGTTTATGAGGCGTTTTCGTTGTTCGCACTTTTAAGTGTCTCGAATTGACGGGTTACCTTCCTAACCCCTAACCTCTAAACCCCAAACCCTAAACCCTAACCCTAACCTCTAAACCCCAAACCCTAAACCCTAACCCTAAACAACCCTAACCCTTCCTAACCCTAACCCCTAACCTCTAAACCCCAAACCCTAAACCCTAAACCTTAAACCCTAAACCCTAACCCCTCCTATCCCTAACCTCTAAACCCCAAACCCTAACCCCTAACCCTAACCCCTAACACTTAAACCCCAAACCTTAAACCCTAACCCTAACCTCTAAACCCCTAAACCCTAACCCTAAACAACCCTAACCCTAACCCTAAACCCTAAACCTTGAACCCTAACCCTAACCCTTCCTAACCCTAACCGCTAACCTCTAAATCCCAAACCCTAAACCCTAACCCTAAACAACCCTAACCCTAACCCTAAACCCTAAACCTTGAACCCTAACCCTAACCCTTCCTAACCCTAACCCCTAACCTCTAAACCCCAAACCCTAAACCATAAACCTTAAACCCTAACCCCTCCTATCCCTAACCTCTAAACCCCAAACCCTAACCCCTAACCTCTAAACCCCAAACCCTAACCCTAACCTCTAAACCCCAAACCTTAAACCCTAACCCTAACCCTAACCCTAACCCTTCCTAACTCTAACCTCTAAACCCTAACCCTAACCCCTAACCCTAAAACCCTAACCCTAAACCATTCCTAACCCTAACCCTAACCCCTAACCTCTAAACCCCAAACCCTAGCCCTAAACTCTAACCCTAACCCTTCCTATCCCTAACCCTAACACCTAACCTCTAAACCCCAAACCCTAACCTCTAAACCCCAAACCTTAAACCCTAACCCTAACCTCTAAACCCCAAACCTAAACCCTAACCCCTAACCCCTAACCTCTAAACCCCAAACCTTAAACCCTAACCCTAACCCTTCCTAACCCAAACCCTAACCTCTAAACTCCAAACCCTAACCCTAAACCCTAAACCTTAAACCCTAACCCTAACTAATCCTAACCCTTACCCTAACCCTAAACCTTAACTCTTACACTAACCCAAACTCAAACCCTAACCCAAACCCTAATCCTTCCTAACCCTAACCCTTTTTAACCCTAACCCTTTCCTAACCCTAAACCCTAACCGTAACCCTAACGTTTCATAACCCTAACCTTAAACCCTAACCGTACCATCAACCCCTCCTAACCCTAAACCCTAATCCTTCCTAAACTCTAATCCTAACCCTAAACCCTTACCCTAATTCTAAACCCTAACCCTAACCCTTCTTAACCCTAACCCTAATCCTCTAACACATGGGGACTTAATAATTTATCTGTTCTTCATATGTTGTTACTTGTCGCTATTTAAGATTTATTTATTTTATTTATTATTTCATTTTATTTATAGTTATTCTAAAGTTTATTTTGTGTCTACAGATATATAAGAAAAACCAATGTTTCTGTCAAGCTTAAAGTCTCGTGTATTTTATATACATTATTATGTGTTTGAAAGCAATAATAATAATAATAATAATAATAATAATAATAATAATAATAATAATAATAATAATAATAAATTAAAAGTGGTTCAATATTATTTATTTGTGTTCATTGCTTTTTTATTTTCTTTCTATTTTTTTTATTTAGTTGTGAATTTTCGAAGGCCATGTGCAAAAATCCTGACCTAAAAGAAAATCATAAAGGAGCCTGTATTATTCCGACGACCACACCGGAACCGACTACAGAGCTAGTGACGGAGCCAACAACCGAACCGACAACAGAGCTAGTGACGGAGCCAACAACCAAACCGACAACGGAACTAGTGACGGAGCCAACAACAGAACCGACGACAGAACAAGTGACGGAGCTAACGACAGAACCGACGACAGAACTAGTGACGGAGCCAACAACAGAACCGACGACGGAACAAGTGACGGAGCCAACGACAGAACTAGTGACGGAGCCAACAACAGAACCGACGACGGAACAAGTGACGGAGCCAACGACAGAACCGACGACAGAACTAGTGACAGAGCCAACAACAGAACCGACGACGGAACAAGTGACGGAGCCAACGACAGAACTAGTGACGGAGCCAACAACAGAACCGACGACGGAACAAATAACGGAGCCAACGACAGAGCCAACGACAGAGCCAACGACAGAACTAGTGAGGGAGTCTACATCGGAATCTGTATCTGAAGGGTTGACCCCCGAGGGCCGTTTAACAGAAAACGTTACAGAACCGACACCAACAGGTGAACCCCGAACGGAGGAGCCAGTCAGTGTGAGTGTAAGTGCGGAAATTAATATAACAGCTGTTATTAAGCTCACAGACGACCCTGCCATAGAAACGCCTTCGACACCCGCAGGGGAATCTTCGACCCCTACAACGGAAAATGTGCCAACGACGACCCCTCGGCAAATTTCAACGTTTCCCTTCAACCCGATTGTTGAAAGCTTCCTCTGTACTTGGATCGATGAGAAAGAAGTATATTGTGACGGTTCGCACAAGGACTATGCCTGCGCAAGCGACCACCATACATACAGGACAAGGTAATTCTAGGTTTCTGTTGTTTATTTTCCTACGACCTGTCACCGGTGTATAGAATTACTGTCTCTTTAAAAATAAAATATCTATCATTGTAAGTATAAAAATCAGTGAAATAGATTGGAAATAAACATTTTGTTTTTAGAAACAGAGTCGAAAGGATATCAGATCGTTTTAGCAAAAAAGATTTCAGTATCTAATTTGTAGCAATAAAGCCATCACCGGTGTATAGAATTACTGTCTCTTGAAAAATGAAATATCTAGTTTGTAGCAATAAACACATCACCGGTGTATAGAATTACTCTCTCTTTAAAAATGAAATATCTAGTTTGTAGCAATAAAGCCATCACTGGTGTATAGAATTACTGTCTCTTTAAAAATGAAATATCTAGTTTGTAGCAATAAACCCATAACCGATGTATAGAATTACTGTCTCTTAAAAAATGAAATATCTAGTTTGTAGCAATAAACCCATCACCGATGTATAGAATTACTGTCTCTTTAAAAATGAAATATCTAGTTTGTAGCAATAAACCCATCACCGATGTATAGAATTACTGTCTCTTTAAAAATGAAATATCTATCATTGTAAGTATAAAAATCAGTGAAATAGATTGGAAATAAACATTTTGTTTTTAGAAACAGAGTCGAAAGGATATCAGATCGTTTTAGCAAATAAGATTTAAGTATCTAATTTGTAGACATGAACCCATCACCGGTGTATAGAATTACTGTCTCTTGAAAAATGAAATATCTAGTTTGTAGCAATGAACCCATCACCGGTGTATAGAATTACTCTCTCTTTAAAAATGAAATATCTAGTTTGTAGCAATAAACCCATCACCGGTGTATAGAATTACTCTTTCTTTAAAAATTATATATCTAGTTTGTAGCAATAAACCAATCACCGGTGCATAGAATTACTGTCTCTTTAAATATGAAATATCTAGTTTGTAGCAATAAACCCATCACCGGTGTATAGAATTACTGTCTCTTGAAAAATGAAATATCTAGTTCATAGCAATAAACCCATCGCCGATGTATAGAATTACTGTCTCTTTAAAAATGAAATATCTAGTTTGTAGCAATAAACCCATCACCGGTGTATAGAATTACTGTCTCTTTAAAAATGAAATATCTAGTTTGTAGCAATAAACCCATCACCGGTGCTTAGAATTACTCTCTCTTTGAAAATGAAATATCTAGTTTGTAGCAATAAACCTATCACAGATGTATAGAATTACAGTCTTTTTAAAAATGAAATATCTCGTTTGTAGCAATAAACACATCACCGGTGAATAGAATTACTGTCTCTTGAAAAATGAAATATCTAGTTTGTAGCAATAAACCCATCACCGATGTATAGAATTATTGTCTCTTTAAAAATGAAATATCTAGTTTGTAGCAATAAACCCATCACCGGTGTATAGAATTACTGTCTCTTGAAAAATGACATATCTAGTTTGTAGCAATAAACCCATCACCGGTGTATAGAATTACTGTCTCTTTAAAAATGAAATATCTATCATTGTAGCAATAAACCCATCACCTGTGTATAGAATTACTGTCTCTTTAAAAATGAAATATCTTGTTTGTAGCAATAAACCCATCACCGGTGTATAGAATTTCTGTCTCTTTAAAAATGAAATATCTAGTTTGTAGCAATAAACCCATCACCGATGTATAGAATTATTGTCTCTTTAAAAATGAAATATCTAGTTTGTAGCAATAAACCCATCACCGGTGTATAGAATTACTGTCTCTTGAAAAATGAAATATCTAGTTTGTAGCAATAAACCCATCACCGGTGTATAGAATTACTGTCTCTTTAAAAATGAAATATCTTGTTTGTAGCAATAAACCCATCACCTGTGTATAGAATTACTGTCTCTTTAAAAATGAAATATCTTGTTTGTAGCAATAAACCCATCACCGGTGTATAGAATTTCTGTCTCTTTAAAAATGAAATATCTAGTTTGTAGCAATAAACCCATCACCGATGTATAGAATTATTGTCTCTTTAAAAATGAAATATCTAGTTTGTAGCAATAAATCCATCACCGATGTATAGAATTATTGTCTCTTTAAAAATGAAATATCTAGTTTGTAGCAATAAACCCATCACCGGTGTATAGAATTACTGTCTCTTTAAAAATGAAATATCTAGTTTGTAGCAATAAACCCATCACCGGTGTATAGAATTACTGTCTCTTTAAAAATGAAATATCTTGTTTGTAGCAATAAACCCATCACCGGTGTATAGAATTACTGTCTCTTTAAAAATCAAATATCTAGTTTGTAGCAATAAACCCATCACCGATGTATAGAATTATTGTCTCTTTAAAAATGAAATATCTAGTTTGTAGCAATAAACCCATCACCGGTGTATAGAATTACTGTCTCTTGAAAAATGAAATATCTAGTTTGTAGCAATAAACCCATCACCGGTGTATAGAATTACTGTCTCTTAAAAAATGAAATATCTAGTTTGTAGCAATAAACCCATCACAGATGTATAGAATTACTGTCTCTTTAAAAATGAAATATCTAGTTTGTAGCAATAAACCCATCACCAGTGTATAGAATTACTGTCTCTTTAAAAATGAAATATCTAGTTTGTACCAATACACCCATCACCGGTGTTTAGAATTACTGTCTCTTTACAAATGAAATATCTAGTCTGTAGCAATAAACCCATCACCGGTGTATAGAATTACTGTCTCTTGAAAAATGAAATATCTAGTCTGTAGCAATAAACCCATCACCGGTGTATAGAATTACTGTCTCTTGAAAAATGAAATATCTAGTCTGTAGCAATAAACCCATCACCGGTGTATAGAATTACTGTCTCTTTAAAAATCAAATATCTAGTTTGTAGCAATAAACACATCACCGGTGTATAGAATTACTGTCTCTTGAAAAACTAAATATCTAGTCTGTAGCAATAAACCCATCACCGGTGTATAGAATTACTGTCTCTTGAAAAATGAAATATCTAGTCTGTAGCAATAAACCCATCACCGGTGTATAGAATTACTGTCTCTTGAAAAATGAAATATCTAGTCTGTAGCAATAAACCCATCACCGGTGTATAGAATTACTGTCTCTTTAAAAATCAAATATCTAGTTTGTAGCAATAAACACATCACCGGTGTATAGAATTACTGTCTCTTTAAAAATGAAATATCTAGTTTGTTGCAATAAACCCATCCCAGATGTATAGAATTACTGTCTCTTTAAAAATGAAATATCTAGTTTGTAGCAATAAACCCATCACCGGTGTATAGAATTACTGTCTCTTTAAAAATGAAATATCTAGTTTGTAGCAATAAACCCATCACCGATGTATAGAATTACTGTCTCTTTAAAAATGAAATAGCTAGTTTGTAGCAATAAACCCATCACCGGTGTATAGAATTACTGTCTCTTGAAAAATGAAATATCTAGTTTGTAGCAATAAAGCCATCACCGATGTATTGAATTACTGTCTCTTTAAAAATGCAATAGCTAGTTTGTAGCAATAAACCCATCACCGGTGTATAGAATTACTGTGTCTTGAAAAATGAAATATCTAGTTTGTAGCAATAAACCCATCACCGGTGTATAGAATTACTGTCTCTTGAAAAATGAAATATCTAGTTTGTAGCAATAAACCCATCACAGATGTATAGAATTACTGTCTCTTGAAAAATGAAATATCTAGTTTGTAGCAATAAACCCATCACCGATGTATAGAATTACTGTCTCTTGAAAATGAAATATCTAGTTTGTAGCAATAAACCCATCACCGGTGTATAGAATTACTGTCTCTTGAAAATGAAATATCTAGTTTGTAGCAATAAACCCATCACCGGTGTATAGAATTACTGTCTCTTTAAAAATCAAATATCTAGTTTGTAGCAATAAACCCATCACCGGTGTATAGAATTACTGTCTCTTTAAAAATCAAATATCTAGTTTGTAGCAATAAACACATCACCGGTGTATAGAATTACTGTCTCTTTAAAAATCAAATATCTAGTTTGTAGCAATAAACCCATCACCGGTGCTTAGAATTACTGTCTCTTTAAAAATCAAATATCTAGTTTGTAGCAATAAACCCATCGTCGGTGTATAGAATTACTGTCTCTTGAAAAATGAAATATCTAGTTTGTAGCAATAAACCCATCACCGGTGCTTAGAATTACTCTCTCTTTGAAAATGAAATATCTTGTTTGTAGCAATAAACCTATCACAGATGTATAGAATTACAGTCTTTTTAAAAATGAAATGTCTAGTTTGTAGCAATAAACCCATCACCGGTGTATAGAATTACTGTCTCTTGAAAAATGAAATATCTAGTTTGTAGCAATAAACCCATCACAGATGTATAGAATTACTGTCTCTTGAAAAATGAAATATCTAGTTTGTAGCAATAAACCCATCACCGATGTATAGAATTACTGTCTCTTTAAAAATCAAATATCTAGTTTGTAGCAATAAACCCATCCCAGATGTATAGAATTACTGTCTCTTTAAAAATGAAATATCTAGTTTGTAGCAATAAACCCATCACCGGTGTATAGAATTACTGTCTCTTTAAAAATGAAATATCTAGTTTGTAGCAATAAACCCATCACCGGTGTATAGAATTACTGTCTCTTTAAAAATCAAATATCTAGTTTGTAGCAATTAACCCATCACCGGTGTATAGAATTACTGTCTCTTTAAAAATCAAATATCTAGTTTGTAGCAATAAACACATCACCGGTGTATAGAATTACTGTCTCTTTAAAAATGAAATATCTAGTTTGTTGCAATAAACCCATCCCAGATGTATAGAATTACTGTCTCTTTAAAAATGAAATATCTAGTTTGTAGCAATAAACCCATCACCGGTGTATAGATCTACTGTCTCTTTAAAAATGTAATATCTAGTTTGTAGCAATAAAGCCATCACCGATGTATAGAATTACTGTCTCTTTAAAAATGAAATAGCTAGTTTGTAGCAATAAACCCATCACCGGTGTATAGAATTACTGTCTCTTGAAAAATGAAATATCTTGTTTGTAGCAATAAACCCATCACCGGTGTATAGAATTACTGTCGCTTGAAAAATGAAATATCTAGTTTGTAGCAATAAACCCATCACAGATGTATAGAATTACTGTCTCTTGAAAAATGAAATATCTAGTTTGTAGCAATAAACCCATCACCGATGTATAGAATTACTGTCTCTTTAAAAATCAAATATCTAGTTTGTAGCAATAAACCCATCCCAGATGTATAGAATTACTGTCTCTTTAAAAATCAAATATCTAGTTTGTAGCAATAAACCCATCACCGGTGTATAGAATTACTGTCTCTTTAAAAATCAAATATCTAGTTTGTAGCAATAAACCCATCACAGATGTATAGAATTACTGTCTCTTTAAAAATCAAATATCTAGTTTGTAGCAATAAACACATCACCGGTTTATAGAATTACTGTCTCTTTAAAAATCAAATATCTAGTTTGTAGCAATAAACCCATCCCAGATGTATAGAATTACTGCCTCTTTAAAAATCAAATATCTAGTTTGTAGCAATAAACCCATCCCAGATGTATAGAATTACTGTCTCTTTAAAAATCAAATATCTAGTTTGTAGCAATAAACCCATCACCGGTGTATAGAATTACTGTCTCTTAAAAATTGAAATATCTAGTTTGTAGCAATAACCCCATCACCGGTGTATAGAATTACTGTCTCTTTAAAAATGAAATATCTAGTTTGTACCAATAAACACATCACCGGTGTATAGAATTACTGTCTCTTTAAAAATGAAATATCTAGTTTGTAGCAATAAACCCATCACCGGTGTATAGAATTACTGTCTCTTAAAAATTGAAATATCTAGTTTGTAGCAATAACCCCATCACCGGTGTATAGAATTACTGTCTCTTTAAAAATGAAATATCTAGTTTGTAGCAATAAAGCCATCACCGGTGTATAGAATTACTGTCTCTTTAAAAATTGAAATATCTAGTTTGTAGCAATAAACCCATAACTGGTGTATAGACTTACTGTCTCTTTAAAAATGAAATATCTAGTTTGTACCAATAAACACATCACCGGTGTATAGAATTACTGTCTCTTTAAAAATGAAATATCTAGTTTGTAGCAATAAACCCATCACCGGTGTATAGAATTACTGTCTCTTAAAAATTGAAATATCTAGTTTGTAGCAATAACCCCATCACCGGTGTATAGAATTACTGTCTCTTTAAAAATGAAATATCTAGTTTGTAGCAATAAAGCCATCACCGGTGTATAGAATTACTGTCTCTTTAAAAATGAAATATCTAGTTTGTAGCAATAAACCCATCACCGGTGTATAGAATTACTGTCTCTTTAAAAATGAAATATCTAGTTTGTACCAATAAACACATCACCGGTGTATAGAATTACTGTCTATTTAAAAATGAAATATCAAGTTTCTAGCAATAAACCCATCACCGTTGTTTAGAATTACTGTCTCTTTAAAAATGAAATATCTAGTTTGTAGCAATAAACCCATCACCGGTGTATAGAATTACTGTCTCTTTAAAAATGAAATATCTAGTTTGTAGCAATAAACACATCACAGGTGCATAGAATTACTGTCTCTTTTAAAATGAAATAGCTAGTTTTTCGGACTAGTTTCCTCGTCTTAACTGTTATTATCACAACGTTTCGGCAGTTATACCCTCTTACTTTCTCTGACAGAGTACAAAATCGACTGCGCAATCTATGAAAAGTGTTAATGTCAATTTGATCATGAACAATACTATGAGAGGATTGCTTAAGAAGATGGCTCAACATATATTTGTTTACATTAGACTTGAAGACGACTATGTTGTAGTCCGCAGGGAAGCAGATGGGGTGTTCTTGGAAAGAAACTGTGTTCATGAAAGTTCCAGATGCGGAAAGGAAACTTATTTGCAGTGGTGGTTGATAGACGAGTTCTTGCTGCTAATGTTTTACGGGGAACTAGAGGTAGGAGCTCAGTCGAACAATGGAAAATAGCCATAGAGTAGAGAAAGACTAACATCGTATCTTCCGTCAAAAAAGTAAGATGGCCGAAACGTTGTGATAATGAAAGTTTGTTCACAATTCTGTTTTTTTTTTTTCCTTTTCAGATGTGATCTAATCAAAGCACGATGCGACTTTCCGAACTTGTATATGGTCCAAGCCGGAATTTGCCCGGGACATAAACTCGCGGTCGAATACACGAAACATGAATTTGTGCTTCATATTATCGAAGATACGGAAGACTAAATAATATTCGATTTGTCATCGATTTGTGGACTCTTATAACTGCCTTTTATTAAAAACATTGTATATATATATGTCGCGTTTTGCGTTCGAATCTCTTTGTATATATATATATTAATAAACATATTAATAAATAAAAGAATGTACACAACCTAATATTAAAGTGGAACCTGATATTGACATTGATGCTTATTGGTATTCACCTGAAAATACGAATCCCAATTACTTTAAGTATAAATGTCCTTAAAAGTACTTTTGAATCCTCATAATACTTTAAAATGAGATATTTAAACATCATTTCATAAAAATAAAATTAAATAAATAAATAAATATTTAATAGCTCCCTTCGGTATTTTGAATCATGTCTAGATAACTGTAAAATATTTTCGTTGTGAGTGACAAATTCCCCCCCCCCTTAGTTTAGCATTTAATAGAAACTTACTACTTAAGTGAAGAATTCTGGGTAATTAAGCTTATCTTAGTATTGACTGAAACGATTTATAAATAAGTACTAAATACCTTCCACAAAAACACGGAAGTATAACAATCTTAATAGTTGCTTGAATGGATGTCTATGAAACTAGCTCTAAACTGTTGAACTTAAAAGAGTTTCGTATCCAAATGACCTAAATAGACATCTGAAGGCTAATTGATGTAACTTTAGTAAGTAAAAAAAAATTACCCTCAAGTGGATTAGAATTTTTATAAATAAATTATAGAACTTATTAACTATTTTAAGAAATATTACTGAATTAAAATTTATAAATGTCCGCACAACTTTTAGGATGTACTAGCTTTGAACGAAAAATTCAAAATGGCGTATTAGTGGGTTCCCCCACGTGTGAGTTTGCTCTTTTCTTTGTTTTTTGTTTGTTTTCACCCAAAAATGAACCACTGTATAGTGTGGGTTTTTTCAAGACACTTTAATCCAAGAACTGTTTACTCTTTGTGAATTTTTCTGATGATTTTGTAATGTTGCAGAGACGATATTGACATAAAAACGTCGTTTGGCACAAGATAAATGAAACGGACCGTAAAAAATATATCTCACAGACATGTTATGTTTTTTGGAAATGTGAAAAAATAAAAATAATAAAATAAAACCATGGTTATTGGAATATAATATGAACTGACTTATATATATATATATATATATATATATATATATATATATATATATATATATATATATATATATATATATATATATATCAATTGATCAAATTAAAATGTGTTAATAAAGTGAACATAAGACCAAGTTTTCAAAAGTGCTCAATACCAAGTAGAGCATTTATAAAATTACATAAACAATATTATAGCCTTACGTCAATCAAGCAACGTTTCAATGCGTATTTTTTTTTTAAATTATGATATTTCACCCCAAAACAAGGCAGGATGCCACTGTAAACGTAAGGGGCTACTGAGAGTTAGGGAGTAGGTTTAGGGTGTCATTCTAAGTTGGGAGCTGTGCAGCGAGATGTCTGTTTACATTAGTTTTAAATCTCTGCATGTCGGTACAGTCGGGGAAACAGTGAGCAGGGAGGGAGTTTAGGGTGTCATTCTAGGTTGGGAGCGAGATGTCTGTTTACATTACCGCATCTTAAAGAGTTAAAATAAATTCAAAATCAAAAGTGAGAAATTCGGAGCCTCGCTATGGAAAATCTCAAACTGAAGCCAGATTTTAAGAGGAAAAGAGAGGGGCAAAGAAGTGTGTTGGGATGGGGAGGCCGGTCAGATTTTTGGTTAACTGTAGATCATATCACCGGTCTCATGCCTGACAAGCAGCCAGGCTATAATATTGTTTATGTAAGTTATATCAGATATATATATATATATATATATATATATATATATATATATATAGGATATTGGTAGTTCAATATTTTTTATAAGCATTGAGGAATAAGTATTAAATTGAGAATAAAAGCCCTTACAATGCAAGATATATATATTTCTCTTTCTTTTATCTTGTTAATTTCGTAGATAAACTCCATCTTCAGAGATTCTATTCTCTTTTTTTTATATAAAAATAAACAAACTTTTTTTTTTAGTTTTGTTTATCGGTAAAACGTCCTTGTGTGTTATTTGACGTATAGTCCGCATCTGTTGTAACTTCGTGGTTCTTTGGTTGAACGGAAACGCATCGGGCATGCTGGTATATTTAGGATAATACTTATTCCTCAAGAGAACAGAATCTCTGAAGATGAAGTTTATCTCTGAAATTAATAAGATACATGTAAAAAAAATATATATATCTTGCATTGTAACGGGCTTTTATTCTCAATTTAATATATATATATATATATATATATAGAGAGAGAGAGAGAGAGAGAGAGAGATAGAAGAAAAAAGAGTGATAAATATGCGACGATTGTCCTAATTTATTTCAAATTTCAATTGTTCAATGCAAGGTGTATTCAGTAATAAACTAGTGTTTATTATTCTTTCCTTAAGCCAAGGCTTTTCAAAGATCGAAATCTTATCATCAGAGGAGAAATACAAATGGATAAGTTGGCTTTCGAAAAAAACAAAGTTCAAATATTTGAAAAATATGAAAATTATTATTAATGGAATTTTTGTTAAAAAAAACGCAGTGAATGAAAAGAAAAAATTGCATTGAACAATTGAAATTTGAAATAAATTTGGACAATCGTCGCATATTTATCACTCTTTTTTCTTCTATCTCTACAATTGCTCTATCTCGTATCTTGAGCTAATCCTCTTCACAATAGGTTCCATCTATTAAAGTTTTTACTTTGGTTTATATTTGATCCTATATATATATATATATATATATATATATATATATATATATATATATATATATATACACACACATATATATACATATATATGAAGCAATCCAACAAAAGATATAAGCGTCAACTAATATCTCATAATTAGTGAAACATCCGGATAAAAACTGAAGCTCAATATACTGGATAGAGCATTAATATTATAATATAAAATGAAGTAATAAAATAAGGTGTCAATCAAATTTTATTATAATTCAAGGTTCAAGCAAAGTATTTTAAAGTCCTTAGCTCATGAGTTTTCATAGATAATTCCTCTCCTCAGAGGACCATTACCGCAGTTATATCACTACAGGTAATAAAATTACACTTTGAAAATATATAAAAATATATACAAAAATACATTTTAAAAAAAGTTTTTATCCGGATGTTTCACTAATTATAAGATATTAGTTGACGCTTATATCTTTTGTTGGATTGCTTTATATATATATATATATATATATATATATATATATATATATATATATATATATATATATATATATATATATATATAATATGAAACTAAAAGTATACTTTTAGAGGATAGAACCTATAGTGAAATGGGTTAAGCTCAATATACGTAATAGAGCAATTATAAAGATAAATGAAGGAAGAAAGATAAAGATGTACGAATGACAAATCTATTTCAACTTCGATTGTTCAATGCAAAT
>OY744549.1:3135443-3149394 GCA_963556195.1 Sepiola atlantica
TTTTATTAATTTTTTTTCACGTTTCCAAAAAACATAACATTTCTGTGAGATATATTTTTTACGGTCCGTTTCACTTGCCGTGAGCCAAACAACATTTCTATATCAGTCTCTGCAACACTACAAAATAATCAGAAAAATCCACAAAGAATGAAAAGTTCTTGAATTGAAATATCTTGAAAAAAAACCGACACCGCACAGTGGGTCATTGTTGGTGAAAACAAATAAATCAGGAATCGATTTTTTAAATAATATTTTATTTATTGAAGTATTTGTTCAAAACTGTAAATATTTTCTTAAAAGTGCACCTTTGCACGATTCTTAAAATACCGTTTTTTTTATTATCTTCAAACATTTGTATTTAATGTCGCTACATATCGGTTGTGTATCTCTGTTGTGCCATGATTAGAGTTAGGGTTAGGGTTAGGGTGAGGGATAGCGTTAGGGTTAGGGTTAGAGCTAGGGTTTAGGGTAAGGGTTATGATTAGGCTAGGGTTAGGGTCAGGCTGCAACGATGACCCTGATGAGTAAGTTAGGGTTAGAGTTAGGTTAGGGCTAGGGTTAGGGTTAGTGTTAGGGTTAGGCTACAACGATGACCCTGATGAGTTAGTTGGGGTAATGGTAAGGGTTAGGGTTAGGGATGTGTCTTCATCAACTACAGATTTATTTTAGTATACTCCTTAATGATGGCCGCCGTTGATCATCAAGTGGTGATAGGTGAGGCAGACTGCCGGAGAAGCTTGAATCAGACTCATCAAGAAAACGCTTTCTATCTGGGTGAAATGAATAAAACAAGCTCCATTCTTTTGGTATTCTAAGATGGTCATTTATTTGGTGCCTCACGTATTTTTTCTGATCTACAAGCCCATATTATTGAACTTTTCTCATTATTCTTTTTTCTGCTTAGCATGAACAATGTAACTGATCATCAGCGATGTTAAAATAAAAACTATATATTTTCTTGAAAAGATGTGAAATGCGCGTAAGACGGGAAAAAAACTTTGTTTGTAAGACGAAGAAAAAATATACAGTTATTCGTCGAAGTCAGAAAATGAGAAAATTAGAAAAATAAATCTATTAATAATGGAGTTTATGTATCTGTCTGTCTGTCTGAAGCCGAAACTCCATCAGAGTAGTATGACTATTTATTAAGTCCGCCAGCTTCATTATATACTATTAAAAAAAAACGCCATAACCACTATGCGCATATCCCAATTTACATAATCAATTGCTTTTAAACTTCTAATAAATTGTTTTCGCAAATATACACTCATGATTGTTTTCTTCAGATTTCCACATATATTTACGCTATCTTGCTCGCTAATAATCTTACTTATAAATTATAATTATTTCTTTTATTATTTATTTATAAAATGAGTTACGTAGTTATTTCCTCTACGTCCAACTGATTGAACAGCGTACATCCCTCTGAACGGACGCGTTAATACTTTACTGATTTATTTTATCAAAACGTTCTGAGTTTGTTTATTTTCTTAATCTTATTAGCCATTATGTTTTAAAACACAAATTTATTGAATCAAATTGTTTAATTAAAATAATAATTGATAAACACACACACATTATAAAGAATTTAGTTCAGCTAAACTTTTTTTTTTTAAGTTATCGCGGGTCCTGCAGTAAAAGAGTACCGATTTTTTTATTGATAATTTTCAGATACACCTTTTCTTCCGATTTGAAAATTAGTGTTTGCTGTATTTAGTTTTTTAAATTGATGATTTTAACAAATTTATTGAATGAAATTGTTTAATTAAAATAATAATTGATTTAAAATTTACTATTTAAAAAAGCACACACACATTATAATGAATTTAGTTTTTTTTGTCAACAAAAAAAACAACAAATTGTACTGGAAGACTACATAACTGATTTTAGAATAGTGTTCGCTGTATTTTGTTTTTTTATAATTGTTGATTTTAATTTACGTACACCTTTTTTTCCGCTTTGAAATACATAAAATATTACTTATTATAGTTTGACATGGATTTAGCGCAAAACGATTGAGTGTAAAGAAAAGCGAGCAGACGATAACTTGGGGGGACACCTTTTACTGGGCAAGTAAATAACTGTTTTTAGAATCGTATTCGCTGTATTTTTTTTTGTTAATTTTAGTTCAGGTACACTTTTCTTTTTCCTCTTTGAAAAACTAAAACTATTATTATTTATTATTTTGTAAATTCTTACGTGGATTTGGCGCAAAACGATTGGGGTGGAAAGAAAAACGAGCAGACGATAACAATGCAAACTTAATTTTTTTTTTATTAATGTTGTTATTTATCATGTTGTTATATAACAGATCTCACTCTATCCGGAACTAATGTTGGACAGCGACATGCTGAGCGTTCACCGTTTCCGGAGAGCTACAAAAAGGAAAACAAGAAAAGGGGCTTGGCGCTAGTTGGAGGTAGCCGCCATCTTTTCCCCAGCTAGCGACCAACGAGTGAACACGTAGAAAAAAGGTCACTCCGTCGCCGTCGCCGTCATCAAGAATTAAGATAACAACTTAACCGTCGCCGTCGCCGCCGTCATCAAGAATTAAGATAAACAACTTAACCGTCGCCGTCGCCGTCGCCGTCGCCGTCGCCGTCGCCGTCGCCGTCGTCATCAAGGAATTAAGAATAAAAAGAACGATCTTTGCTTTGGGGTAAATAAATATATTTGATTAATCCTATTCAAGTTGTCCGTGTTTCCTTGCAACCATACGCTTGTCTATCGCAATGTTCAATATATTATTTAAATTAAGTGTAGTGATAGAAAGCTCTACCAAAATTACATACTAGCGTCATTTCTGACGCGGCAGCCTAGCAAAAATATGCGACCGGAGGGAGCATATATTTGCTAGTAATAATAATAATAATAATAACTATTTCATTAATAATGAATTAAATATAAGCACAAACTAACTTATCTTATAACAAATGTCCTCTTCCTTTCCTCGATGACTCAATTTATGACTTTTATTTATGTTGGCTTTATTTTCTCATTAAAACATTGATATGTTTGACCTCTGATCCGCCATACAGTGCGTCTTTGTAACAATTCTCAAAAAAAAGGCAATTTTTTTTTTTTATCCTAATCGAGAAGACTCCGTTTTGAAGAGTTGGGCTTTTCCCACGTTGTGACTCGCTCTTCCCTCATTGATAAGGTAAATAGGGATCCCGTACTTAATTGTTCTGATGATTTACGAAAAAATTAGGGTTAGGGTTTAAGGTTGAGGTTAGAGTTGGGATTAGGGTTAGGGTTAACAAAAATTGAGTTGGTTTACATTAGGGTTGGGGTTAGGGTTAGAGTTAGGGTTTAAAGTTGAGGTTAGGGTTGGGATTAGGGTTAGGGTTAACAAAAATTGAGTTGGTTTACATTAGGGTTAGGGTTGGGGTTAGGATTGGGGTTAGGGTTTAAGGTTGAGGTTAGGGTTGGGATTAGGGTTAGGGTTAACAAAAATTGAGTTGGTTTACATTAGGGTTAGGGTTGGGGTTAGGATTAGGGTTAGGGTTTAAGGTTGAGGTTAGGGTTGGGATTAGGGTTAGGGTTAACAAAAATTGAGTTGGTTTACATTATGGTTAGGGTTAGGGTTGGGGTTAGGATTAGGGTTAGGGTTTAAGGTTGAGGTTAGGGTTGGGGTTAGGGTTAGGGTTAACAAAAATTGAGTTGGTTTACATTATGGTTAGGGTTAGGGTTAGGGTTGGGGTTAGGATTAGGGTTAGGGTTTAAGGTTGAGGTTAGGGTTGGGGTTAGGGTTAGGGTTAACAAAAATTGAGTTGGTTTACATTATGGTTAGGGTTAGGGTTAGGGTTGGGGTTAGGATTAGGGTTAGGGTTTAAGGTTGAGGTTAGGGTTGGGGTTAGGGTTAGGGTTTAAGGTTGAGGTTAGGGTTGGGATTAGGGTTAGGGTTAACAAAAATTGAGTTGGTTTACATTAGCATTAACCTTGCATTAATCGAAATAGATAACTGAGCCTTCAGCGATTTCTCGTTGAAAAATTGACTAAAATGTCGCACGGTCTCTTCTTTGAACGTTAGGATTAGGGGATAGGGTTCTTTGCTCAATCTTTTGAAACTAATCAGGGGAAGTGTTTTCGTAGCTCTTGTACGGTGTTGATGGCAATGTGAGGTGTAGACCGTATAACAAAATGTAGATATCATACCAAAGTAGATTCATGACATATAAGCCATTAAATGTCACCCATTCAATGTCACCCATTCAATGTCACCCATTCAATGTCACCCATTAAATGTCACCCATTCAATGTCACCCATTAAATGTCACCCATTAAATGTCACCCATTCAATGTCACCCATTAAAACAACAAGTAATTAGTTTATTTAGGGAAGAAGTTTAAAATCGCTCTTCCGTCGTCGATGGGGTAAATAGGGGTTAGGGTTAGGGTTAGAGTTAGGGTTACTTAGATAAGCTCCTAGGAATGACTTTCACTCCAGATCTAAAATAGAAGACTTATATCGAATCTGTTGTTAAGTTTTTGTAAAAATGGTCGGATTATTCTTTCGATCCAGAAAGTACCAAACTCTTGGTGTCATTCTCACGTGCAGGTACAGCGATGAGGAGGAGAGAGTAACCGTTATTTTTCTGATCTACGAGCCCATATTACTCCGTGTTCCTGACTCATGATGCAATCATCTACCTATAAGAAGTCAGATACGTTCTTAAGATAGGGGAGGTGCTGCTGCCACATATGGGGAGGTGCTGCTGCCACATCTGGGGAGCTGCTGCCACATCGGAGGAGGTGCTGCTGCCACATCGGGGGAAGTTGCTGCTGCCACATCTGGGGAGGTACTGCTGCCACATCTCGGGAGGTGCTGCTGCCACATCTGGGGAGGTATTACTGCCACATCTGGGGAGGTACTGCTGCCACATCTGGGGAGGTGCTGCTGCCACATCTGGGGAGGTATTACTGCCACATCTGGGGAGGTACTGCTGCCACATCTGGGGAGGTACTGCTGCCACATCTCGGGAGGTGCTGCTGCCACATCTGGGGAGGTATTACTGCCACATCTGGGGAGGTATTACTGCCACATCTGGGGAGGTACTGCTGCCACATCTGGGGAGGTGCTGCTGCCACATCTGGGGAGGTACTGCTGCCACATCTGGGGAGGTGCTACCACATCTGGGGAGCTGCTGCCACATTTGGGGAGGTGCTGCGGCCACATCTGGGGAGCTGCTGCCACATCTGGGGAGGTACTGCTGCCACATCTGGGGAGTTGATGCTCAGAGCACATTTTTTTTAGTTTCACAGAGTTCAAAAACGAATGGGGGGGGGTGATCTTTTTTGTTCTTTACGGTCCCTTTATCACGGAAAGTCTTTCCTTGCTAGTCTTTCTCTGCTCCAATCTCTGGTTCTTCCCTGTAAAACATTCACAGAAAGAACTCGTCTTATTACCACCAGTGCCAAGAACTTTCCTTTCCACCTCTGTGTACTTAAAATCAAACATAACTTCCATGAACCGATTTTTTTTCCAATGACGTCCCATCTGTGAACAACAATACAAAGGGACTGCTCCCCGTCTCACTACAACATGGTCGTCTTCAAGTCTAATGTCAACAAATACATATCGAAACGTCCTTTTAAGTAATCAAATTTTGTCAATTTCTCCTCCATCGTTTCCAATCCTCTCATAATATTGTTCATCATTCGACTGACAATCTCATTAATCCTTATCCTCGAGTGGCTTTTGGCCTTGATAAGTGGTGAATCATTAGTATAAAAAATCCTCTCATAATATTCTTCATCATTCAACTGACAATCCATCCATCTCATTAACCCTTATCCTCAAGTGGCTTTTAGCCTTGATAAGTGGTGACTTATTAGTATAAAAAAATCCTCTCATAATATTCTTCATCATTCAACTGACAATCCATCCATCTCATTAACCCTTATCTTCGAGTGGCTTTTAGCCTTGATAAGTGGTGACTCATTAGTATAAAAAATCCTCTCATAATATTCTTCATCATTCAACTGACAATCCATCCATCTCATTAACCCTTATCCTCAAGTGGCTTTTAGCCTTGATAAGTGGTGACTTATTAGTATAAAAAAATACTCTCATAATATTCTTCATCATTCAACTGACAATCCATCCATCTCATTAACCCTTATCCTCGAGTGACTTTTGGCCTTGATAAGTGGTGACTCATTAGTATAAAAAATCCTCTCATAATATTCTTCATCATTCAACTGACAATCCACCAATCTCATTAACCTTTATCCTCGAATGGCTTTTAGTCTTGATAAGTGGTGACTCATTAGTATAAAACATCCTCTCATAATATTCTTCATCATTCAACTGACAATCCATCCATCTCATTAACCCTTATCCTCGATTGACTTTTGGCCTTGATAAGTGGTGACTCATTAGTATGAAAAATCCTCTCATAATATTCTTTATCATTCAACTGATAATCCATCCATCTCATTAACCCGTATACTCGAGTGGCTTTTGGCCTTGATAAGTGATGACTCATTAGTATGAAAAATCCTCTCATAATATTCTTCATCATTCAACTGACAATCCATCCATCTCATTAACCCTTATCCTCGAGTGGCTTTTAGCCTTGATAAGTGGTGACTCATTAGTATAAAAAATCCTCTCATAATATTCTTCATCATTCAACTGACAATCCATCCATCTCATTAACCCTTATCCTCGAGTGGCTTTTGGCTTTGATAAGTGGTGACTCATTAGTATAAAAAATCCTCTCATAATATTCTTCATTATTCAACTGACAAATCCATCCATCTCATTAACCCTTTATTATCCTCGAGTGGCTTTTGGCCTCGGTTGTATATATATAAAAACAGATCTGGAACACTTTTTAGACGATGCAAGGTAGACAAGTTACCTACTAACACACCGAACCGGTATTTTAAGAGGAGAAGAGGAAAGGCATTCCTGTCTCTTTGAAGTCGCCCGCCGCCAGGTACCCGTTTTTAAGTGTCGTCTGATTTTAATCACTTTATTTCGGACACTTGTTACGTGACTGGTTCTGACCTGATCGAAAGAATCGGTGTTTTCTTACTTCAAAGACAATAGAAAGGCGTCCAAGTTTTTTTAACTGAATTTTTTTTTTTCATTTTTGATCTTGTTAAAACAAATAATAAATTCGCGGTCGGACAATTCTTATATAAATGCAACGAGACGAGAACTTGCAGTCAGACAAACGAATTGAAAAGAAGCAGACGACAATAGAAACCGCCATTGCTGTATCTTTTATCCAACCCAAAATCCAACATGGCGTTCCTGGCTTTAATTTCCGTTTTGATTGGTAAGTAGAAAAAATGATTCTTTAAATTTTTAATTGTCTTTATTTTCATTTTTTTTTATTTTATGTGACAATGTGGTTAAGGTTAGGGTTAGGGTTAAGGTTAGAGTTAGGGTTAAGGTTAGGGTTAGGGTTAAGGTTAGAGTTAGGGTTAGGGTTAGGGTTAGAGTTAGGGTTACGGTTAGAGTTAGGGTTACGGTTAGGGTTAGGGTTAAGGTTAGGGTTAGGGTTAAGGTTAGAGTTAGGGTTAAGGTTAGAGTTAGGGTTAAGGTTAGAGTTAAGGTTAAGGTTAGAGTTAGGGTTAGGGTTAATGTTAGAGTTAGGGTTAATGTTAGAGTTAGGGTTAATGTTAGAGTTAGGGTTAAGGTTAGAGTTAGGGTTAAGGTTAGAGTTAGGGTTAAGGTTAGAGTTAGAGTTAAGGTTAGAGTTAGAGTTAAGGTTAGAGTTAGGGTTAAGGTTAGAGTTAGGGTTAAGGTTAGAGTTAAGGTTAAGGTTAGAGTTAGGGTTAAGGTTAGAGTTAGGGTTAAGGTTAGAGTTAGGGTTAAGGTTAGAGTTAAGGTTAAGGTTAGAGTTAAGGTTAAGGTTAGAGTTAAGGTTAAGGTTAGGGTTAGAAAGTCAATTGTTCATTAATGGTTTAATTTTATACACGTTAAAAAGTTAAGTAACCCTAACCCTAACCCTAACATTTGCTTTGTTGCCTTTAGAATTACCTCCTTGCTTCTTTATTTTCACAATGTTCATACAAATGAATGTCCATACCAATGACTGATTAATAAGCATCAACGAACAACATTAATCTATTTTCACTTCGTTTTCTTCTACTTTTTCTTCATTCTTTCTCTTTTCCCCCCATTTTTTTCACTTCATTATAAAGGAAAACTTCAGCGTATCGTTGTTTATGAATCTCGCATAAATAACTTCCGGTCATAGCATTAATAACCTTTATTGATCTGATTAATTTATTATTTCTTCACAATTGCCTGATAATAAGATGTTTCAACTGACAAGAAGCCTATCTTAACATTGACTATAACTGCATGCAACCTACTGTTGTCAACCCTTTGTATCTAACCCTAACCCCTAACCCCTAACCCCTAACCCGCATGCAAAGCAGGTATGAGACGTCGCCGGATGTTGCCCGGGACACTTGCAGCATCCTAAATGACAATACCAAATGATGATGAAACTTCAATGTATCAATAAGATAATAAAATACCATTGTTAGATATTCGAAGTGGTTAAGTTAGCTAGTGGATACGTTAGCTAATACATAGGCTTTGTAAGGATTTGTCGAAGAGTAATACCTTTGCAAGATGGTGTATCTATGGCATACTTGACCGGTTTCTATTCATCCCAGCACTATGTGATGTGAAAAATACAGCCTCTCCATAGTGAATGAGTGTCCGTTCGTGGTGTAGAGCCACATCTTTTATGAGGTTTCCTCTCAATATGCATGGGCAATGGGCACTGACAAAATACATCAGATCGGACTTTGAACTCAGCGTAGCAATGGCCAGAGTCAAGCATACTGCTATGTTTATTTTAGTGGCCTACGCCGTTAGGTGTAGGTTGCCAGAAGTTTAGACAATGAAGGATTAGGGTTCGGGTTAGGGTTATGATTAGGGTTAAAAAGTAAGAAAGTAAGAAAGTTCGGTTGGCTGCTTCACGTTCAGATAGAATAATAATAATAAAATAATAAAATGATGATGATGATGATGATGATGATGATGATGATGATGATGATGATGATGATGATGATGATGATGATGATGATGATGATGATGATGATGATGATGATGATGATGATGATGATGATGATGATGATGATGATGATGATGATGATGATGATGATGATGATGATGATGATGATGATGATGATGATGATGATGATGATAATAATAATAATAATAATAATAATAATAATAATAATAATAATAATAATAATAATAATAATAATAATAATAATAATAATAATAATAATAATAATAATAATAATAATAATAATAATAATAATAATAATAATAATAATAATAATAATAATAATAATAATAATAATAATAATAATAATAATAAAAAAATAATAAAAAGTAATTAACCCAATATTAGTTATCTCCCCCAAAATCAAATTTCTTTCCGTCGATCACGATTTCTCCCGAAGAGGAGTCGGCAGTTTCCGCCGCCATAGATCGAAACAGTGGCCCCCGTCTCTGCAGAAAGTCTTTTAAAGAAACAAATCGGGAATGTTTTACAATAGCCCTACAACTCGCGAGTCGGGTTGAAAAAAAGTTGTAGAACGTAGTCAAAAAAATGAATATGCAACAAATAAATGCAACGTGCGTCGAGACCGGAGATTTTCCTAGTTTTCTATTCCATTTGTTTGTATGTTTACGTATGGTAAATGGGTTTTTATTAGACATGAAAAAAAAAAAAAAATTTATGTCATTTATTTAAAAAGAAAATGGCGTCATTAGTTTTTGCTATCGGTGTCACGTGTGTGTGTTTTTTATTTTACCGGGACTCATAATCAAAGCAGCGTTTTTTTGTTTTTTTTTTAGGGGGGTTTGCATTTTTTAAATTTAATTTTATGAAACGAACATTTTAACGATCATTTTGATCACCGAATGAGCGTGCATGTCGTTACGTCATTGGGGGTTAGGGTTAGGGTTAGGGCTGGGTTTTGGTTAGGGTTAGGGCTGGGTTAGGGTTAGGGCTGGGTTTAGGTTAGGGTTAGGGCTGGGTTTAGGTTAGAGTTAGGGCTGGGTTAGGGTTAGGGCTGGGTTTAGGTTAGGGTTAAGGCTGGGTTAGGGTTAGGGCTGGGTTAGGGTTAGGGTTAGGAATTTTTTAAAGAAACAGGAAAAAAAACATTACGGTGTGACGAATGAAAATAATATGTAAATAAAAGCACACTGACATGTAAATAAAAAGAAAATTATTTTATTTCTTTTGCTTAAAATGTAGTTTTGTTTTGTTCTTCTGCTTGGCTAAAAAATGCAAAAATTGCGCTTTGACTATGAGTCCCAGTAAAAAACCAACCGAATCCAGAACGAGGCTGCAGTCTCGTTCTGGATTCGGTGTTTTCTATCGAAGCGGACATTACTATTTTTTTTTTAACTTCACGTACGCTAAAACTATCAACTTATAGAAAATAGCACTTTTAACGGATTATAATCATTAATAACTGTCACAGTTAACTTGGAAATTCAGTTTTATCGGCTACGGTAACTTTTATTTGTTGTATATTTGTTTTTTCAGCGTTTTCGGTGTTGGGCTATTGTTAAAAATACCCTTTTTAAAAAATTATATGAATTAAAGGGTATCTTTTACGACGCTCAGCAGAGTCGTGAATGGGTTCAAAAAAACGAACGATAAAGTGATTAAAAACATAAATATGCAACAAGTAAAGGCGACCTACGTCGAGAATAGATATTTTCCTACTTAGCTATGATATTTGTTTATATTTTTACATAGTATAGATGGGTTTTTATTAGATGTAAAAATAAAATTCTTGTTTTTTTTTTTTTTGCACAAAAACAAAATGGCGGTCGGTCGTGATTCTCTTACATATCCAAAAAAGTTGTTAACTGTTATATTCTACCCAAAAAGAAATCAGCGTTGCCTTTTTTTATGTTTTAATTTATACAATAAAAAAAGAAAAAATAATTTCCGGTTGAATTATCTCCCCTTATTTTTTTTTTCAAATTGATCTCGCAATTTATTATTGTTGACTAAAGCTTTTAAGACAAACCTTAGTGAACAACACGAAAATACTAGATTCCGAGACTAATAAATAATATCGCGTAACATTTGAGAATGCTTAGCGTGCTTTAGTTTATTTTAGTGACGTCACTGGAATCAAATTCGAAAAACAGAGACATTTTTGGGTGCTTATTTAGAATAGGGTCCCCGCAGAAAATTATTTTCATGTAAAATCATTATTTTGTACTTACTCAGTCATAGTTTCTCACTCACGGCACGAAAAAGAATTTTAAAATATCAAGCAGAACTTTAATTAGAACGATTTTTCCATTTCCATAAGGGCGATATAAAACGTCGATTCGCCGACATTTTGGGTGTGGCCGATTGATGGAATAGCTAACTAAGGGCTCCAGTTACCATGTAAATAAGAAAAAAAACAAACAAAAAAAACAAGAAAATTATATCGTGGAAAGTACCCCGGTGAACAAATTAAAAATAATTATTTAATTTTCTATTTTTTAATTTAATAAATATATATTTTATTATTATTGCTTATGTGTTTCTTTAGTTTTAAAATTCTAACAATAAAAACGGAGTTAGTGCCCTTGGCTATTCCATCGATCGCTCACACCCAAAATGTCGGCTCACATCCAAAATGTCCGCGAATACAGGTTGTACATCGAAATGGAAAAATCGTTCTAATTAAAGTTCTGCTTGATATTTTTAAATTCTTTTTCGTGCCGTGAGTGAGAAACTATGACTGAGTAAGTACAAAATAATGATTTTACATGAATATAATTTTTTATTAAATTACTTATTGTATTTCCCCTCTTCATATTTTTAAACATATACATGTAGGGGATTGTTTGGTGCTACTGCAGAGACGGGGCCACTGTTTCGATCGATGGCGGCGGAAACTGTCGACTCCTCTTCGGGAGAAATCGTGCGAAAACGTGAGCGACGGAAAGAAATTAGATTTTGGGGAAGATAACTGTTGAATTGACAATTGAGGATAAGTTAAAATTATGAACATTTATTTATTGAAACAAATTAAACATTATGTACAGCAAATAAATAAATAAAACTTTGATAAACATTTGAAATTTAACAAAAAACGAATTAAATAAATCTTTGATAAACATTATGTACATCAAATAAATAGCAAACTTTTTATTAAAATAAAAAAAAAACGTAATAAGTAAAACTTTGATTTGAAAAAAAAAAGTAAAAAATTGACTGAACGATAAATGTGTAAAAAAATGATAAATGTGGGGGAAAAAAGTTTTAAACAGGGTGCAATTCTGCGATCAGTTCAAAAATACTTCCAACTTCAATACGTCTGTATTTCTTTTGCAAATTATCCCCGAGTAAATGCAAGAACTCTTCAAAGTTTAATCGGTTTACGTCCATTTCGTGAAAAAGTAATTAACCCAATATTAGTTATCTCCCCCAAAATCAAATTTCTTTCCGTCGATCACGATTTCTCCCGAAGAGGAGTCGGCAGTTTCCGCCGCCATCGATCGAAACAGTGGCCCCGTCTCTGCAGAAGCACCGGTTTATTTTAGTGACGCCACTTAATTCAAATTCGAAAAAAAAAAGGACATTTTGATTAAATTACTTATTGCATTTCCCCTCTTCATATTTTAAACATATACATGTAGGGGGATTGTTTCCGGTGCTTTACCAGTTTAGCGGACACTTTCGAAAAAAAATAAAAATAAATAAAACTGAGGAATATCTGTTTGATGTACGTACCTGTCACGGATTGAATAAATCCTATACCAAAAGTCACGTAAATTAATCAAGTAGTTTTTGTTTAAAAAAAAAAATTAAATTTTAACGATGTACGAAGAGAAGTGTAAATATGACAGCCATTTTGAAAGTTTTCAAAGGAGGAACTTTTGTGAACTTTAACCAATTTCAGGCATAAAGACAGCACGAAAAAGGGGTGAAAAAAAATAGGCAACAAAGCGTTTTTTTAATTCGATTTAAAACTGGTGTCTCGGCGTCACGTGATCAAATGGGAGCGATATTTGAAGGAAGTTCACAAAAGTTCACGATTATCCCTCTTTGAAAACTTTCAAAATGGCTGTCATATTTATACTTCGTCTTCGTAAATCGCTAAAATTGGATTTTCTTTTATATAAAAATAAAAAAACTACTTGATTAATTTACGTGATTTTTGGTATAGGATATATTCAACCCGTGACAGGTACGTACATCAAACAGATATTCCTCAGTTTGTTTGTTTTTGGGGTTTTTTTTTCGAAAGTATCCGCTAAACTGGAAAAGCACCTGTTTTCTTATAAGCTTCAATGACGCAATAACCCCCCCCCCCCCAAAAAAAAAACTTTTCACGATAATTCGAAAATCTAATCAATATTAATTCATTTCCGTTTTTGAGAATTTGGCAATGGATATTAGTTTAGTAACAAAAGATCGTGAACATTCTCTTTTCCTAACCTTAACCTAACCTTAACTCTAACCCTAACTCTAACCTTAAACCTTAACTCTAACCCTAACCCTAACTCTAACCCTAACCCTAACTCTAACCCTAACCCTAACTCTAACTCTAACCCTAACTCTAACCCTAACCCTAACCCTAACCTTACCCTAACCCTAACCCTAACCCTAACCCTAACCTTAACTCTAACCCTAACCTTAACTCTAACCCTAACTCTAACTCTAACCCTCACCCTAACCTTAACCTTAACCCTAACCCTAACCCTAACCTTAAACCTTAATTCTAACCCTCACCCTAACCTTAAACCCTAACTCTAACCCTAACCCTAACTCTAACCCTAACCCTAACCCTAACCTTAAACCTTAACTCTAACCCTAACCCTAACTCTAACCCTAACCCTAACCCTACCCCTAACCTTAGACCTTAACTCTAACCCCTCACCCTAACCTTAAACCCTAACTCTAACCCTAACCTTAACCCTAACCTTAAACCTTAATTCTAA
>OY744549.1:3149594-3162094 GCA_963556195.1 Sepiola atlantica
GGATTAGGGGGTTAGGATTAGGGTTTAAGGTTGAGGTTAGGGTTGGGATTAGGGTTAGGATTAGGGTTTAAGGTTGAGGTTAGGGTTGGGATTAGGGTTAGGATTAGGGTTTAAGGTTGAGGTTAGGGTTGGGATTAGGTTAGGATTAGGGTTTAAGGTTGAGGTTAGGGTTGGGATTAGGGTTAGGATTAGGGTTTAAGGTTGAGGTTAGGGTTGGGATTAGGGTTAGGATTAGGGTTTAAGGTTGAGGTTAGGGTTGGGATTAGGGTTAGGATTAGGGTTTAAGGTTGAGGTTAGGGTTGGGATTAGGGTTAGGATTAGGGTTTAAGGTTGAGGTTAGGGTTGGGATTAGGGTTAGGATTAGGGTTTAAGGTTGAGGTTAGGGTTGGGATTAGGGTTAGGATTAGGGTTTAAGGTTGAGGTTAGGGTTGGGATTAGGGTTAGGATTAGGGTTTAAGGTTGAGGTTAGGGTTGGGATTAGGGTTAGGATTAGGGTTTAAGGTTGAGGTTAGGGTTGGGATCAGGGTTAGGATTAGGGTTTAAGGTTGAGGTTAGGGTTGGGATTAGGGTTAGGATTAGGGTTTAGGGTTGAGGATCAGGGTTAGGATTAGGGTTTAAGGTTGAGGTTAGGGTTGGGATTAGGTTAGGATTAGGGTTTTAAGGTTGAGGTTAAGGTTGGGGTTAGGGTTTAAGGTTGAGGTTAGGGTTGGGATTAGGGTTAGGATTATGGTTTAAGGTTGAGGTTAGGGTTGGGATTAGGGTTAGGATTAGGGTTTAAGGTTGAGTTAGGGTTGGGATTAGGGTTAGGATTAGGGTTTAAGGTTGAGGTTAGGGTTGGGATTAGGGTTAGGATTAGGGTTTTAAGGTTGAGGTTAGGGTTGGGATTAGGGTTAGGATTAGGGTTTAAGGTTGAGGTTAGGGTTGGGATTAGGGTTAGGATTAGGGTTTAAGGTTGAGGTTAGGGTTGGGATTAGGGTTAGGATTAGGGTTTAAGGTTGAGGTTAGGGTTGGGATTAGGGTTAGGATTAGGGTTTAAGGTTGAGGTTAGGGTTGGGATTAGGGTTAGGATTAGGGTTTAAGGTTGAGGTTAGGGTTGGGATTAGGGTTAGGATTAGGGTTTAAGGTTGAGGTTAGGGTTGGGATTAGGGTTAGGATTAGGGTTTAAGGTTGAGGTTAGGGTTGGGATTAGGGTTAGGATTAGGGTTTAAGGTTGAGGTTAGGGTTGGGATTAGGGTTAGGATTAGGGTTTAAGGTTGAGGTTAGGGTTGGGATTAGGGTTAGGGGTTTAAGGTTGAGGTTAGGGTTTGGGGTTATGGTTAGGGTTAAGGTTGAGGTTAGGGTTGGGGTTAGGGTTAGGGTTTAAGGTTGAGGTTAGGGTTGGGGTTAGGGTAAGGGTTTAAGGTTGAGGTTAGGGTTGGGATTAGGGTTAGGGTTTAAGGTTGAGGTTAGGGTTGGGGTTAGGGTTAGGGTTTAAGGTTGAGGTTAGGGTTGGGGTTAGGGTTAGGGTTTAATGTTTGAGGTTAGGGTTTGGGTTAGGGTTAGGGTTTAAGGTTGAGGTTAGGGTTGGGATTAGGGTTAGGATTAGGGTTTAAGGTTGAGGTTAGGGTTGGGATTAGGGTTAGGGTTTAAGGTTGAGGTTAGGGTTGTGGTTAGGGTTAGGGTTTAAGGTTGAGGTTAGGGGTTAGGGTTAGAGTTTAAGGTTGAGGTTAGGGTTGGGGTTAGGGTTAGGGTTTAAGGTTGAGGTTAGGGTTGGAGTTAGGTTAGGGTTTAAGGTTGAGGTTAGGGTTGGGGTTAGGGTTAGGGTTTAAGGTTGAGGTTAGGGTTGGGGTTAGGGTTAGGGTTTAAGGTTGAGGTTAGGGTTGGGATTAGGGTTAGGGTTTAAGGTTGAGGTTAGGGTTGGGGTTAGGGTTAGGGTTTAAGGTTGAGGTTAGGGTTGGTGTTAGGGTTTAAGGTTGAGGTTAGGGTTGGATTAGGGTTAGGATTAGGGTTTAAGGTTGAGGTTAGGGTTGGGATTAGGGTTAGGATTAGGGTTTAAGGTTGAGGTTAGGGTTGGGATTAGGGTTAGGATTAGGGTTTAAGGTTGAGGTTAGGGTGGGATTAGGGTTAGGATTAGGGTTTAAGGTTGAGGTTAGGGTTGGGATTAGGGTTAGGATTAGGGTTTTAGGATTAGGGTTTAAGGTTGAGGTTAGGGTTGCGGATTAGGGTTAGGATTAGGGTTTAAGGTTGAGGTTAGGGTTGGGATCTAGGGTAGGATTAGGGTTTAAGGTTGAGGTTAGGGTTGGGATTAGGGTTAGGATTAGGGTTTAAGGTTGAGGTTAGGGTTGGGATTAGGGTTAGGATTAGGGTTTAAGGTTGAGGTTAGGGTTGGGATTAGGGTTAGGATTAGGGTTTAAGGTTGAGGTTAGGGTTGGGATTAGGGTTAGGATTAGGGTTTAAGGTTGAGGTTAGGGTTGGGATTAGGGTTAGGATTAGGGTTTAAGGTTGAGGTTAGGGTTGGATTAGGGTTAGGATTAGGGTTTAAGGTTGAGGTTAGGGTTGGGATTAGGGTTAGGATTAGGGTTTAAGGTTGAGGTTAGGGTTGGGATTAGGGTTAGGATTAGGGTTTAAGGTTGAGGTTAGGGTTGGGATTAGGGTTAGGATTAGGTTTAAGGTTGAGGTTAGGGTGGGATTAGGGTTAGGATTAGGGTTTAAGGTTGAGGTTAGGGTTGGATTAGGGTTAGGATTAGGTTTAAGGTTGAGGTTAGGGTTGGGATTAGGGTTAGGATTAGGGTTTAAGGTTGAGGTTAGGGTTGGGATTAGGGTTAGGATTAGGGTTTAAGGTTGAGGTTAGGGTTGGGATTAGGGTTAGGATTAGGGTTTAAGGTTGAGGTTAGGGTTGGGATTAGGGTTAGGATTAGGGTTTAAGGTTGAGGTTAGGGTTGGGATTAGGGTTAGGATCAGGGTTTAAGGTTGAGGTTAGGGTTGGGATTAGGGTTAGGATTAGGGTTTAAGGTTGAGGTTAGGGTTGGGATTAGGGTTAGGATTAGGGTTTAAGGTTGAGGTTAGGGTTGGGATTAGGGTTAGGATTAGGGTTTAAGGTTGAGGTTAGGGTTGGGATTAGGGTTAGGATTAGGGTTTAAGGTTGAGGTTAGGGTTGGGATTAGGGTTAGGATTAGGGTTTAAGGTTGAGGTTAGGGTTGGGATTAGGGTTAGGATTAGGGTTTAAGGTTGAGGTTAGGGTTGGGATTAGGGTTAGGATTAGGGTTTAAGGTTGAGGTTAGGGTTGGGATTAGGGTTAGGATTAGGGTTTAAGGTTGAGGTTAGGGTTGGGATTAGGTTTAGGATTAGGGTTTAAGGTTGAGGTTAGGGTTGGGATTAGGGTTAGGATTAGGGTTTAAGGTTGAGGTTAGGGTTGGGATTAGGGTTAGGATTAGGGTTTAAGGTTGAGGTTAGGGTTGGGATTAGGGTTAGGATTAGGGTTTAAGGTTAAGGTTAGGGTTGGGATTAGGGTTAGGATTAGGGTTTAAGGTTGAGGTTAGGGTTGGGATTAGGGTTAGGATTAGGGTTTAAGGTTGAGGTTAGGGTTGGGATTAGGGTTAGGATTAGGGTTTAAGGTTGAGGTTAGGGTTGGGATTAGGTTTAGGATTAGGGTTTAAGGTTGAGGTTAGGGTTGGGATTAGGGTTAGGATTAGGGTTTAAGGTTGAGGTTAGGGTTGGGATAAGGGTTAGGATTAGGGTTTAAGGTTGAGGTTAGGGTTGGGGTTAGGATTAGGGTTTAAGGTTGAGGTTAGGGTTGGGATTAGGGTTTGGATTAGGGTTTAAGGTTGAGGTTAGGGTTGGGATTAGGGTTAGGATTAGGGTTTAAGGTTGAGGTTAGGGTTGGGATTAGGGTTAGGATTAGGGTTTAAGGTTGAGGTTAGGGTTGGGATTAGGGTTAGGATTAGGGTTTAAGGTTGAGGTTAGGGTTGGGATTAGGGTTAGGATTAGGGTTTAAGGTTGAGGTTAGGGTTGGGATTAGGGTTAGGATTAGGGTTTAAGGTTGAGGTTAGGGTTGGGATTAGGGTTAGGATTAGGGTTTAAGGTTGAGGTTAGGGTTGGGATTAGGGTTAGGATTAGGGTTTAAGGTTGAGGTTAGGGTTGGGATTAGGGTTAGGATTAGGGTTTAAGGTTGAGGTTAGGGTTGGGATTAGGGTTAGGATTAGGGTTTAAGGTTGAGGTTAGGGTTGGGATTAGGGTTAGGATTAGGGTTTAAGGTTGAGGTTAGGGTTGGGATTAGGGTTAGGATTAGGGTTTAAGGTTGAGGTTAGGGTTGGGATTAGGTTTAGGATTAGGGTTGAAGGTTGAGGTTAGGGTTGGGATTAGGGTTAGGATTAGGGTTTAAGGTTGAGGTTAGGGTTGTGATTAGGTTTAGGATTAGGGTTTAAGGTTGAGGTTAGGGTTGGGATTAGGGTTAGGATTAGGGTTTAAGGTTGAGGTTAGGGTTGGGATTAGGGTTAGGATTAGGGTTTAAGGTTGAGGTTAGGGTTGGGATTAGGGTTAGGATTAGGGTTTAAGGTTGAGGTTAGGGTTGGGATTAGGGTTAGGATTAGGGTTTAAGGTTGAGGTTAGGGTTGGGATTAGGGTTAGGATTAGGGTTTAAGGTTGAGGTTAGGGTTGGGATTAGGGTTAGGATTAGGGTTTAAGGTTGAGGTTAGGGTTGGGATTAGGTTTAGGATTAGGGTTTAAGGTTGAGGTTAGGGTTGGGATTAGGGTTAGGATTAGGGTTTAAGGTTGAGGTTAGGGTTGGGATTAGGGTTAGGATTAGGGTTTAAGGTTGAGGTTAGGGTTGGGATTAGGGTTAGGGTTAGGGTTAGGGTTGGGATTAGGGTTAGGGTTAGGGTTAGGGTTGGGATTAGGGTTAGGGTTAGGGTTAGGGTTGGGATTAGGGTTAGGGTTAACAAAAATTGAGTTGGTTTACATTAGCATTAACCTTGCATTAATCGAAATAGATAACTGAGCCTTCAGCGATTTCTCGTTGAAAAATTGACTAAAATGTCGCACGGTCTCTTCTTTGAACGTTAGGATTAGGGGATAGGGTTGTTTGCTCAATCTTTTGAAACTAATCAGGGGAAGTGTTTTCGTAGCTCTTGTACGGTGTTGATGGTAATCTGAGGTGTAGACCGTATAACAAAATGTAGATATCATACCAAAGTAGATTCATGACATATAAGCCATTCAATGTCACCCATTAAATGTCACCCATTAAATGTTACCCATTAAATGTCACCCATTAAATGTCACCCATTAAATGTCACCCATTAAATGTTACCCATTAAATGTGACCCATTAAATGATGTGATCCATTAAATGTGACCCATTAAATGTGACCCATTAAATGATGTCACCCATTAAATGTCACCCATTAAATGTCACCCATTAAATGTTACCCATTAAATGTCACCCATTAAATGTCACCCATTAAATGTTACCCATTAAATGTGACCCATTAAATGATGTGATCCATTAAATGTGACCCATTAAATGTGACCCATTAAATGATGTCACCCATTAAATGTCACCCATTAAATGTCACCCATTAAATGTTACCCATTAAATGTCACCCATTCAAACAACAAGTAATTAGTTTATTTAGGGAAGAAGTTTAAAATCGCTCTTCCGTCGTCGATGGGGTAAATAGGGTTAGGGTTAGAGTTAGGGTTACTTAGATAAGAGCCGCGGACTTACTTTCACTCCAAATCTAAAAATAGAAGACTTATATCCAATCTGTTGTTAGGATTAGGGTTAGAGTAAGGGTTACTTGGATAAGCTCCTAGGACTGACTTTCACTCCAGATCTAAAATAGAAGACTTATATCGAATCTGTTGTTAAGTTTTTGTAAAAATGGTCGGATTAACTCTTGGTGTCATTCTCACGTGCAGGTACAGCGATGAGGAGGAGAGAGTAACCGTTATTTTTCTGATCTACGAGCCCATATTACTCCGTGTTCCTGACTCATGATGCAATCTCTCTACCTATAAGAAGTCAGATACGTTCTTAAGATAGGGGAGGTGCTGCTGCCACATCTGGGAAGCTGCTGCCACATCTGGGGAGGTGCTGCTGCCACATCTGGGGAGGTACTGCTACCACATCTGGGGAGCTGCTGCCACATCTGGGGAGGTGCTGCTGCCACATCTGAGGAGGTACTGCTACCACATCTGGGGAGCTGCTGCCACATCTGGGGAGCTGCTGCCACATCTGGGGAGGTGCTGCCACATCTGGGGAGGTGCTGCATCTGGGGAGGTGCTGCTGCCACATCTGGGGAGTTGATGCTCACAGCACATTTTTTTTAGGATTAGGGTTAGGGTTAACAAAAATTGAGTTGGTTTACATTATGGTTAGGGTTGAGGTTAGGGTTAGGGTTTAAGGTTGAGGTTAGGGTTGGGATTAGGGTTAGGGTTAACAAAAATTGAGTTGGTTTACATTATGGTTAGGGTTGAGGTTAGGGTTAGGGTTTAAGGTTAGGGTTGGGATTAGGGTTAGGGTTAACAAAAATTGAGTTGGTTTACATTATGGTTAGGGTTGAGGTTAGGGTTTAAGGTTGAGGTTAGGGTTGGGATTAGGGTTAGGGTTAACAAAAATTGAGTTGGTTTACATTATGGTTAGGGTTGAGGTTAGGGTTAGGGTTTAAGGTTGAGGTTAGGGTTGGGATTAGGGTTAGGGTTAACAAAAATTGAGTTGATTTACATTATGGTTAGGGTTGAGGTTAGGGTTAGTGTTTAAGGTTGAGGTTAGGGTTGGGATTAGGGTTAGGGTTAACAAAAATTGAGTTGGTTTACATTATGGTTAGGGTTGAGGTTAGGGTTTAAGGTTGAGGTTAGGGTTGGGATTAGGGTTAGGGTTTAAGGTTGAGGTTAGGGTTGGGATTAGGGTTAGGGTTAACAAAAATTGAGTTGGTTTACATTAGCATTAACCTTGCATTAATCGAAATAGATAACTGAGCCTTCAGCGACTTCTCGTTGAAAAATTGACTAAAATGTCGCACGGTCTCTTCTTTGAACGTTAGGATTAGGGGATAGGGTTCTTTGCTCAATCTTTTGAAACTAATAAGGGGAAGTGTTTTCGTAGCTCTTGTACGGTGTTGATGGCAATGTGAGGTGTAGACCTGATAACAAAATGTAGATATCATACCAAAGTAGATTCATGACATATAAACCATTAAATGTCACCCATTAAATGTCACCCATTAAATGTCACCCATTAAATGTTACCCATTAAATGTCACCCATTAAATGTCACCCATTAAATGTCACCCATTAAATGTCACCCATTAAATGTTACCCATTAAATGTCACCCATTAAATGTCACCCATTAAATGTTACCCATTAAATGTCACCCATTAAATGTCACCCATTAAATGTCACCCATTAAATGTTACCCATTAAATGTCACCCATTAAATGTCACCCATTAAATGTCACCCATTAAATGTCACCCATTAAATGTCACCCATTAAATGTCACCCATTAAATGTTACCCATTAAATGTCACCCATTAAATGTCACCCATTAAATGTCACCCATTAAATGTCACCCATTAAATGTTACCCATTAAATGTCACCCATTAAATGTCACCCATTAAATGTTACCCATTAAATGTCACCCATTAAATGTCACCCATTAAATGTCACCCATTAAATGTTACCCATTAAATGTCACCCATTAAATGTCACCCATTAAATGTCACCCATTAAATGTTACCCATTAAATGTCACCCATTCAAACAACAAGTAATTAGTTTATTTAGGGAAGAAGTTTAAAATCGCTCTTCCGTCGTCGATGGGGTAAATAGGGTTAGGGTTAGAGTTAGCCGCGGACTTACTTTCACTCCAAATCTAAAAATAGAAGACTTATATCCAATCTGTTGTTAGGATTAGGGTTAGAGTAAGGGTTACTTGGATAAGCTCCTAGGACTGACTTTCACTCCAGATCTAAAATAGAAGACTTATATCGAATCTGTTGTTAAGTTTTTGTAAAAATGGTCGGATTAACTCTTGGTGTCATTCTCACGTGCAGGTACAGCGATGAGGAGGAGAGAGTAACCGTAATTTTTCTGATCTACGAGCCCATATTACTCCGTGTTCCTGACTCATGATGCAATCTCTCTACCTATAAGAAGTCAGATACGTTCTTAAGATAGGGGAGGTGCTGCTGCCACATCTGGGAAGCTGCTGCCACATCTGGGGAGGTGCTGCTGCCACATCTGGGGAGGTACTGCTACCACATCTGGGGAGCTGCTGCCACATCTGGGGAGGTGCTGCTGCCACATCTGAGGAGGTACTGCTACCACATCTGGGGAGCTGCTGCCACATCTGGGGAGCTGCTGCCACATCTGGGGAGGTGCTGCCACATCTGGGGAGGTACTGCTGCCACATCTGGGGAGGTGCTGCTGCCACATCGGGGGAGGTGCTGCCACATCTGGGGAGGTACTGCTGCCACATCTGGGGAGGTGCTGCTGCCACATCTGGGGAGGTGCTGCTGCCACATCTGGGAAGGTACTGCTGCCACATCTGAGGAGGTGCTGCTGCCACATCTGGGGAGGTGCTGCCACATCTGGGGAGGTACTGCTGCCACATCTGGGGAAGTGCTGCTGCCACATCGGGGGAGGTGCTGCCACATCTGGGGAGGTGCTGCTGCCACATCGGGGGAGGTGCTGCCACATCTGGGGAGGTACTGCTACCACATCTGGGGAGGTGCTGCCACATCTGGGGAGGTACTGCTGCCACATCTGGGGAAGTGCTGCTGCCACATCTGGGGAGGTACTGCTGCCACATCGGGGGAGTTGATGCTCAGAGCACATTTTTTTTAGTTTGACAGAGTTCAAAAACGAATGGGGGGTGGGGTTGATCTTTTTTGTTCTTTACGGTCCCTTTATCACAGAAAGTCTTTCCTTGCTAGTCTTTCTCTGCTCCAATCTCTGGTTCTTCCCTGTAAAACATTTACAGAAAGAACTCGTCTTATTACCACCAGTGCCAAGAACTTTCCTCTCCACCTCTGTGTACTTAAAATCAAACATAACTTCCATGAACCGATTTTATTTCCAATGACGTCCCATCTGTGAACAACAATACAAAGGGACTGCTTCCCGTCTCACTACAACATGGTCGTCTTCAAGTCTAATGTCAACAAATACATATCGAAACGTCCTTTTAAGTAATCAAATTTTGTCAATTTCTCCTCCATCGTTTCCAATCCTCTCATAATATTGTTCATCATTCGACTGACAATCTCATTAACCCTTATCCTCGAGTGGCTTTTGGCCTTGATAAGTGGTGACTCATTAGTATAAAAAATCCTCTCATAATATTCTTCATCATTCAACTGACAATCCATCCATCTCATTAACCCTTATACTCGAGTGGCTTTTGGCCTTGATAAGTGATGACTCATTAGTATGAAAAATCCTCTCATAATATTCTTTATCATTCAACTGACAATCCATCCATCTCATTAACCCTTATCCTTGATTGACTTTTGGCCTTGATAAGTGGTGACTCATTAGTATAAAAAATCCTCTCATAATATTCTTCATCATTCAACTGACAATCCATCCATCTCATTAACCCTTATCCTCGAGTGGCTTTTGGCTTTGATAAGTAGTGACTCATTAGTATAAAAAATCCTCTCATAATATTCTTCATCATTCAACTGACAATCCATCCATCTCATTAATCCTTATTTTCGAGTGGCTTTTAGCCTTGACAAGTGGTGACTCATTAGTATAAAAAATCCTCTCATAATATTCTTCATCATTCAACTGACAATCCATCCATCTCATTAACCCTTATCTTCGAGTGGCTTTTAGCCTTGATAAGTGGTGACTCATTAGTATAAAAATCTTCTCATAATATTCTTCATCATTCAACTGACAATCCATCCATCTCATTAACCCTTATCTTCGAGTGGCTTTTAGCCTTGACAAGTGGTGACTCATTAGTATAAAAAATCCTCTCATAATATTCTTCATCATTCAACTGACAATCCATCCATCTCATTAACCCTTATCTTCGAGTGGCTTTTAGCCTTGACAAGTGGTGACTCATTAGTATAAAAAATCCTCTCATAATATTCTTCATCATTCAACTGACAATCCATCCATCTCATTAACCCTTATCTTCGAGTGGCTTTTAGCCTTGACAAGTGGTGACTCATTAGTATAAAAAATCCTCTCATAATATTCTTCATCATTCAACTGACAATCCATCCATCACATTAACCCTTATCCTCGAGTGGCTTTTGGCCTTGATAAGTGGTGGCTCATTAGTATAAAAAATCCTCTCATAATATTCTTCATCATTCAACTGACAATTCATCCATCTCATTAACCCTTATCCTCGAGTGGCTTTTGGCCTTGCTAAGTGTTGACTCATTAGTATAAAACATCCTCTCATAATATTCTTCATCATTCAACTGACAATCCATCCATCTCATTAACCCTTATCCTCGAGTGGCTTTTGGCTTTGATAAGTGGTGACTCATTAGTATAAAACATCCTCTCCTAATATTCTTCATAATTCAACTGACAATCTATCCATCTCATTAACCCTTTATTATCCTCGAGTGGCTTTTGGCCTCGGTATATAAAAACAGATCTGGAACACTTTTTAGACGATGCAAGGTAGACAAGTTACCTACTAACACACCGAACCGGTATTTTAAGAGGAGAAGAGGAAAGGCATTCCTGTCTCTTTGAAGTCGCCCGCCGCCAGGTACCCGTTTTTAAGTGTCGTCTGATTTTAATCACTTTATTTCGGACACTTGTTACGTGACTGGTTCTGACCTGATCGAAAGAATCGGTGTTTTCTTACTTCAAAGACAATAGAAAGGCGTCCAAGTTTGTTTTTTTCTGAATTTTTTTTTTTTTTTTCATTTTTGATCTTGTTAAAACAAATAATAAATTCGCGGTCGGACAATTCTTATATAAATGCAACGAGACGACAACTTGCAGTCAGACAAACGAATTGAAAAGAAGCAGACGACAATAGAAACCGCCATTGCTGTATCTTTTATCCAACCCAAAATCCAACATGGCGTTCCTGGCTTTAATTTCCGTTTTGATTGGTAAGTAGAAAAAATGATTCTTTACATTTTTAATTGCCTTTATTTTCATTTTTTTAAATTTTATGTGATAATGTGGTTATGGTTAGGGTTAGGGTTAGGGTTAAGGTTAAGGTTAGAGTTAGGGTTAAGGTTAGAGTTAGGGTTAAGGTTAAGGTTAGGGTTAAGGTTAGAGTTAGGGTTAAGGTTAGAGTTAGGGTTAAGGTTAGAGTTAGGGTTAAGGTTAAGGTTAGGGTTAAGGTTAGAGTTACGGTTAAGGTTAGAGTTAGGGTTAAGGTTAGAGTTAGGGTTAAGGTTAGAGTTAGGGTTAAGGTTAGAGTTAGGGTTAAGGTTAGAGTTAGGGTTAAGGTAAGAGTTAGGGTTAAGGTTAGAGTTAGGGTTAAGGTTAAGGTTAGGGTTAAGGTTAAGGTTAGGGTTAAGGTTAGTGTTAGGGTTAAGGTTAGAGTTAGGGTTAAGGTTAGGGTTAGGGTTAGGGTTAAATTTAGAGTTAGGGTTAAGGTTAGAGTTAGGGTTAAGGTTAAGGTTAGGGTTAAGGTTAAGGTTAGGGTTAAAGTTAGAGTTAGGGTTAAGGTTAGGGTTAGGGTTAAGGTTAGGGTTAGGGTTAAGGTTAGAGTTAGGGTTAAGGTTAGGGTTAGGGTTAAGGTTAGAGTTAGGGTTAAGGTTAGAGTTAGGGTTAAGGTTAGAGTTAGGGTTAAGGTTAGGGTTAGGGTTAAGGTTAGGGTTAGGGTTAAGGTTAGGGTTAAGGTTAGAGTTAGGGTTAAGGTTAGGGTTAAGGTTAGAGTTAGGGTTAAGGTTAGGGTTAAGGTTAGGGTTAAGGTTAGAGTTAGGGTTAAGGTTAGGGTTAGGGTTAAGGTTAGGGTTAAGGTTAGAGTTAGGGTTAAGGTTAGGGTTAAGGTTAGAGTTAGGGTTAAGGTTAGGGTTAGGGTTAAGGTTAGGGTTAGAGTTAGAGTTAGGGTTAAGGTTAGAGTTAGAGTTAAGGTTAGAGTTAGGGTTAAGGTTAGAGTTAGGGTTAAGGTTAGAGTTAGGGTTAAGGTTAGGGTTAGGGTTAAGGTTAGGGTTAGGGTTAAGGTTAGGGTTAAGGTTAGAGTTAGGGTTAAGGTTAGGGTTAAGGTTAGAGTTAGGGTTAAGGTTAGGGTTAAGGTTAGGGTTAAGGTTAGAGTTAGGGTTAAGGTTAGGGTTAGGGTTAAGGTTAGGGTTAAGGTTAGAGTTAGGGTTAAGGTTAGGGTTAAGGTTAGAGTTAGGGTTAAGGTTAGGGTTAGGGTTAGGGTTAGGGTTAAGGTTAGAGTTAGGGTTAAGGTTAGGGTTAAGGTTAGAGTTAGGGTTAAGGTTAGGGTTAAGGTTAGGGTTAAGGTTAGGGTTAAGGTTAGAGTTAGGGTTAAGGTTAGGGTTAAGGTTAGGGTTAAGGTTAGGGTTAGGGTTAAGGTTAG
>OY744549.1:3167094-3184594 GCA_963556195.1 Sepiola atlantica
TCTTCACCACCAGCTGGTGTAAGTTGGGTATACACACATATATATAATTAAATATTTCTTTGTTAGCAAAAGTCCTTTATTATATTATTGTTCTTTCCCTTGTCTTACGAAGAAACCTATTTCTTTACCTTGATGGCGGTTGATTTTCGACTCTACCCAACGTGGGTTATTTTCACGCAAACCAGGCAGTGATTTACCTTTCAACCTAGAGGGAAACACGACAATACGTTTCGTAGCAGTCTGCTCCCGGAATCTAGAGAAGGCTTGTGATCCCCACGCCAGTTGTTTACAGCAGTTTGGCCGTGGTACCTCTCTTCGGGGCTGACCCGCGACAAGTTTTTCTCTTTATCCTCCCAACTTGATCCCTGCTACGTAAGCGTCCATTCTCCCTTCAATTAAAACTGCCGTTTTAATTTCTGACTTTGCAACTCGGGTGCTTTCTTCTGGCCGCGTGCACCTGACTCTTTTAAAGGTCACCGATTCATTTCTGTTGTTCTTTTAGCCTAATTGACAATCTATCTAGTCTTCGGCTTTTCTTCATTATTGCGGAGTCATGCCCTTAGCCTCCCCGTGACGTCTCATGCGTTATTACTCAACATGTCTGCATCATTATTTTACACATGTATTTTTTGTGACAATGGGACAAAGTTCAATTTTGTACACGTTAAAAAGTAGATGTTTCTGATCTTTACAAAATGGCGACTGCCTGTTTGTGGGAAGAAACTTCAACACGTACTTTACAAGTTTTTTAATTTCATATAAAATATATTTTTAAAAGTCGGTGCTTGTGAACCGTAGGTCAGAAAAAAAAAATTTATCTTTTAGTTGAGGAGAGTCAAATAAGGGGGAGAGAACTCTAGTTTCAAGTTTCAACCACGATTTATCTGAAAATGGATTTTACTTAATTAATAATAAATGAAAAATAAAATGATTTTGAAAAATAAAATAATTTATTAAATGTTTTTGAAATAAATGACATTTCATGATTTTTTTTAGATAAATGACAGTTGATGATTTTTTTTAGATAAATGACAGTTGATGATTTTGAAAAAGCAAATGATTTATCAAAATAAATTATCACAGAAGAAGGAAAAAAACATGAAACACGGGAATTAAAGTTTTTGAAATGAATGACAGTTTTACACTGGGTAAAATTCGCCAATTTGTTGGAAAACAGTTCCCAGTGCATTTTCTTTTCGGAATTTTTGTTTCCACATAAATTCGGCCAGGTACGATTCCACCATTGTCATGGCCACAGATGCCGGTTTCCGCACCTGAAATTAATCTGTGCGTTTGCAAGAAGTCTATTATTTTGGCATTATCTCTGGTTAAATATAAAATATTGGTAAAAACGTATATTAAGGGCCGTCTGACTGGCTGGTGGGCCCTAGTGGGCCGTGCGCAAAACCAGTTGGCCTTTTTAGGGCCAAATATCACGAATTTGGTGTGTTTTGGCCTTTTTTGTGTGAATATTTTTTAATTTTCTTTTTTGTGCTATTTTTTCATTTTTAGTGAAATGACACGAGTGTTTATAAAAGTTTTTTTTGCGAGAAATGAGCACTTTTTCATTTAAAGACAAAAATATAAATGAAAAAGTGCTCTTTTCTCGCAAAAAAAAAACTTTTATAAATACTCGTGTCACTTCGCTAAAAACGAAAAACAAACACAAAAAAGAAAATTTAAAAATATAACCAAATAACTTCGCTAAAAATGAAAAACAGACAATTTTCTGTTTGTTCTTCATTTTTAGCGAAGTATTTGTGTTTGTTTTCAATTCTGCGATACGCCTGACACCGCATAAGTGAACTCCAGAATATTCACACAAAAAAGGCCAAAACACACCAAATTCGTGACATTTTGCCCTAAAAAGGCCAACTGGTTTTGCGCACGGCCCACTAGCCAGTCAGACGGCCCTTAATACGCGTTTTTACCAAAATATCTTGCAAGTTCAGAGTGTTAAAATCCATTTTCAGATAAATCGTGGCTTTTCAGATAGAAACTTGAAACTAGAGTTCTCTCCCCCTTATTTGACTCTCCACAACTAAAAGATAAAAAAAAAACATTTCGTACGTAACGGTTCACAAACACCAAAAAGTCTGTTGAATTGACAATTGAGGATAAGTTAAAATTATGAACATTTATTTATTGAAATAAATTAAACATTATGTACAGCAAATAAATAAATAAAAATTGATAAACATTTGAAATTTAACAAAAAACGAATTAAATAAATATTTGATAAACATTATGTACATCAAATAAATAGCAAACTTTTTATTGAAATAAAAAAAACGTAATAAGTAAAACTAAGTAAAACTTTGATTTGAAAAAAAAAGTGAAAAATTGACTGAACGATAAATGTGGAAAAAAACAAGTTTTTTACAGGGTATTGACTGAATCGAAATTGAAGAGTTTCATTTGTTTTCCTCCAAGTACCATTCACTCAGAATTCACCGTGCGTTAAGCGAATTTCGGAAATGAACTTAAATGATATAAATCTTCGAGACATTGGGAATTTACTGAACAAAAAAAATCAGTTTTAACCCCCCAACCCCACCCAATCAAAACTCCCACCAATCAAAACTTTTCAATTATAATTAAAAGAAATCATTGTTGACTTTTCAGAAATTTTTAATTCGGGTATCTTTTACGACGCTCAGCAGACTAAAAACGCTCAAAAAACAAATATACAACAAATAAAAGTAACTGTAGGCGATAAAAGTTATTTTCAAACTTACCTGTGGCATTTGTTTGTATTTTTAACCCGTTCGAAGTGCTATTCATTAGAAACTAAATTGTTCGTCACACCAAAATCGCAAAATCCAAAATGGCGGTCGTGGGGGGGGGGGTATGTAAGAGAATCACGACCGACCGCCATTTTGTTTTTGTGCAAAAAAAAAAAAAAAATTTTTTTTTTTACATCTAATAAAAACCCATCTATACTATGTAAAAATATACCCTAACCCTAACCCTAACCCTAACCCTAAACCCTAAACCCATCTATACTATGTAAAAATATAAACAAATGTCATAGCTAAGTAGGAAAGTATCTATTCTCGACCTAGGTCGCCTTTACTTGTTGCATATTTATGTTTTTAATCACTTTATCGTTCGTTTTCTTGAACCCGTTCACGACTCTGCTGAGCGTCGTAAAAGATACCCTTTAATTCATATAATAAAAAAAAAAGTTGTTAACTTTTATATATACCCAAAAAGAAATCAGCGTTGCTTTTTTTATGTGTTAATTTATACAATAAAAAATCACTTCCCGTTGAATTATCTCCCCTTTTCTTATGTTTTAATTTAGGAAGAGGCTATATTGCCGGTCCCGGCAAAATAGCGATTCCTGCGTTATTTTGCCGGTTCATGTATATTTAACTAAATTGTTAAACATACAGTGACGCCCGGCACAATAATTATTTACAGGGATCGTTATTATGCCGGTTCATTATTTTTAAAAACCTAATTGTTATGGCCTTGCGAAAGAAAAGGTAATTAAATAAATAAGGGCAAATATTTAAAAACAATTTGTTTTCATCATCAGTTGTGTCGGTTAAAGAAATAAAAAAAAATCGACCTGCCCTATTGTGTCGGTTAAAGATTTCTATCTGCTTACTTTTCATAATAGAATTAATGTTGATGAATTTTCCCAACATTACTAAGTCTGCTCTCGATTTAAGTAATTGAAATTTTCCTTAAATTATATATAAGTTATATATAAAGAAAAAAATAAGCAACAAAGCCAACATAAATTATTATTCTACCTACCTGTATAAGTTTATTTGTTTATTTATTTTGATAAATGATTTTTTTAATAAAAATAAACAATCAAATAAACAAATAAACTTATACAGGTAGAAGAATAATTTATGTTGCCTTTGGTAACATTTACTTGTTAATAATGTGCTTTACAAAGGAAAGATTTTAATGTAAAATTCTGATTTTCTTTATGAAGAAAAACTTCGATAATGTTAAAATATACAGAAAATCACTGGATTTAAACAGTTTCTATTTTAAAATGTTCTTTCAATGAAATCATAAAATAAGTCGTAATTTTGAAGAGTTCACTCCTAATCGAATCAACCGGAAGTAAAAATTAATTTTATCGTTATTTAAAAATATATTGTCGCTTAATAAAGTTTTAAATTATACAAAAAATCAATCAGGCAAAGATTAATTAAAAACAAACAAAAAAAATCAATCAGGCAAAGTTTTTTTTTTAAAAATTATTAAAAAAAACAATCAGGTAAAGTTTTAAATTATAAATAAAATTTCGTTTGATAAAGTTTTAAATAATACAAAAAAAATAATTTAAATAATTAAAAAAAAAAGTAATTTATAGTTAAATAAACACGAGCCGGCAAAATAACGTAAGACTCATTATTGTGCCGGGCGTCACTGTATGTTTAACAATTTAGTTAAATATACATGAACCGGCAAAATAACGCAGGAATCGTTATTTTGCCGGGACCGGCAATATAGCCTATTCGTTTAATTTATACAATAAAAAAATAAATGGAAAAATCGTTCTAATTAAAGTTCTGCTTGATATTTTTAAATTCTTTTTCGTGCCGTGAGTGAGAAACTATGACTGAGTAAGTACAAAATAATGATTTTACATGAAAATAATTTTCTGCAGGAAGCCTATTCTAAATAAGCACCCGTTTTTGATTAAATTACTTATTGCATTTCCCCTCTTCATATTTTAAACATATACATGTAGGGGATTGTTTGGTGCTACTGCAGAGACGGGGCCACTGTTTCGATCGATGGCGGCGGAAACTGTCGACTCCTCTTCGGGAGAAATCGTGCGAAAACGTGAGCGACGGAAAGAAATTTGATTTTGGGGAAGATAACTGTTGAATTGACAATTGAGGATAAGTTAAAATTATGAACATTTATTTATTGAAACAAATTAAAAATTATGTACAGCAAATAAATAAATAAAACTTTGATAAACATTTGAAATTTAACAAAAAACGAAATAAATATTTGATAAACATTATGTACATCAAATAAATAGCAAACTTTTTATTTAAATAAAAAAAAACGTAATAAGTAAAACTTTGATTTGAAAAAAAAAGTAAACAATTGACAGAACGATAAATGTGTAAAAAAAACAAGTTTTTTACAGGGTATTGACTGAACGATAAATGTGGGGGAAAAAAGTTTTAAACAGGGTACAATTCTGCGATCAGTTCAAAAATACTTCCAACTGAAATTAAATTATGCGCTTGCAAAAAATCAACAATTTTGCAATTATTCCCGAGTAAATGCAAGAACTCTTCAAAGTTTAATCGGTTTACGTCGATTTCGTGAAAAAGTAATTAACCCAATATTAGTTATCTCCCCCAAAATCAAATTTCTTTCCGTCGATCACGATTTCTCCCGAAGAGGAGTCGGCAGTTTCCGTCGCCATCGATCGAAACAGTGGCCCCCGTCTCTGCAGAAACACCGAAAGTCTTTTAAAGAAACAAATCCTCTCATTTGCTCAGAGTTTATTCATTGTAGAATGTTGTGTTTTGATGGAGATGGCTTCAAATATTGTTATTTTTCGGCACTTCTGCTGTATATGTTTAGCAGCTGCCGATTTAGAAATCGAAATTGAAGAGTTCCATTTTTTTTCCTCCAAGTACCATTCACTCAGAATTCACCGGAAACGGGTTACGTGCGTTAAGCGAATTTCGGAAATGAACTTAAATGATATAAATCTTCGAGACATCGGGAATTTACTAAACAAATAAATTCAGTTTTAACCCCCCAACCCCACCCAATCAAAACTCCCACCAATCAAAACTTTTCAATTATAATTAAAAGAAATCATTGTTGACTTTTCAGAAATTTTTAATTCGGGTATCTTTTACGACGCTCAGCAGACTAAAAACGCTCAAAAAACAAATATACAACAAATAAAAGTAACTGTAGGCAATAAAAGTTATTTTCAAACTTACCTGTGGCATTTGTTTGTATTTTTAACCCGTTCGAAGTGCTATTCATTAGAAACTAAATTGTTCGTCACACCAAAATCCAAAATGGCGGTCGTGGGGGGGGGGTATGTAAGAGAATCACGACCGACCGCCATTTTGTTTTTGTGCAAAAAAAAAAAATTTTTTTTTTACATCTAATAAAAACCCATCTATACTATGTAAAAATATAAACAAGTGTCATAGCTAAGTAGGAAAATATCTATTCTCGACCTAGGTCGCCTTTACTTGTTGCATATTTATGTTTTTAATCACTTTATCGTTCGTTTTCTTGAACCCGTTCACGACTCTGCTGAGCGTCGTAAAAGATACCCTTTAATTCATATAATAAAAAAAAAAGTTGTTAACTTTTATATATACCCAAAAAGAAATCAGCGTTGCTTTTTTTATGTGTTAATTTATACAATAAAAAATCACTTCCCGTTGAATTATCTCCCCTTTTCTTATGTTTTAATTTAGGAAGAGGCTATATTGCCGGTCCCGGCAAAATAACGATTCCTGCGTTATTTTGCCGGTTCATGTATATTTAACTAAATTGTTAAACATACAGTGACGCCCGGCACAATAATTATTTACAGGGATCGTTATTATGCCGGTTCATTATTTTTAAAAACCTAATTGTTATGGCCTTGCGAAAGAAAAGGTAATTAAATAAATAAGGGCAAATATTTAAAAACAATTTGTTTTCATCATCAGTTGTGTCGGTTAAAGAAATAAAAAAAAATCGACCTGCCCTATTGTGTCGGTTAAAGAAATATCTGCTTACTTTTCATAATAGAATTAATGTTGATGAATTTTCCCAACATTACTAAGTCTGCTCTCGATTTAAGTAATTGAAATTTTCCTTAAATTATATATAAGTTATATATAAAGAAAAAAATAAGCAACAAATAAATGTTACCAAAGGCAACATAAATTATTATTCTACCTACCTGTATAAGTTTATTTGTTTATTTATTTTGATAAATGATTTTTTAATAATAATAAACAATCAAATAAACAAATAAACTTATACAGGTAGAAGAATAATTTATGTTGCCTTTGGTAACATTTACTTGTTAAAAATGTGCTTTACAAAGGAAAGATTTTAATGTAAAATTCTGATTTTCTTTATGAAGAAAAACTTCGATAATGTTAAAATATACAGAAAATCACTGGATTTAAACAGTTTCTATTTTAAAATGTTCTTTCAATGAAATCATAAAATAAGTTGTAATTTTGAAGAGTTCACTCCTAATCGAATCAACCGGAAGTAAAAATTAATTTTATCGTTATTTTAAAATATATTGTCGCTTAATAAAGTTTTAAATTATACAAAAAATCAATCAGGCAAAGATTAATTAAAAACAAACAAAAAAAAAACAATCAGGCAAAGTTTTAAATTATAAATAAAATTTCGTTTGATAAAGTTTTAAATAATACAAAAAAAATAATTTAAATAATTAAAAAAAAGTAATTTATAGTTAAATAAACACGAGCCGGCAAAATAACGTAAGACTCATTATTGTGCTGGGCGTCACTGTATGTTTAACACTTTAGTTAAATATACATGAACCGGCAAAATAACGCAGGAATCGTTATTTTGCTGGGACCGGCAATATAGCCTATTCGTTTAATTTATACAATAAAAAAATAAAAAATAATTTCCGGTTGAATTATCTCCCCTTATTTTTTTTTTCAAATTGATCTCGCAATTTATTATTGTTGACTAAAGCTTTTAAGACAAACCTTAGTGAACAACACGAAAATACTAGATTCCGAGACTAATAAATAATATCGCGTAACATTTGAGAATGCTTAGCGTGCTTTAGTTTATTTTAGTGACGTCACTGGAATCAAATTCGAAAAACAGGGACATTGTTGGGTGCTTATTTAGAATAGGGTCCCCGCAGAAAATTATTTTCATGTAAAATCATTATTTTGTACTTACTCAGGCATAGTTTCTCACTCACGGCACGAAAAAGAATTTTAAAATATCAAGCAGAACTTTAATTAGAACGATTTTTCCATTTCCATAAGGGCGATATAAAACGTCGAGTCGCCGCCATTTTGGGTGTGGCCGATTGATGGAATAGCTAACTAAGGGCCCCAGTTACCATGTAAATAAGAAAAAGAAGAAAAAAACAAGAAAATTATATCGTGGAAAGTACCCCGGTGAACAAATTAAAAATAATTATTTAATTTTCTATTTTTTAATTTAATAAATATATATTTTATTATTATTGCTTATGTGTTTCTTTCTTTTTAAAATTCTAACAATAAAAACGGAGTTAGTGCCCTTGGCTATTCCATCGATCGCTCACACCCAAAATGTCGGCTCACACCCAAAATGTCAGCGAATAGAGGTTGTACATCGAAATGGAAAAATCGTTCTAATTAAAGTTCTGCTTGATATTTTTAAATTCTTTTTCGTGCCGTGAGTGAGAAACTATGACTGAGTAAGTACAAAATAATGATTTTACATGAAAATATTTTTTTATTAAATTACTTATTGTATTTCCCCTCTTCATATTTTAAACATATACATGTAGGGGATTGTTTGGTGCTTCTGCAGAGACGGGGGCCACTGTTTCGATCGATGGCGGCGGAAACTGCCGACTCCTCTTCGGGAGAAATCGTGCGAAAACGTGAGCGACGGAAAGAAATTTGATTTTGGGGAAGATAACTGTTGAATTGACAATTGAGGATAAGTTAAAATTATGAACATTTATTTATTGAAACAAATTAAACATTATGTACAGCAAATAAATAAATAAAACTTCGATAAACATTTGAAATTTAACAAAAAACGAATTAAATAAATCTTTGATAAACATTATGTACATCAAATAAATAGCAAACTTTTTATTAAAATAAAAAAAAACGTAATAAGTAAAACTTTGATTTGAAAAAAAAAAGTAAACAATTGTCTGAACGATAAATGTGTAAAAAAACAAGTTTTTTACAGGGTATTGACTGAATGATAAATGTGTGGGGGGGGGAGTTTTAAACAGGGTACAATTTTGCGATCAGTTCAAAAATACTTCCAACTTCAATACGTCTGTATTTCTTTTGCAATTATCCCCGAGTAAATGCAAGAACTCTTCAAAGTTTAATCGGTTTACGTCCATTTCGTGAAAAAGTAATTAACCCAATATTAGTTATCTCCCCCAAAATGAAATTTCTTTCCGTCGATCACGATTTCTCCCGAAGAGGAGTCGGCAGTTTCCGCCGCCATCGATCGAAACAGTGGCCCCCGTCTCTGCAGAAGCACCGGTTTATTTTAGTGACGCCACTGAATTCAAATTCGAAAAAAAAAGGGACATTTTTGATTAAATTACTTATTGCATTTCCCCTCTTCATATTTTAAACATATACATGTAGGGGATTGTTTTCCGGTGCTTTACCAGTTTAGCGGACACTTTCGAAAAAAATAAATAAATAAATAAAACAGAGGAATATCTGTTTGATGTACGTACCTGTCACGGATTGAATAAATCCTATACAAAAAAATCATGTAAATTAATTAAGTAGTTTTTATTTTATAAAAGAAAATCAAATTTTAACGATGTACGAAGAGAAGTGTAAATATGACAGTTATTTTGAAAGTTTTCAAAGGAGGATAATCGTGAACTTTTGTGAACTTTAACCAATTTCAGGCATAAAGACAGCACGAAAAAGGGGTGAAAAAAAATAGGCAACAAAGCGTTTTTTTTTAATTCGATTTAAAACTGGTGTCTCGGCGTCACGTGATCAAATGGGAGCGATATTTGAAGGAAGTTCACAAAAGTTCACGATTATCCCGCTTTGAAAACTTTCAAAATGGCTGTCATATTTATACTTCTCTTCGTACATCGCTAAAATTTCATTTTCTTTTATATAAAAATAAAAAAACTACTTGATTAATTTACGTAATTTTTGGTATAGGATTTATTCAAACATCAAACAGATATTCCTCAGTTTGTTTGTTTTTGGGTTTTTTTTTTCGAAAGTATCCGCTAAACTGGAAAAGCACCTGTTTTCTTATAAGCTTCAATGACGCAATAACCCCCCCCCCCTAAAAAAAAAAACTTTTCACGATAATTCGAAAATCTAATCAATATTAATTCATTCCGTTTTTGAGAATTGGCAATGGATATTAGTTTAGTAACAAAAGATCGTGAACATTCTCTTTTCCTAACCTTAACCCTAACCTTAACTCTAACCCTAACTCTAACCTTAAACCCTAACTCTAACCTTAAACCTTAACTCTAACCCTAACCCTAACTCTAACCCTAACCCTAACTCTAACCCTAACTCTAACCTTAAACCCTAACTCTAACCTTAAACCTTAACTCTAACCCTAACCCTAACCCTAACTCTAACCCTAACCCTTAACTCTAACCCTCACCCTAACTCTAACCCTAACCCTAACCCTAACTCTAACCCTAACCCTAACTCTAACCCTAACTCTAACCCTAACCTTAAACCTTAACTCTAACCCTAACTCTAACCCTCACCCTAACCTTAAACCCTAACTCTAACCCTAACCTTAAACCCTAACTCTAACCCTAACCTTAAACCGTAACTCTTACCGTAACTCTAACTCTAACCCTAACCCTAACCTTAATCCTAACCCTAACTCTAACCCTAACGCTAACCCCTGATTTACATATTTAAATCACTGTTTTACTAATATTCTTTGTCTTTTCTTCTTTCACCCTGCGTCACACTAACAAGGTGCATGCGTTCTCTTTCACGCGCCGCTCGCTAGTTCTTTCCTTCCTCCTCGCGTCAAAGGTACGTATTCTCTCTACACACTTTTCATATCTCTCTATTAATAAACACAGAAGTGACGTAATGTAGTGGTTACAGGCATCGAAATGTGAGCTAGGCGCGCCAGGTTCGAATTCTCTCTACTGTATCACTTTCACTCATCTACTTGGGAAAAAGCTATGGACTAAATAGTAACCCTAACCCTAACCTTAAACCGTAACCCTAACCCTACGGACTAAATAGTCGGATGTACTTGACAAGCTGTTCTGGAAGTTCAAGCTTCTATCCGCTGCCTCATCGACACTCCGACTGTATTAACATGCAGAAACATAAATGTAATCTGTGCAACTCCCAACTTAGGATGCCCCTATAAACCCTAACCCTAACCCTAACTTTAACCATAACCCTAAATCCTAACCCTAACCCTAACCCTAACCCTAACCTTAACCCTAACTTTGACCATAACCCTAAATCCTAACCCTAACCCTAATCCCCTATTAACCCTAACCCTAACCCTAACCCTATTAACCCTATTAACCCTAAACCCTAACCCTAACTTTAACCATAACCCTAAATCCTAACCCTAACCCTAACCCCTAACCCTAACTTTGACCATAACCCTAAATCCTAACCCTAACCCTAAGCCCCTATTAACCCTAACCCTATTAACCCTAAACCCTAACCCTAACTTTAACCATAACCCTAACCCTAAGCCCCTTTTAACCCTAACCCTAACCCTAACTTTAACCATAACCCTAAATCCTAAATTTGACCCGACCCCATAAAAAGTTTTGCTCGACACTTAAAATTTTCCACGACCCCCAACCTCTCCCGCCCCCTCCCCCCAACTTTTTTTACTCCTCCCCAACCCTAAGAAATATTTAAATTTAAAAAAAAAAATTGGCCCGACCCCATAAAAAGTTTGTCCCGATCTCTAAAATTCTCCCCGACTCCCTTCCCCATCTCTCCACCCCCCCCCTCCGAATTTTTTTTACTCTCCTCCAACCCTGATAAATATTTTAAGTTTAAAAAAAAACCAACTCTCTCTCCCTCTCTCTCTCTCTCTCCCTCATTCGCTCAAATACATGCCCACTCTCTTGATCGCAAAAGCATCCTTCCTACACTAGTTCTCTCTCTCTCTCTCTCTCTCTCTCTCTCTCTCTATATATATATATATATATATATATATATATATATACATATGATAATTTGAGAAATTGCATATGTTAGAAGAAATGTAATTGTTTATCTGATAGGGAAAGTAGATAGAACATTGATGAAATGTGATTTTTATATTTTAGCCTATAGTGGAAAATGTTCTCATTTTATAAATCTTCCAGGATGGAATAAATAATTAAATAGTTGCTGTAAGTGGAAAAAGTTTACTTACTAGTACAATAATAGAGTAAGTTTGAGAAATTGCATATGTTAGAAGAAATATAATTGGTTATCTGATAGCGAAAGTAGATAGAAAATTGGTAAAATGTGATTTTAATATTTTAGGCAATAGTGAAAAATGTTCTCATTTTGTACATCTTCCGGGATGGAATAAATAATTTCCCCCAAAAATCAAAACAATATACTTGGGCAATGTCGGCTAGATACAGTTATTATATATATATATATATATATATATATATATATATATATATATATATATAGTCTCGGAAGTTTCTCAACCATTAAAACTATAAAAAAAAAATTTTTAAATAAAAAGTTTTAGTCCCAAGTCGTTCAGTGGAAAATCACTCATGTAAGTCAATTTATTTTTTACAGTTATTATATTAGTTTGTTTCTAACACTATTTTAAGGGATCATCAGTTGTTTACCATGAAAAACTGTTTCGGGAATTTAAAAACAAGACAGTATTTAATTTCATGGCTTCCCAGCAGAGTCGATCAGACCCCACTTCCCTTAAAAGACAAAAACATAAACGTTCCGTATACTAAACTTAAGTTTTGTTCCATATAAACGTTTTGCTAACTTATATTAGTTATTTAAAAAAAAAATATATATATATATATATGTGTGTGTGTGTGTGTGTGTGTGTGTGTGTGTGTGTGTGTGTGTTGTGTGTTGTGTGTGGGTGTGTGTGTGTGTGTGTGGCCAACGATACAACGTTAGGTGCCATACTCCACCAATTAACACCAGAAAACCAACGAATCGCTCGCAGCATCGAGAAATTAACAAGAAAGATAGCGAGGAGAGAAAACTCTGTGGTCTTCAACAACACTTATATATATATATATATATATATATATGGGAAAATGAAAAAGGAAAACCAAAAAATGGATGTTTTTTATGTGTACATCAACGTTTCGTCTTTATTCATAAGACTTCATCAGGATGATAATATAGAGAAAAATGTCATGCAAGTACAAACACATGTAGGGTTGACATATTGGGAAAAAGGAAGAAAAGTACGGACGTCCACCCAGTAGTGGCCATTATTTTCTTCCTTTTTACCAAATGTCAACCCTACATGTGTTTGTGCTTGCATGACATTTTTCTCTATATTATCATCCTGATGAAGTCTTATGAATAAAGACGAAACGTTGATGTATACATAAAAAAACATCCCTTTTTGGTTTTCCTTTTTCATTTTCCCATTACGTCGGATTACCTTCATCCTTCTCTTCCCATATATATATATATATATATATATATATATATATATATATATATATATATATATATATACAAATATATATATATATACAGGGTGGGCAAAAATAAGGGTCCTATTTTTTAAAATTCATAACTTTTTTATTTATTGATTTTTTTTTTTTTTTTTTTTAGAATAAGTAAAGGACCCCTTCCGAAGCAAGCATGAGCCGTATTAGCCCTAAGGAACGTACCCTCATTTAGAAAACATTATTTTTGCTTAAAAAACTCAAAACAGTGTAAAAAACAATACTTTAGTTTTTGTAAGTTTTAAGAAGTGTTTTTCGGCTAAAATTTGTTTTGTTTATTTCAAAAAATCTCGGAAGGGTCAGTCTACACACACATAAAGTTTGGTGAGTTTAACTTTTATTTTGTGGAAGTTATTCAAATTCAAGTTATTCAAATTTAAAGATAGGACCCTTATTTTGGCCCACCCTGTATATATATATATATATATATATATATATATATATATATATATATATATATATATATAATAGGTGCATTCCAATATTTCTTATGAGCAACAGATTTGTGATGAAGACTGTGTATTTCTCTTAATTTCTGCTGCGAAACACACGTAAGATGTGAAAATAGTAGTAAATTTGGAAAAAATCAACATAATTTTTTTTAAATAGAATCTAAATATATTAAAAATATTTTTCGTTTGTCTGTGGTACAAGGAGGTATTCGCTGATAAAAGTAAAGATAGATAACAAATATGTTAGTGGTCGTCCGAGGTTGCATGAGGATTAAGAAATTGAAAGATCAGATGAAAGGTTTGGGTATGGACTTATTTTTCCATTGGTCATTGGAATGTACCTATATATATATATATATATATATATATATATATATATATATATATATATATATATATTTAAGGTACTTAAGCTTTTTAAAAAAAATTTTTTAATGCAACTTTTATTCCTATATGTATATATATATATATGTATATATATATATATGTATATATATATATATGTATATATATATATATATACAGGGTGGGCAAAAATAAGGGTCCTATTTTTAAAAATTCATAACTTTTTTATTTATTGATTTAAAAAAATTTTTTTTTTAGAATAAAGGACCCCTTCCGAAGCAAGCATGAGCCGTATTAGCCCTAAGGAACGTACCCTCATTTAGAAAACATTATTTTTGCTTAAAAAACTCAAAACAGTGTAAAAAACAATACTTTAGTTTTTGTAAGTTTTAAGAAGTGTTTTTCGGCTAAAATTTGTTTTGTTTATTTCAAAAAATCTCGGAAGGGTCAGTCTACACACACATAAAGTTTGGTGAGTTTAACTTTTATTTTGTGGAAGTTATTCAAATTCAAGTTATTCAAATTTAAAGATAGGACCCTTATTTTGGCCCACCCTGTATATATATAATAATGGTAATAATCCAGGTAAAAAATACCCACAGGGTGGTAATCCAGAGAATTTAACCGGGTTTATAAAAAGTGCTCAATATCAAAATAGAGCTTTATATATGATAATTTTTATTTATACAGACATGTACAAAATCTGCGACACTGGCATGTCGATGTTATCGATCAACAGTTATTATAAACTGAGATCTTATCAGGCAGAGTTAGAATCCGATCTTAACCTCAGATCATATTTGGGAAGAAACCAAATATGGTTCTCCCCAAATATGATCTGAGGTTGAGATTGGATTCTAACTCTGCCTGATGAGATCTCAGTTTATAGTAACTGTTGATCGATAACATCGACATGCCACTGTCGCAGATTTTGTATATATATATATATATATATATATATATATATTGTGTGTGTATTTAGGCAGCATTTTCTCATTTATGCAAACATTGTTAAAAATAACAGAATTCGTCTGTTTAATTATACCTTTTTTTATTTTTTCAGTTTTTCTGATGGTCTTTTTTGTATTAAAATCAAAAAATATATATAAACGTTCCATAGGGTTCATAGGTTTCACGAACGTTTTCGATTCTTCGTTGAATCATCTTAAGGTCTCAAAAGCAAATGAACAAAAAAGCTGGAGAAAGAAGAGAATTTTAAAAAGACGGCAGAGAAACGCGCATAGAACGTTTTTCGCATTGCTCCAGGAAGTCGTTGACGATTTTAAATTAAGCAACACTGGATGGCATCACAGAACAAAATCCCATTACGTTAAACATTTTAAAATATTACCACTGGTTTCATATGTGGTGTTGTTAATTTTAGGTTGTTGTGTTTTTATGTAGATAGCTTCGAATATTTTTTTAAAATTGGTTTCAGAATGTATAATTTTAGTGTTATTAACTAGAATTTGTCTTAAATCAGAGAGAGGGTAGTTATGTTTTTGTAGATGTTGGTAAATTAGGCTAGAGTTTACAAGATGCATGGTGAGGCGGTGGGATAGGGAAGTGCTTGTAAAACCAATGTAGGTATTAGCTTTATTATTATGGGAGTTACATTCTCCCAAAGGGCATTTAAACTTATAATAACATTGGTTCTTTCTGGTGGTTTCTGAGTTGGGGAGGAATTGTTTTTTACTACAAGATTTTGGGTTTTAAATTTCTGATAGTAAATAATGAGTCTAATTTTATTGTTATTGTCAATTGGGGATATGTATCTGTGTATAATATTTTTCATGGCTTTTTCTTCTAATCTGAAGTTTGGTTGCATTTGATTAACTGTATGTATATATATATATATAAATGAATAAATGCGAAAAAAATATAATAATCAAAACAGGTTACTGTTATTTAAATCAAGAATACAACATAAAATCTTGATATTCTGTATATATAGTGAACATAAAAGATTAAGAGAAAACCTTTTGACTACCTAATTAGCATAACTATTTTTAAAACCATTCATAATTAATTAATGTTTAGTATTATTAATTTGGAATTGCATTCGCTTATGTTGGCTATCTATATGCAATAGTTTCGTCTATATTAACAGTAATTAATTAAAGTTATTTTTTAAAAAAATAACTAAAACACCTTAAGTTTTAACTCCATGCGCTCACTGACGACCATACCGAAGCTTGTGGCTTGCTACGAGCGAGGCAGAAGCGAGAAGAGAAAGGGGGAGTGGGAGGGAGAGTGTGGTTGTCTCGCTCTCACTCTCTCTTTCTCTGCCCCCTTTCTCTCGCTCTCTTTTTGCAGTTTTTACATTTTCCATGAAAAATAAATAAATAACTTTTTTTTGATTAAGTTGATGCCTAATTTATAAATTTTAGCAACAAACTTATTTTTTAATGTTTACAAAGACCTTTTCACTGTAGCATTTTGATCTATTCAGATTACGAAAAAAAATAGAAATTCATATTTTGGTATCCTCCACTAAATCCCTCCCCCCCCCCCAAAAAAAATGACTACCTTTTTTAACTTGATGGAAAGAAGAAAAGAAAAAAACAATTATTATATAATTTAAAGTGGGGAAAATTAAATTAGTATATATATATAAATATTAATTAAAATTAAATTTGTATATATATATATATTAAGTCGACTACGACGCTAAAACATGTGTATGCTGGCCTGCACAGGCACGTACGAGTGTGTGTGTGTTTGTATGAGTGTGTGTGTGTATGTGTGTGTGTGTATCGAGCAGTAAGAGACAAAGAAAGAGAGAAAGAAAAAAGGCACGCAAGCCCAGACGAAGAGAGAAAGAGCGAAAGGGAAAAACAACTATTCATTAAACGGTTAAATTGAACGCAGTAGTAGTAATTTTAAAACAATTAAGTCAACTACAACGCTAAGAGATGTGTATGATTGATCGCATGGTGTGTGTGTGTGTGTTTGTATGTATGTATGTGTGTGTGTGTGTGTATCGAGCAGTAAGAGAGAAAGAAAAGGAGAAATAAAAAAGGTATTTGTGAATGGGTGTATGTATATATGTATGTATGCTTACGCGCATAGGCACGTGTCGGTGTATGTGTGTGTGTGTGTGTATCAATGTACATGTATACGTCCCATTACGTGTGTGTGGACGCGTATGTGCGTGTGCTCATTTATACACATATTTAATTTATGATTTTTCTACTCTTTCCCCCTCATTGCCTGGGAAAACCTCCCACCGTACACACGCAAACCCCAAACACCGATGAAGACTGAAGGATCAGTCGAAAATTTTGTTCTC
>OY744549.1:3192094-3197094 GCA_963556195.1 Sepiola atlantica
ATATTTATATATATATATAAATATATATATTTATATATATATATATATATATTTTTGTTTGTTTATTATCTATATACGTAATCAGGACTCGTCAGCATAGAGATATAACTATTCACTACGAGTCGCGTGATTCGAAACCCCTATGAGTATTTTACAACTCAAATCCTGACACCTAGAACCATGCGGCCACTGCTGAATAGCTAAATAAACAGTGACAATTTTAACACTTGACGTCATAAGAGCGTTCAACTTAATGAGAGCAACGATGCATTTATAGCTAGCGACGTAATTCTGTGTTAATACTACACTTACAGTGCCCATCTAGATGGTTTTCTAGAGGCTACAAATAATAAATATTTGTTTTTTGTTTATTATCTATGTACGTATATATTTCGTCCTTTTTAATCGGAACTCATTAGCATAGAGATATAACTATTCACTACTGGTCGCGTGATTCGAAACCTCGGGCTACGAGTATTATACAACTCGAATCTAGCAATTCTTGGGATCTCATGTTGCAGTATTCGTCTCCCCATAATGGAAGCGTTGTTTATTCAAGTAAATAAACCTAGTATCAACCATGCTCGTTATGAGGGGCGCGAAGGTATGTTGAAGTGTTGTTGAAGTGGTATTGTAATGTTTTTTAAAAGCGTCTTCTTAAATAAATTCACCAATCTTTTATTTTGCATACTCATTCATCCGCCTGAAGATGACCGACGTCGGTCGAAAACGTTCGCGAAAATATGGCGATTTTTTTATACAACATGGACGACAATATCAAATCGGTCGTGCAGCCAATTGAAAAAACGAATCAAAAATTAAATAAACAGAAGCTGACGCTAATGTTTAACCAAACAGGCATAAGAGAAGGTATGCTGCCTAATTACACAAATTTCAATATATATATATATTATTATATTATTAAATAACACGGAGTGGTTTTGTTTGATGCGACTTTTTTTATTTTTTCAATTTTCCGAATTGTCCATCTAATGTTTCGGTCAAATTGATTTAAATATGATCCATGGGTTTCTTGTTCCATTTTTTTTTCTTTTTTGCAAGTACTTTCGATTTGAATCGTCAAATCATCTTCAGGCGGTATTAGTTTTAGTGTCTTTACAAATTATGACTTTACTGTTGTGCTCATTTTTTAATTATAACGGCAAGTAGTTTATAACTTGAAAAAGCGTCTGTAAAGTTGAAATGTACATGAGAGCGTGATGGCGTTCTACACATATGAGAGATTTAAAAGTTTGACTGTTTAAACCGTTAAGAAATTGATGACGTTAAAGAAAGTGCATACAATTCAAACGCATAACTACCTAATGGCTAAGAAATTGCTAATGTTAATTATTATGCTAGACACTTTAAAATGTTGCGACTAGTTTCATAATTGACATTATTAATTGTGGGATGTTGAATTTGGAAAGAAATCCTTCATCTAATATATAAAGTAGAGACGTTTTTTCCCCTGTGCCTTCTCGGAGTATAGGAAAATAACCACATGCATCACAGGCTACTAAACTCACCACTATACTACACTTATTCAGTCGAGCGTGTTTTAGTAAATGTGTTATTATTTTTTCCAACTAACACTAAATATTACATTTGGCCTACCATCCACGTCTCTCCGACAAACCAACTCCATACAGGTGGTAGCAAAACTTTTCTCCCTAACAATTCTGTACTGTCACTCTACTCATCGACACCGGGAACTAATACACACAGTTTAATTTTCACAAAACACCGGTTCTTATTTATTATTTGCCTTGCATTAATTTACTACATAATATAAAGCAATACGCAAAGACTTAATGACTGCTCCCGTTCACTCTGATAATCAAGCTTAGCTTAATTCATCTATTTTCACATGTATCTTTAACTCGAAACCGTGGCTCACTGGTTAGGAATGCGGGTTTCATGATCGCCAGTTTCAGCGTTCGATCCCATTATACTCTACCACTTTTTCCTTCTTCTTTTTAATTCATAACATTCGCCAACACGGTGGGGGGGGGGGGAGAAAGAACAAAAGGCCGTTTCTTTTTTAATTCGACGTCATGCAATACGTAGTACTTTCTCTCGTGCAACGCCGGGCGACGGGTTCCGCTAGTTAAAAATAAAAATCAGTTGTATCATATCTTGCACATCGCCATTGATACGAGCGGAATACCCGTAAAGCAGGGGGAAATAACTCAGCCGGTCGTATAAACAAATAATAATGAATGGCGGATCGACAAAATACGATAAAACTGATTTTTATTTTTAATTCAAATTCTAATCGATAATTTGTCCTCCTTTTTTTGCCCGATACGTGAGTATATCAAAGAGCTTGTTTAATTTGGTATAGTCGGACTACCGTTCCCATCTTGGGTGATTTATCGCAACATTTCGGCCGATGTAACCTCCGACCTTCTTCAGATGTACCTTGTCGAACTCGGGAAACGTTGTGATAAAAACACCCAAGATGAGAATAGTAGTTCGAATATACCAAATTCTATAAATTATCAACCCTCATCTAAAAAATTCCGAAACATAATATCAAAGAGTTTGTCGGGATTCTAGGGGGAATCCCGATTACATGTTCATAATACAAGCAATGTCACATGAAAGGCAAAATAATAATTCACAGGTAATAGGTTGGTTAAATAAATCGTTTATTGAACGTGTGTAGCGACGATGAAACGGAGTACATTAATACGTATACAGTGTGTATGTGGAATGATGTATGTATGTATGTATGTGTGTGTATGTATGTATGTATGTATGTATAATGTGTGTGGAGTTGAAATAGTTCATATGATTGAAAAGTACATGGGAAAATATGTTCAATAAAGAAATTGCTGTTGTGATACCTCATTGTAAAACAGCTTCCTATTCCAGTAGCTTCTTTCCAAGAACTGCAGGCTTGTGGAACTTTCTTCCTGCTGACTGTTTTCCATCTACCTACCTATAGCCTTGGTTATTTCAAGATTATGGCCAATAGGGATCTCCTGTTTTTTCGATAATCATATATCGTTCTTGTTAGCTTCTTACATCAAGTGGCATCATGCCTTGTCTGGAGTAATTTCTATTTTTAAAAAATGCAATTTTTACAAACTCTTCGCATATCTAAAAAATGAAAAGTTGACTCGGTAACTATCGTTTGTTAATTATAACGATCATCCAGACCAGGGTTTCTCAACCGGGGTCCACATGGACCCTGGGGGTCCACGTAATATTCCTTAGGGTCCACAGGCAAAAATAACAAATTGGGGGTCCCCAGTGATATTTTAACGGTTATTACTAAAAATAAAATGTCTACTGTGATTTGCACCATATTGAAATAAGTAGAGAATATATAGCAATGATTCTTTCTTTAATATTTCCTTTTGACTCACCCATCGGTCAGTGGCAAGAACAAACAGATTCTGATCTCATATCTAGTAAAGGTGCTATTACTGATTTTTGGAGAAAATTACAGTTGTACAAAAATAATAGCAGGCGTCGTGCATTTGAACAGTTTCCTTGTTTGGCCTCGATTAGCAGAGATTTGCATGATGAAGACCTTGCATTATGTAGTGAATATTTAGAAAAATATGCACAAAGATATGCAAACTCGGTTTAGTGACCTACTCATGATGGATATACCAACTTAGGTGACAATTCCTTTCGAAGTTAATGTTGCCGATATAGACATTTCTTTGCAGGAACCCCTCATTGAATTACAAAGTGATGAAATAATGCGTGCAAAATTCAAAGATGGAAAGTATAATATATGGAAAGCAAACGCTATTGCTACAAAATACCCATCACTCTGAGATAAAGCACAGCTTTACGTTATTGCTTTTCCATCATCTTACCTTGTTGAATCAGGATTTAGTCGTGTTTCTCACTTGTTATCAAAAGTTCGCAATAGACATTGTGAAAAGGGATCTTCGACTATCATTAACATCGATGGAACCAGATATAAAGAAACTTGCTGAGCAGCATCAACCACACGGATCTCATTGAATAAATCTGCATTTTTGTTTCTAATCACACACTTATTTTAAAATAGTTTATTATGAATTGTTTAGCAGTGTGCATAAATACTCAATAGAATTTATTTGTAAAATAATTTATTTACATTAGTTTGTTTTTGTTTTTTTGTTTTTTTACATGATTCACCCCAAACAAGGCAGGACCCCACTGTAAACGTAAGGGGCTACTGAGAAAAAGGAAAAGGGGAGAAGGATTGGTGGTTCAGCTTAGATTGGGATCTGAGCAGCGAGATGCCTGTTTACATTAGTTTTAAATTTCTGCATGTCAGTACTGTCGGGGAAACAGGGGGCAGGGATGGAGTTCCAGAGGCCAGCAGCACAAGGAAAGAAGCTATTTGAGTAGAATGCTCTCCGGCATCTGGGGACCTCCACAGTGAATGAATGAGATTTAGTAGAATGTCGAGTTAGTCTAGTGAATTTACGTCGAGGGGGCACCAGAGTAGCACACTCATCGGAGCATAATCCATTGAAGTATTTGTAAAACAAACACAAGGATGCCACATTGCGGCGATGGGACAGAGGCTGGAGCTTAGCTGACAATGAGGGACCTATTAGGTTGACTACTCTTTTTTGGACTTTGTCAAGGAGGGAGAGACTAGTAGATGATGCACCAGCCCAGATGTGGCAACAATACTCCATGCATGGGCGAATGGTGGCTTTGTAGAGATACAGGATAATGTCAGGTGTAAGGAGTCCACTAGCACGGTAGAGGGAGCCAACCTTCTTTGCGGCAGCCTTGGCAATGTCTTCAATGTGAGTGTTCCAATTCATTCCTTCAAACTAAAGCATAATCATTTACTATTTCTTTGATTATTGATGTAATCTTTTTACTTTTTATTAGTGAAAAATAGAATAAGCTTTTCTTTTGTCGAATAGCTATGAGAGGGTCCACCAAAAGAAAAATAAGGGAAAAAGAGGTCCATGGGTAAAAAAAGGTTGAGAATCCCTGATCTAGACCTATTTGCGTGACGTCACATTTAA
>OY744549.1:3204594-3207094 GCA_963556195.1 Sepiola atlantica
TAATTTGTAGTATATGTTTATAATAATTATTACATATATATAGAAAAAATAGGACAATAAATTACAAATGAATAACACCAGACATTAATTGGTTGTAATATGTTTATAATAATTATTACATATATATAGAAAAAATAGGACAATAAACTACAAATGAATAACACCAAACATTAATTTGTTTTATATGTTTATAATAATTATTACATATATATAGAAAAATAGGGCAATAAATTACAAATGAATAACACCAAACATTCATTTGTTTTATATGTTTATCATAATTATTACATATATATAGCAAAAATAAGACAATAAATTACAAATGAATAACACCAAGCATTAATTTATTGTATATGTTCATAATGTCTCCAGTTCTCCCGACAGTACCGACATGCAGAGGTTTAAAACTCATGTAAACAGACATCTCGTTGCACAGCTCCCAACTTAGAATGACACCCTAAACCTACTCCCTAATGCTCAGTAGCCCCTTACGTCTACAGTGTCGTCCTGTCTTGTTCAGGGTGAAATATCATTTTTAAAAAGTAATAATAATAATTATTACATATATATAACAAAAATAGGACAATAAATTACAAATGTATAACACCAAGCATTAATTTGTTGTATATGTTTATAATAATTATTACACAATGCAGTTCTTGAAATTAGTTGCTTAACATAATATTATTTGACATCATTTGACTTATCTAATCAATCTAATCCCGACTTTTTACCTTCTTTCCTGTAAGTGGCCTTAAATACAAACATTGCAAATGGCGGCTAGCTTCGTAAGTACTTTCTTATTATTCAGTTTTGTACTTTTAATTTTTATCAGTTACTAATTTACTATATATATATATATATATATATATATATATATATATATATATATATATATATATATATTAAATTCCTGAAACAGTTTTTCATGGTAAACAACTGATGATTCCTTAAAATAGTGTTAGAAATAAACTAATATAATAACTGTAAAAAATAAATTGACTTGCATGAGTGATTTTCCACTGAAAGACTTGGGACTATAAATTTTGTTTTTGTTTTTTAATATAGTTTTAATGGTTGAGAAAATTCCGAGACTATATATATATATATATATATATATATATATATATATATATATATATATATATATATATATATGAGATCAGGTAACACAAATAACTTTTGTAAGCTGTCTTCTCGTTTGCGTCCGCTATAAATTCAGAAGTGCCCTTTTCACTCTGTCGGAAAGGAAAAGGCGCAAAAATAAACATGTTTATTCATCGTTTCGTCGGACATCTTTGAAATTTCAAACAATTGTTCATTCTGTTTCTCTCTCTATCTATCTCTATCTCGCTCTCTATCTTACTCTCTCTCTCTCTCCTTCTCTCTCTCTTTCTCTCCTTCTCTCTCTCTCTTTCTCTCTCTTTCTCTCTCTTTCTCTCTTTCTCTCTCTCTTTCTCTTTGTCTCTCTCTCCTTCAACAGTTGAAATTTTAAACAATTGTTAATATATATTAATTAAATATATATATTTCAATTGTTGAAGGAGAGAGAGAGAGAAAGAGAGACAGATAGAGATAGAGAGATAGAAATTATTTGCCTCCTTGCTCTCTCTCTCCTTCAACAATTGAAATATATATATATATATATATATATATATATATATATATATATATATATATATATATATCATCTAATATTAAACTAGGTAACTTTTTAGATGTAACATTTAACTTAAATAAAGAAACATATGAACCTTATACTAAGGATAATGCCAACCCAATCTATGTCCACCCACTCTCTAACCACCCAAAAACCATAATCAAACATATCCCCAGATCAATTGAAAAAAGATTAAGTAATAACTCTTCTAATGAAGCAATTTTCAACAACCATAAGGCCTTTGACAATAAAGCGCTAAAAGAGAGTGGATATAAAAAAAACACCCAAATTAAATTCACCAAACCTAAATCTCCCAACAACAAACACAAAAATAGAAGTAGAAAAATTATCTGGTTCACACCCCCATTTAATAACATGGTTAAAACCAAAGTTGGTAAAAAAATTCTTAGATTTAATCAACCTACACTTTCCCCTTAATAATATACTGCATAATTTTTTTTAATAAAAACACCCTCAAATTAAGCTATAGCTGTGGAGAAAATTTAGAAAAAATAATTTAAAAAAACACAACAATAAAATTCTAAATGACAATAAAACTACTGAAAGAAAAACAACAAAAAACCAGGCTTGCAACTGCACAAACAAAACAGAATGCCCCTTACAACAAAATTGCCAAATAACTAAAACAATCTACCATCTCAACTAAAGAAAATCCAACCCTGAAAAAATACTATATAGGTATGGCTGGTAATACTTTCAAAGAAAGATATACCGGCCATAAATGTTCCTTCAATAACTCTACTTACCAAAAAAGAACCTCACTCTCTATATATTATTTGGAATTAATCCACAATAATAAATCACCAACAGTGATTTGGA
>OY744549.1:3217094-3224594 GCA_963556195.1 Sepiola atlantica
TTCGAGTGGCTTTTGGCTTTGATAAGTGGTGACTCATTAGTATAAAAAATCCTCTCATAATATTCTTCATCATTCAACTGACAATCTATCCATCTCATTAACCCTTATAATCCTCGAGTGGCTTTTGGCCTTGATAAGTAATGACTCATTGGTATAAAAAATCCTCTCATAATATTCTTCATCATTCAACTGACAATCTATCCATCTCATTAACCCTTATCCTCGAGTGACTTTTGGCCTTGATAAGTGGTGACTCATTAGTATAAAAAATCCTCTCATAATATTCTTCATCATTCAACTGACAATCTATCCATCTCATTAACCCTTATCTTCGAGTGGCTTTTGGCTTTGATAAGTGGTGACTCATTAGTATAAAAAATCCTCTCATAATATTCTTCATCATTCAACTGACAATCTATCCATCTCATTAACCCTTATCTTCGAGTGGCTTTTGGCTTTGATAAGTGGTGACTCATTAGTATAAAAAATCCTCTCATAATATTCTTCATCATTCAACTGACAATCTATCCATCTCATTAACCCTTATAATCCTCGAGTGGCTTTTGGCCTTGATAAGTAATGACTCATTGGTATAAAAAATCCTCTCATAATATTCTTCATCATTCAACTGACAATCTATCCATCTCATTAACCCTTATCCTCGAGTGACTTTTGGCTTTGATAAGTGGTGACTCATTAGTATAAAAAATCCTCTCATAATATTCTTCATCATTCAACTGACAATCTATCCATCTCATTAACCCTTATCCGCGAATGGCTTTTGGCCTTGATAAGTGGTGACTCATTAGTATAAAAAATCCTCTCATAATATTCTTCATCATTCAACTGACAATCTATCCATCTCATTAACCCTTATAATCCTCGAGTGGCTTTTGGCCTTGATAAGTAATGACTCATTGGTATAAAAAATCCTCTCATAATATTCTTCATCATTCAACTGACAATCTATCCATCTCATTAACCCTTATCCTCGAGTGACTTTTGGCCTTGATAAGTGGTGACTCATTAGTATAAAAAATCCTCTCATAATATTCTTCATCATTCAACTGACAATCTATCCATCTCATTAACCCTTATCCTCGAGTGACTTTTGGCCTTGATAAGTGGTGACTCATTAGTATAAAAAATCCTCTCATAATATTCTTCATCATTCAACTGACAATCTATCCATCTCATTAACCCTTATCCTCGAGTGACTTTTGGCCTTGATAAGTGGTGACTCATTAGTATAAAAAATCCTCTCATAATATTCTTCATCATTCAACTGACAATCTATCCATCTCATTAACCCTTATCTTCGAGTGGCTTTTGGCTTTGATAAGTGGTGACTCATTAGTATAAAAAATCCTCTCATAATATTCTTCATCATTCAACTGACAATCTATCCATCTCATTAACCCTTATAATCCTCGAGTGGCTTTTGGCCTTGATAAGTAATGACTCATTGGTATAAAAAATCCTCTCATAATATTCTTCATCATTCAACTGACAATCTATCCATCTCATTAACCCTTATCCTCGAGTGACTTTTGGCCTTGATAAGTGGTGACTCATTAGTATAAAAAATCCTCTCATAATATTCTTCATCATTCAACTGACAATCTATCCATCTCATTAACCCTTATCTTCGAGTGGCTTTTGGCTTTGATAAGTGGTGACTCATTAGTATAAAAAATCCTCTCATAATATTCTTCATCATTCAACTGACAATCTATCCATCTCATTAACCCTTATCTTCGAGTGGCTTTTGGCTTTGATAAGTGGTGACTCATTAGTATAAAAAATCCTCTCATAATATTCTTCATCATTCAACTGACAATCTATCCATCTCATTAACCCTTATAATCCTCGAGTGGCTTTTGGCCTTGATAAGTAATGACTCATTGGTATAAAAAATCCTCTCATAATATTCTTCATCATTCAACTGACAATCTATCCATCTCATTAACCCTTATCCTCGAGTGACTTTTGGCTTTGATAAGTGGTGACTCATTAGTATAAAAAATCCTCTCATAATATTCTTCATCATTCAACTGACAATCTATCCATCTCATTAACCCTTATCCGCGAATGGCTTTTGGCCTTGATAAGTGGTGACTCATTAGTATAAAAAATCCTCTCATAATATTCTTCATCATTCAACTGACAATCTATCCATCTCATTAACCCTTATAATCCTCGAGTGGCTTTTGGCCTTGATAAGTAATGACTCATTGGTATAAAAAATCCTCTCATAATATTCTTCATCATTCAACTGACAATCTATCCATCTCATTAACCCTTATCCTCGAGTGACTTTTGGCTTTGATAAGTGGTGACTCATTAGTATAAAAAATCCTCTCATAATATTCTTCATCATTCAACTGACAATCTATCCATCTCATTAACCCTTATCCGCGAATGGCTTTTGGCCTTGATAAGTGGTGACTCATTAGTATAAAAAATCCTCTCATAATATTCTTCATCATTCAACTGACAATCTATCCATCTCATTAACCCTTATAATCCTCGAGTGGCTTTTGGCCTTGATAAGTAATGACTCATTGGTATAAAAAATCCTCTCATAATATTCTTCATCATTCAACTGACAATCTATCCATCTCATTAACCCTTATCCTCGAGTGACTTTTGGCTTTGATAAGTGGTGACTCATTAGTATAAAAAATCCTCTCATAATATTCTTCATCATTCAACTGACAATCTATCCATCTCATTAACCCTTATCCGCGAATGGCTTTTGGCCTTGATAAGTGGTGACTCATTAGTATAAAAAATCCTCTCATAATATTCTTCATCATTCAACTGACAATCTATCCATCTCATTAACCCTTATCCGCGAATGGCTTTTGGCCTTGATAAGTGGTGACTCATTAGTATAAAAAATCCTCTCATAATATTCTTCATCATTCAACTGACAATCTATCCATCTCATTAACCCTTATCTTCGAGTGGCTTTTGGCCTTGATAAGTGGTGACTCATTAGTATAAAAAATCCTCTCATAATATTCTTCATCATTCAACTGACAATCTATCCATCTCATTAACCCTTATCCGCGAATGGCTTTTGGCCTTGATAAGTGGTGACTCATTAGTATAAAAAATCCTCTCATAATATTCTTCATCATTCAACTGACAATCTATCCATCTCATTAACCCTTATCCGCGAATGGCTTTTGGCCTTGATAAGTGGTGACTCATTAGTATAAAAAATCCTCTCATAATATTCTTCATCATTCAACTGACAATCTATCCATCTCATTAACCCTTATCTTCGAGTGGCTTTTGGCCTTGATAAGTGGTGACTCATTAGTATAAAAAATCCTCTCATAATATTCTTCATCATTCAACTGACAATCTATCCATCTCATTAACCCTTATCTTCGAGTGGCTTTTGGCCTTGATAAGTGGTGACTCATTAGTATAAAAAATCATCTCATAATATTCTTCATCATTCAACTGACAATCTATCCATCTCATTAACCCTTATCTTCGAGTGGCTTTTGGCTTTGATAAGTGGTGACTCATTAGTATAAAAAATCCTCTCATAATATTCTTCATCATTCAACTGACAATCTATCCATCTCATTAACCCTTATCTTCGAGTGGCTTTTGGCTTTGATAAGTAATGACTCATTAGTATAAAAAATCCTCTCATAATATTCTTCATCATTCAACTGACAATCTATCCATCTCATTAACCCTTATCCGCGAATGGCTTTTGGCCTTGATAAGTGGTGACTCATTAGTATAAAAAATCCTCTCATAATATTCTTCATCATTCAACTGACAATCTATCCATCTCATTAACCCTTATCCGCGAATGGCTTTTGGCCTTGACAAGTGGTGACTCATTAGTATAAAAAATCCTCTCATAATATTCTTCATCATTCAACTGACAATCTATCCATCTCATTAACCCTTATCCGCGAATGGCTTTTGGCCTTGATAAGTGGTGACTCATTAGTATAAAAAATCATCTCATAATATTCTTCATCATTCAACTGACAATCTATCCATCTCATTAACCCTTATCTTCGAGTGGCTTTTGGCCTTGATAAGTGGTGACTCATTAGTATAAAAAATCCTCTCATAATATTCTTCATCATTCAACTGACAATCTATCCATCTCATTAACCCTTATCCGCGAATGGCTTTTGGCCTTGACAAGTGGTGACTCATTAGTATAAAAAATCCTCTCATAATATTCTTCATCATTCAACTGACAATCTATCCATCTCATTAACCCTTATCCGCGAATGGCTTTTGGCCTTGATAAGTGGTGACTCATTAGTATAAAAAATCATCTCATAATATTCTTCATCATTCAACTGACAATCTATCCATCTCATTAACCCTTATCTTCGAGTGGCTTTTGGCCTTGATAAGTGGTGACTCATTAGTATAAAAAATCCTCTCATAATATTCTTCATCATTCAACTGACAATCTATCCATCTCATTAACCCTTATCCGCGAATGGCTTTTGGCCTTGACAAGTGGTGACTCATTAGTATAAAAAATCCTCTCATAATATTCTTCATCATTCAACTGACAATCTATCCATCTCATTAACCCTTATCCGCGAATGGCTTTTGGCCTTGATAAGTGGTGACTCATTAGTATAAAAAATCCTCTCATAATATTCTTCATCATTCAACTGACAATCTATCCATCTCATTAACCCTTATCTTCGAGTGGCTTTTGGCCTTGATAAGTGGTGACTCATTAGTATAAAAAATCCTCTCATAATATTCTTCATCATTCAACTGACAATCTATCCATCTCATTAACCCTTATCTTCGAGTGGCTTTTGGCTTTGATAAGTGGTGACTCATTAGTATAAAAAATCCTCTCATAATATTCTTCATCATTCAACTGACAATCTATCCATCTCATTAACCCTTATCTTCGAGTGGCTTTTGGCCTTGATAAGTGGTGACTCATTAGTATAAAAAATCCTCTCATAATATTCTTCATCATTCAACTGACAATCTATCCATCTCATTAACCCTTATAATCCTCGAGTGGCTTTTGGCCTTGATAAGTAATGACTCATTGGTATAAAAAATCCTCTCATAATATTCTTCATCATTCAACTGACAATCCATCCATCTCATTAACCCTTATCCGCGAATGGCTTTTGGCTTTGATAAGTGGTGACTCATTAGTATAAAAAATCCTCTCATAATATTCTTCATCATTCAACTGACAATCTATCCATCTCATTAACCCTTATCTTCGAGTGACTTTTGGCCTTGATAAGTGGTGACTCATTAGTATAAAAAATCCTCTCATAATATTCTTCATCATTCAACTGACAATCTATCCATCTCATTAACCCTTATAATCCTCGAGTGGCTTTTGGCCTTGATAAGTAATGACTCATTGGTATAAAAAATCCTCTCATAATATTCTTCATCATTCAACTGACAATCCATCCATCTCATTAACCCTTATCTTCGAGTGGCTTTTAGCCTTGATAAGTAGTGACTCATTAGTATAAAAAATCCTCTCATAATATTCTTCATCATTCAACTGACAATCTATCCATCTCATTAACCCTTTATAATCCTCGAGTGGCTTTTGGCCTCGGTAAGTGCTGATTCTTTAGTATAAAAAATCCTCTCATAATATTTAGTCATCATTCAACTGACAATCTATCCATCTCATTAACCCTTTATTATCCTCGAGTGGCTTTTGGCCTCGGTAAGTGCTGATTCTTTAGTATAAAAAATCCTCTCATAATATTCTTCATCATTCAACTGACAATCTATCCATCTCATTAACCCTTTATAATCCTCGAGTGGCTTTTGGCCTCGGTAAGTGCTGATTCTTTAGTATAAAAAATCCTCTCATAATATTCTTCATCATTCAACTGACAATCTATCCATCTCATTAACCCTTTATAATCCTCGAGTGGCTTTTGGCCTCGGTAAGTGCTGATTCTTTAGTATAAAAAATCCTCTCATAATATTCTTCATCATTCAACTGACAATCTATCCATCTCATTAACCCTTTATAATCCTCGAGTGGCTTTTGGCCTCGGTAAGTGCTGATTCTTTAGTATAAAAAATCCTCTCATAATATTCTTCATCATTCAACTGACAATCTATCCATCTCATTAACCCTTTATAATCCTCGAGTGGCTTTTGGCCTCGGTAAGTGCTGATTCTTTAGTATATATATAAAAACAGATCATCTGGAAGACTTTTTAGACGATGCAAGGTAGACAAGTTACCTACTAACACACCGAACCGGTATTTTAAGAGGAGAAGAGGAAAGGCATTCCTGTCTCTTTGAAGTCGCCCGCCGCCAGGTACCCGTTTTTAAGTGTCGTCTGATTTTAATCACTTTATTTCGGACACTTGTTACGTGACTGGTTCTGACCTGATCGAAAGAATCGGTGTGTTCTTACTTCAAAGACAATAGAAAGGCGTCCAAGTTTGTTTTTTTCTGAATTTTTTTTTTTTTTTTTCATTTTTGATCTTGTTAAAACAAATAATAAATTCGCGGTCGGACAATTCTTATATAAATGCAACGATACGAGAACTTGCAGTCAGACAAACGAATTGAAAAGAAGCAGACGACAATAGAAACCGCCATTGCTGTATCTTTTATCCAACCAAAAATCCAACATGGCGTTCCTGGCTTTAATTTCCGTTTTGATTGGTAAGTAGAAAAAATGATTCTTTAAATTTTTAATTGTCGTTATTTTCATTTTTTTATTTTTATGTGACAATGTGGTTAAGGCTAGGGTTAAGGTTAGAGTTAGGGTTAAGGTTAGAGTTAGGGTTAAGGTTAGGGTTAGGGTTAAGGTTAGAGTTAGGGTTAAGGTTAGAGTTAGGGTTAAGGTTAGGGTTGGGGTTAGGGTTAGAGTTAAGGTTAGAGTTAGGGTTAAGGTTAGAGTTAGGGTTAAGGTTAGAGTTAAGGTTAAGGTTAGGGTTAGAGTTAAGGTTAGAGTTAGGGTTAAGGTTAGAGTTAGGGTTAAGGTTAGAGTTAGGGTTAAGGTTAGAGTTAGGGTTAAGGTTAGAGTTAAGGTTAAGGTTAGGGTTAGAGTTAAGGTTAGAGTTAGGGTTAAGGTTAGAGTTAGGGTTAAGGTTAGAGTTAAGGTTAAGGTTAGGGTTAGAGTTAAGGTTAGAGTTAGGGTTAAGGTTAGAGTTAGGGTTAAGGTTAGAGTTAGGGTTAAGGTTAGAGTTAAGGTTAAGGTTAGGGTTAGGGTTAAGGTTAGAGTTAGGGTTAAGGTTAGAGTTAGGGTTAAGGTTAGAGTTAAGGTTAGGGTTAGAGTTAAGGTTAGAGTTAGGGTTAAGGTTAGGGTTAGGGTTAAGGTTAGAGTTAGGGTTAAGGTTAGAGTTAGGGTTAAGGTTAGAGTTAGGGTTAAGGTTAGAGTTAGGGTTAAGGTTAGGGTTGGGGTTAGGGTTAGAGTTAAGGTTAGAGTTAGGGTTAAGGTTAGGGTTAAGGTTAGAGTTAAGGTTAAGGTTAGG
>OY744549.1:3229594-3237094 GCA_963556195.1 Sepiola atlantica
TTAAAAAATATAACCAAATAACTTCGCTAAAAATGAAAAACAGACAATTTTCGGGTATATGTTACGACGCTCAGCAGAGGCGCGAACGGGGTCCAAAAAAAGAACGAGAAAGAGTTTAAAAACACAAATTTGCAACAAGTAAAGTTGACTTATGTCTAGAATAGACATTTTTCTACTTACCTATGTAATTTGTTTGTATTTTTAGTAGTATAAATGACTTTTTATTAGATGTTAAAAAAAAATTCTTGTTTTTTAAAACATCTACTTTCTCAAAGAAAAATGCCGGCCATTCCTTCGATATTATTACGTAGAGCGGCCATTTTGAATTCTTCGCTGACGTCTGTCGAACTTAAATTTCTAATAAATAGCACTTCAAACGGGTTTAAAATACAAACAAATAGCACATGCAAGTTTGAAACTAACTTTTACAGCTTACAGTTACTTTTATTTGTTGTATATTTGTTTTTTTAGCGTGTTTACTTTGCTTAGTCTCGTAAAAGATGCTCCTTTGATTTGAAAAAAAAAGTAAACAATTGACTGAACGATAAATGTGTAAAAAACCAAGTTTTTTACAGGGTATTGATCGAATGATAAATGTGGGGGAAAAAGTTTTAAACAGGGTACAATTCTGCGATCAGTTCAAAAATACTTCCAACTGAAATTAAATTATGCGCTTGCAAAAAATCAACAATTTTGCAATTATCCCCGAGTAAATGCAAGAACTCTTCAAAGTTTAATCGGTTTACGTCCATTTCGTGAAAAAGTAATTAACCCAATATTAGTTATCTCCCCCAAAATGAAATTTCTTTCCGTCGATCACGATTTCTCCCGAAGAGGAGTCGGCAGTTTCCGTCGCCATCGATCGAAACAGTGGCCCCCGTCTCTGCAGAAACACCGAAAGTCTTTTAAAGAAACAAATCCTCTCATTTGCTCAGAGTTTATTCATTGTAGGATGTTGTGTTTTGATGGAGATGGCTTCAAATATTGTTATTTTTCGGCACTTCTGCTGTATATGTTTAGCAGCTGCCGATTTAGAAATCGAAATTGAAGAGTTCCATTTTTTTTCCTCCAAGTACCATTCACTCAGAATTCATTGGAAGCGGGTTACGTGCGTTAAGCGAATTTCGGAAATGAACTTAAATGATATAAATCTTCGAGACATTGGGAATTTACTGAACAAAAAAATTCAGTTTTAACCCCCCAACCCCACCCAATCAAAACTCCCACCAATCAAAACTTTTCAATTATAATTAAAAGAAATCATTGTTGACTTTTCAGAAATTTTTAATTCGGGTATCTTTTACGACGCTCAGCAGACTAAAAACGCTAAAAAAACAAATATACAACAAATAAAAGTAACTGTAGGCAATAAAAGTTATTTTCAAACTTACCTGTGGCATTTGTTTGTATTTTTAACCCGTTCGAAGTGCTATTTATTAGAAACTAAATTGTTCGTCACACCAAAATCGCAAAATCCAAGATGGCGGTCGTGGGGGGGGGGGGGCTATGTAAGAGAATCACGACCGACCGCCATTTTGTTTTTGTGCAAAAAAAAAAAAAAATTTTTTTTTTTACATCTAATAAAAACCCATCTATACTATGTAAAAATATAAACAAATGTAGGAAAATATCTATTCTCGACCTAGGTCGCCTTTACTTGTTGCATATTTATGTTTTTAATCACTTTATCGTCTGTTTTTTTTAACCCGTTCACGACTCTGCTGAGCGTCGTAACATATACCCTTTAATTCATATAATTAAAAAAAAAAGGGGTATATATTACGACGCTCAGCAGAGGCGCGAACGGGGTCCAAAAAACTAACGAGAACGGGGTTATAAAAATAAATATGCAACAAGTGAGTTTAACCTACGTCGAGAAGAGATATTTGTCTACTTACCTATGATATTTGTTTGTATTTTTACGTACTATAAATGGGTTTTTATTAGATGTAAAAAAAAATTCTTGTTCATTTTCAACTAGTACTTTTTTCTAGACAAGATGGCGTCTTCTACTCACTCTCTTACGAGCAAGCGCCATTTTGTATTTGCAAGTTCGTGTTACAAAACTATTGATTTCTAATAAATAGCAGTTGGAACGGTTTAAAAATACAAACAAATATCACAGGACAGTTTTAAATTAACTTTTATCGACGACAGTTACTTTTATTTGTTGTATATTTGTTTTTTTAGCGTTTTTACTCTGCTGAGTCTCGTAAAAGATGCCCCCAAAAAGTTGTTAACTGTTATATTCTACCCAAAAAGAAATCAGCGTTGCTTTTCTTATGTTTTAATTTATACAATAAAAAAATAAAAAATAATTTCTGGTTGAATTATCTCCCCTTATTTTTTTTTTTTTCAAATTGATCTCGCAATTTATTATTGTTGACTAAAGCTTTTAAGACAAACCTTAGTGAACAACACGAAAATACTAGATTCCGAGACTAATAAATAATATCGCGTAACATTTGAGAATGCTTAGCGTGCTTTAGTTTATTTTAGTGACGTCACTGGAATCAAATTCGAAAAACAGGGACATTTTTGGGTGCTTATTTACAACAGGGTCCCCGCAGAAAATTATTTTCATGTAAAATCATTATTTTTTACTTACTCAGTCATAGTTTCTCACTCACGGCACGAAAAAAAATTTTAAAATATCAAGCAGAACTTTAATTAGAACGATTTTTCCATTTCCATAAGGGCGATATAAAACGTCGATTCGCCGACATTTTGGGTGTGGCCGATTGATGGAATAGCTAACTAAGGGCCCCAGTTACCATGTAAATAAGAAAAAAAAACAAGAAAATTATATCGTGGAAAGTATCCCGGTGAACAAATTAAAAATAATTATTTAATTTTCTATTTTTTAATTTAATAAATATATATTTTATTATTATTGCTTATGTGTTTCTTTCTTTTTAAAATCCTAACAATAAAAACGGAGTTATTGCCCTTGGCTATTCCATCGATCGCTCACACCCAAAATGTCGGCTCACACCCAAAATGTCAGCGAATAGAGGTTGTACATCGAAATGGAAAAATCGTTCTAATTAAAGTTCTACTTGATATTTTTAAATTCTTTTTCGTACCGTGAGTGAGAAACTATGACTGAGTAAGTACAAAATAATGATTTTACATGAAAATAATTTTTTACAGGGACCCTATTCTAAATAAGCACCCATTTTTTATTAAATTACTTATTGCATTTCCCCTCTTCATATTTTAAACATATACATGTAGGGGATTGTTTGGTGCTTCTGCAGAGACGGGGGCCACTGTTTCGATCGATGCCGGCGGAAACTGCCGACTCCTCTTCGGGAGAAATCGTGCGAAAACGTGAACGCCGAAAAGAAATTTGATTTTGGGGAAGATAACTGTTGAATTGACAATTGAGGATAAGTTAAAATTATGAACATTTATTTATTGAAACAAATTAAACATTATGTACAGCAAATAAATAAATAAAACTTTGATAAACATTTGAAATTTAACAAAAAACGAATTAAATAAATATTTGATAAACATTATGTACATCAAATAAATAGCAAACTTTTTATTGAAATAAAAAAAAACGTAATAAGTAAAACTTTGATTTGAAAAAAAAAGTAAACAATTGACTGAACGATAAATGTGGAAAAAAACAAGTTTTTTACAGGGTATTGACTGAATGATAAATGTGGAGGGGGGGGGGAGTTTTAAACAGGGTACAATTCTGCGATCAGTTCAAAAATACTTCCAACTGAAATTAAATTATGCGCTTGCAAAAAATCAACAATTTTGCAATTATCCCCGAGTAAATGCAAGAACTCTTCAAAGTTTAATCGGTTTACGTCCATTTCGTGAAAAAGTAATTAACCCAATATTAGTTATCTCCCCCAAAATGAAATTTCTTTCCGTCGATCACGATTTCTCCCGAAGAGGAGTCGGCAGTTTCCGCCGCCATCGATCGAAACGGTGGCCCCCGTCTCTGCAGAAGCACCGGTTTATTTTAGTGACGCCACTTAATTCAAATTCGAAAAAAAAAGGGACATTTTTGATTAAATTACTTATTGCATTTCCCCTCTTCATATTTTAAACATATACATGTAGGGGATTGTTTTCCGGTGCTTTACCAGTTTAGCGGTCACTTTCGAAAAATAAATAAATAAATAAAACAGAGGAATATCTTTTTGATGTACGTACCTGTCACGGATTGAATATATCCTATACCAAAAAATCACGTAAATTAATCAAGTAGTTTTTAAAAAAAAAAGAAAATTAGATTTTAGCGCTGTAAACAGTGTAAATATGACAGCCATTTTGAAATGTTTCAAAGGGGGATAACCGTAACATTTGTGAACTTTAGTCAATTTCAGGCATAAGGACAGCACGAAAAAGGGGTGACAAAAAATAGGCAACAAAGCGTTTTTTTAATTCGATTTAAAACTGGTGTCTCGGCGTCACGTGATCAAATGGAAGCGATATAAGGACAGCACGAAAAAGGGGTGACAAAAAATAGGCAACAAAGCGTTTTTTTAATTCGATTTAAAACTGGTGTCTCGGCGTCACGTGATCAAATGGAAGCGATATAAGGACAGCACGAAAAAGGGGTGAAAAAAAATAGGCAACAAAGCATTTTTTTAATTCGATTTAAAACTGGTGTCTCGGCGTCACGTGATCAAATGGAAGCGATATAAGGACAGCACGAAAAAGGGGTGACAAAAAATAGGCAACAAAGCGTTTTTTTAATTCGATTTAAAACTGGTGTCTCGGCGTCACGTGATCAAATGGGAGCGATATTTGAAGGAAGTTCACAAAAGTTCACGATTATCCCACTTTGAAAACTTTCAAAATGGCTGTCATATTTATACTTCTCTTCGTAAATCGCTAAAATTTGATTTTCTTTTTTATAAAAATAAAAAACTACTCGATTAATTTACGTGCTTTTTGATATAGGATATATTCAACCTGTGACAGGTACGTACATCAAACAGATATTCCTCAGTTTGTTTGTTTTTTGGGTTTTTTTTTCGAAAGTATCCGCTAAACTGGAAAAGCACCTGTTTTCTTATAAGCTTCAATGACGCAATAACCCCCCCCCCAAAAAAAAACTTTTCGCGATAATTCGAAAATCTGATCAATATTACTTCATTCCGTTTTTGAGAATTAGCAATGGATATTAGTTTAGTAACAAAAGATCGTGAACATTCTCTTTTCCTAACCTTAACTCTAACCTTAAACCTTAACTCTAACCCTAACTCTAACCTTAAACCTTAACTCTAACCCTAACCCTAACTCTAACCCTAACCTAAACTCTAACCCTAACCCTAACTCTAACCCTAACTCTAACCCTAACCCTAACCTTAACTCTAACCCTAACCTTAACTCTAACCCTAACTCTAACTCTAACCCTAACCCTAACCTTAGACCTTAACTCTAACCCTCACCCTAACCTTAACCCTAACCCTAACCTTAAACCTTAATTCTAACCCTCACCCTAACCTTAAACCCTAACTCTAACCCTAACTCTAACCCTAACCCTAACCTTAAACCTTAACTCTAACCCTAACCCTAACTCTAACCCTCACCCTAACCTTAAACCCTAACTCTAACCCTAACCTTAACCCTAACCCTAAACCTTAATTCTAACCCTCACCCTAACCTTAAACCCTAACTCTAACCCTAACCCTAACTCTAACCCTCACCCTAACCTTAAACCCTAACCCTAACTCTAACCCTAACCCTAACTCTAACTCTAACCCTAACCTTAACCCTAACCCTAACTCTTACCGTAACTCTAACCCTAACCCTAACTCTAACCCTAACTCTAACTCTAACCTTAACCCTAACCCTAACCTTAACTCTAACCCTAACTCTACCCCTAACGCTAACCCCTGATTTACATATTTAAATCACTGTTTTACTAATATTCTTTGTCTTTTCTTCTTTCACCCTGCGTCACACTAACAAGGTGCATGCGTTCTCTTTCACGCGCCACTCGCTAGTTCTTTCCTTCCTCCTCGCGTCAAAGGTACGTATTCTCTCTACACACTTTTCATATCTCTCTATTAATAAACACGGAAGTGACGTAATGTAGTGGTTACAGGCATCGAAATGTGAGCTAGGCGCGCCAAGTTCGAATTCTCCCTACTGTATCACTTTCACTCATCTACTTGGGAAAAAGCTATGGACTAAATAGTAACCCTAACCCTAACCTTAAACCGTAACCCTACGGACTAAATAGTCGGATGTACTTGACAAGCTGTTCTGGAAGTTCAAGCTTCTATTCGCTGCCTCATCGACACTCCGACTGTATTAACATGCAGAAACATAAATGTAATCTGTGCAACTCCCAACTTAGGATGCCCCTATTAACCCTAACCCTAACTTTAACCATAACCCTAAATCCTAACCCTAACCTTAACCCTAACCCTAACCCCTAACCCTAACTTTGACCATAACCCTAAATCCTAACCCTAACCCTAAGCCCATATTAACCCTAACCCTAACCCTATTAACCCTATTAACCCTAAACCCTAACCCTAACCCTAACCCTAACTTTAACCATAACCCTAACCCTAAGCCCCTTTTAACCCTAACCCTAACTTTAACCATAACCCTAAATCCTAAATTTGACCCGACCCCATAAAAAGTTTTGCTCGACACCTAAAATTTTCCACGACCCCTAACCTCTCCAGCCCCCTCCTCCCAACTTTTTTTTACTCCTCCCCAACCCTAAGAAATATTTAAATTAAAAAAAAAATTGGCCCGACCCCATAAAAAGTTTGTCCCGATCCCTAAAATTCTCCCCGACTCCCTCCCCCCATCTCTCCAACCCCACCCTCCGATTTTTTTTTACTCTCCTCCAACACTGAGAAATATTTTAAGTTAAAAAAAAACCTAACTCTCTCTCTCTCGTTCGCTCAAATACATGCCATGATAATTTGAGAAATTGCATATGTTAGAAGAAATTATTTTAAGAAAAACTAACTCTCTCTCTCCCTCTCTCTCTCTCTCTCTCTCTCTCTCTCTCTCTCTCTCTCTCTCTCTCCCTCATTCGCTCAAATACATGCCCACTCTTTTGATCGCAAAAGCATCCTTCCTACACTAGTTCTCTCTCTCTCTCTCTCTCTCTCTCTCTATATATATATATATATATATATATATATATATATATATATATACCTGGTACCAAAGGTACTTAAGCTTTATTTTTTATTTATTTTTTAATGCAACTTTGATTCCTATATTGCTGTATTGCTAGATGGTTCTTGGATATAGTGTTTAGATAGTATTATTATTTTTATTTTTTTATTATTGTTATAATTAATGTTATTTGATATGCAAATTACTATATCATACGGTAGTCTTAAGGGTAATATATTATTATTATTATTTTATCATTATTATTATTTATTTATGTATATATTAGTGATATTTTAAGCTGAATTATTTCGACACTTGATTATTGGGGAAATGGTCGTATAATCAATACCATTGGAGAGTCATGAATATTATAACTGT
>OY744549.1:3254594-3262094 GCA_963556195.1 Sepiola atlantica
GTACCTTCGCCCGATTTTATTATTGAGTTATCTCCCTTGCCTTAACTGGTTACAAAATGTCTAACGATACGTAAAATCGTGTTGTTTTTTTTCTTCTTATAATTTAATAAATACTGGACGAATTTGCGTATTTTTTTCTGTCCAATCTTATTTTCAGCTACCACGTAAGTACATAACAAAGTTTATACATTTCTTTAGATATTTTCATGTCATTGTGAAATTGCAGACGTTAATTTGTTTCTTTAAGGCCTTTTCTTCCTTTGTGTTTTAATCAGAGAAAACACATGCTAAAATATTCCTTGCTTTTGAAGCATGGGATTCTAAACGCAAGCGGTCCGAAGAAAAAAGCTATCAGAGTAGAAAAATAATGAAGGGGTGGGATTTTGCTGCTAGTCCGGTAGGTCCGGAGTATTTACGTTGGGGGGGAGGGGGGTACAAGTGCAGTGAGTTCATCGGAGCACATTCCGTGGAAGTACTTGTAGAACATGCACAGGGATGCAAATCTGAGGTGATGCGACAGAGACCGGAGCTTGGTAGACAGTGCGGGACCAATTAGGTTAGAAATTATTTTTTGTACCCTGTCCAAGAGGAAGAAGCTAGTAGTTGATACACTGACGCAGATATACTTATGTATCAGACGAAAATAGATATCTACACCAAAAATTAAGGAAAATTATCGAGAAGAATTTAAGTAATAAATGAAATTCATTTCTTACTCATATACATTGAAGCGAAGCCATTATGCGTCTTTAAGCCAGAACATTGTAAACGATTATCCTCCTTCTTCTAATACGAAGAAACTATGCGGTGTTGTGGGTCAGGGTTCGTTGACTGCTGCCAACTGGATTTTCTCTTTTAGGGTGGGTAGCGTTTTTTTTTTTATTGGCAGAGCTCTTCCTCGCAAGGTCTGACGATCTGTCATGCTTACGTTGGTAGTAAATTCGTTGTTTCCCAGCCTAAATGACGAGCAATGAATCGACTGCATTTTTTCTGATTTTTTCCGACCTCACAAATGAGTAAAATAGAACAATAAATTACAAATAAATAGCACCATCATTAATTTATTGTATATGTTTATAATAATTATTACATATATATAACAAAAATAGGACAAAAAATTACAAATGAATAACACCAAGCATTAATTTGTAGTATATGTTTACAATAATTATTACATATATATAGAAACAATAGGACAATAAATTACAAATGAATAACACCAGACATTAATTTGTAGTATATGTTTATAATAATTATTATATATATATAGAAAAATATGACAATAAATTACAAATGAATAACACCAAGCATTAATTTGTAGTATATGTTTATAATAATTATTGCATATATATAGAAACAATAGGACAATAAATTACAAATGAATAACACCAGACATTAATTTGTAGTATATGTTTATAATAATTATTATATATATATAGAAAAAAATGTGACAATAAATTACAAATGAATAACACCAAGCATTAATTTATTGTATATGTTTATAAGAATTATTATATATATATAGAAAAATATGACAATAAATTACAAATGAATAACACCAAGCATTAATTTATTGTATATGTTTATAATAATTATTACATATATATGACAAAAATATGACAATAAATTACAAATGAGTAACACCAAGCATTAATTTGTTTTATATGTTTATAATAATTATTACATATATATAACAAAAATAGGACAATAAATTACAAATAAATAGCACCATCATTAATTTGTTGCATATGTTTATAATAATTATTACATATATATAGCAAAAATAGGACAATAAACTACAAATGAATAACACCAAGCATTAATTTATTGTATATGTTTATCATAATTATTACATATATATAACAAAAATATGGCAATAAATTACAAATGAATAACACCAAACATTAATTTATTGTATATGTTTATAATAATTATTACATATATATAACAAAAATATGACAATAAATTACAAATGACTAACACCAAACATTAATTTATTGTATATGTTTATAATAATTATTACATATATATAACAAAAATATGACAATAAATTACAAATGAGTAACACCAAACATTAATTTATTGTATATGTTTATCATAATTATTACATATATATAACCAAAATAGGACAAAAAATTACAAATGAATAACACCAGACATTAATTTATTGTATATGTTTATAATAATTATTACATATATATAACCAAAATAGGACAAAAAATTACAAATGAATAACACCAAACATTAATTTATTGTATATGTTTATAATAATTATTACATATATATAACAAAAATATGACAATAAATTACAAATGAATAACACCAAACATTAATTTATTGTATATGTTTATAATAATTATTACATATATATAACAAAAATATGACAATAAATTACAAATGAATAACACCAAACATTAATTTATTGTATATGTTTATAATAATTATTACATATATATAACCAAAATAGGACAGAAAATTACAAATGAATAACACCAGACATTAATTTATTGTATATGTTTATAATAATTATTACATATATATAACCAAAATAGGAAAAAAAATTACAAATGAATAACACCAGACATTAATTTGTAGTATATGTTTATAATAATTATTACATATATATAACAAAAAATAGGACAATAAATTACAAATGAATAACACCAGACATTAATTTGTAGTATATGTTTATAATAATTATTACATATATATAACAAAAATGTGACAATAAATTACAAATGAGTAACACCAAGCATTAATTTATTGTATATGTTTATAATAATTATTACATATATATAACAAAAAATAGGACAATAAATTACAAATGAATAACACCAAACATTAATTTATTGTATATGTTTATAATAATTATTACATATATATAACAAAAATATGACAATAAATTACAAATGAGTAACACCAAGCATTAATTTGTTTTATATATTTATAATAATTATTACATATATGTAGCAAAAAATATAACAATAAATTACAAATAAATAGCACCATCATTAATTTGTTGCATATGTTTATAATAATTATTACATATATATAGCAAAAATAGGACAATAAACTACAAATGAATAACACCAAACATGAATTTGTAGTATATGTTTATAATAATTATTACATATATATAACAAAAATATGACAATAAACTACAAATGAATAACACCAAACATGAATTTGTAGTATATGTTTATAATAATTATTACATATATATAACAAAAATATGACAATAAATTACAAATGAGTAACACCAACCATTAATTTATTGTATATGTTTATAATAATTATTACATATATATAACAAAAATAGGACAATAAATTACAAATGAATAACACCAAACATTAATTTGTTTTATATGTTTATGATAATTATTACATATATATAACAAAAATAGGACAAAAAATTACAAATGAATAACACCAGACATTAATTTGTAGTATATGTTTATAATAATTATTGCATATATATAGAAAAATAGGACAATAAATTACAAATGAATAACACCAGACATTAATTTGTAGTATATGTTTATAATAATTATTATATATATATATAGCAAAAATAAGACAATAAATTACAAATGAATAACACCAGGCATTAATTTATTGTATATGTTCATAATGCGTCCAGTTCCCCCGACAGTACCGACATGCAGAGGTTTAAAACTAATGTAAACAGACATCTCGCTGCACAGCTCCCAACTTAGAATGACACCTCAAACCTACTCCCTAATTCTCAGTAGCCCCTTACGTCTACAGTGTCGTCCTGTCTTGTTTAGGGTGAAATATCATTTTAAATAAGTAATAATAATAATTATTACATATATATAGAAAAAATAGGACAATAAATTACAAATGTATAACACCAAGCATTAATTTGTTGTATATGTTTATAATAATTATTACACAATGCAGTTCTTGAAATTAGTTGCTTAACATAATATTATTTGACATCATTTGACTTATATAATCAATCTAATCCCTACTTTTTACCTTCTTTCCTGTAAGTGGCCTTAAATACAAACATTGCAAATGGCGGCTAGCTTCGTAAGTACTTTCTTATTATTCAGTTTTATACTTTTAATTTTTATCAGTTACTAATTTACTATATATATATATATATATATATATATATATATATATATATATATATATATATTATATATATATGAGATCAGGTAACACAAATAACTTTTGTAAGCTGTCTTCTCGTTTGCGTCCGCTATAAATTCAGCAGTGCCCTTTTCACTCTGTCGGAAAGGAAAAGGCGCAAAAATAAACATGTTTATTCATCGTTTCATCGGACATCTTTGAAATTTCAAACAATTGTTCATTCTGTTTCTCTCTCTATCTATCTCTATCTCGCTCTCTATCTTACTCTCTCTCTCTCTCTCTCTCTCTCTCTTTCTTTCTCTCTCTCTTTCGCTCTCTATCTTACTCTCTCTCTCTCTTTCTCTCTTTCTTTCTCTCTCTTTCTCTCTTTCTCTCTTTCTCTCTCTTTCTCTCTCTCTCTCTCCTTCAACAATTGAAATATATATATATATATATATATTTGTTGGTGATTTTATTATTCCATTAATTGCGACAAAATATATGCTGTTTCATTAGCGCCCACAAAGAGCGCCAACTTTTCAAGCGAGAATGGAATCCAAATGGCAAAGATTTCAAATTCAACCTCAACCGGAAATTGAAGATGCATTAGAGGGAGGGGGACGGAGATGGAGCTCTGTCTATATCGACGACATGAGAGGGGAGGGTGGAGAGACCACAACAAGTTGTTTCAAAAAGTTGAGTGGGGTGATCTCTTGTGTCTGGGCCAGTGTGACCTCAATTCCAACCAGGGCGGGGGGGGCGGGGGGGGGGGCAGGCGGGGTTTAATTTAATAATGAGAATAGAATTATAATTATAAAGTTATAACTGTCATTTTTGTTGTAATAGGTGAATTATCGTGTAGATAAAAATGTTTGATAATTTTTATTTAGGGTATTAATTGCTACTTTTGCATTCTATTTTAATATAATTATTTATATATATATATTTTAATATAATTATTTATATATATATATATATATATATATATATATATATATCATCTAATATTAAACTAGTTAACTTTTTAGATGTAACATTTAACTTAAATAAAGAAACATATGAACCTTATACTAAGGAGTATGTCCACCCACTCTCTAACAACCCAAAAACCATAATCAAACATATCCCCAGATCAATTGAAAAAAGAATAAGTAATAACTCTTCTAATGAAGTAATTTTCAACAAACATAAGGCCTTTTAAAATAAAGCGCTAAAAGAGAGTGGATATAAAAAAACACCCAAATGAAATTCACCAAACCTAAATCTCCCAACAACAAACGCAAAAATAGAAGTAGAAAAATTATCTGGTTCACACCCCCATTTAATAACATGGTTAAAACCAAAGTTGGTAAAAAAATTCTTAGATTTAATCAACCTACACTTTCCCCTTAATAATATACTGCATAATTTTTTTTAATAAAAACACCCTCAAATTAAGCTATAGCTGTGGAGAAAATTTAGAAAAAATAATTTTAAAAACACAACAATAAAATTCTAAATGACAATAAAACTACTGAAAGAAAAACAACAAAAAACAAGGCTTGCAACTGCACAAACAAAACAGAATGCCCCTTACAACGAAATTGCCAAATAATTCAAACAATCTACCATCTCAACTAAAGAAAATCCAGCCCTGAAAAAATACTATATAGGTATGGCTGGTAATACTTTCAAAGAAAGATATACCGGCCATAAATGTTCCTTCAATAACGCTACTTACCCAAAAAGAACATCACTCTCTATATATTATTGGGAATTAATCCACAATAATAAATCACCAACAGTGATTTGGAATACCATTAGAAGAACTAGCACCTGCAATTCCCTGAACTCACCATGTTCCCTTTGTTTAACTGAAAAACTTGAAATTATTAAATTTAGTGATAGAGGCAAACTCCTAAACAAAACACAAGAAACCTCAATTAACTGTAAGCACAATAGATCACACCTTAGTAATTCACATATAACCCCTCAAGCTAATATTACTTCATAAAAAAATTACTATTACCATACCACCTCTACTATTGTTATTACTTTTAAAAATTAATAATATTATTATTACTAATATTATGATTATTAATACTACTATTATTCTTATTATCATTACCATTATTATAATTATTATGATTATTTTGGCTACCACTGTTATTATTATAGCTATCATTAATATTTTTATTATTATAAATATTATCAATATTATTACAACAATTTTTCTATTATATGATTATTTATTTTAGTTATCATATTTGCAACTACTATGATTAGTGTTAATTGCTGCCTTCATTATAATTTTTATCTTCTAATTTTCCCTAATTATTTTTATCTAACTATTGCTTACTATTATGGCTTATTATCACTGATTATCATTATTATCAATATTTCTAAATATTTTCAATATTATTATTTGCTATTTATGCACTATTATCGAAATTATTATTATCATTATTTTATTATTAATATAAATGTTTTTACTCTTACTATGATTGTTATAAAACATTTTTATTATTAATTACTAATAATTATAATTGATTACTATTGATTACCATTATTGTTATTATTATCACTATTATTATTATTATTATTACTACAATTATTATTATTTATAATGTTTTCTAATTGTGGTACTTGGCATTTCTAATATTATTATTAGTAGTAGTAGTAGTAGTAGTAGTAGTAGTAGTAGTAGTAGTAGTAGTAGTAGTAATAGTATTATTATCATTATCATTATTATTATTATTGTTATCATTATTATTATTATAATTATCATTATCATTATCATTATTATAATCATTATTATCATTATTTTTATCATTTTTATCATTATTATTAGTATAATTATTATCATTATTATCACTATTATTATTATTACCATTATTCTTATTTATGTTATTATTATTATTAGTATCATTATTATCATCATTATCATCATTATTATTATTATTATTATTATTATTATGATTATTATGATTATTATCATTATTATCATTATTATTATTATTATTATTATTATTATCATGATTGTTATCATTATTATTATCATTATCATGATTATTATCATTATCATTATTATTATTATTATTATTATTATGATTATTATGATTATTATTATTATTTTTATTATTATTATTATTATTATTATTATCATGATTATTATCATTATTATCATTATTATTATTATTATTATCATTATTATCATTATTATTATTATTATTATTATTATTACTATCATTTCAATTATTATAATTATTATAATTATTATTATTATTATTATTATTATTATTAATATTATTATTATTATTATTATTATTATTATTATTATTATTATTATTTGATTTGTAAAGTTATGAATACTTGATAAGTTTAAAGAAAAGTGAAACACCCCCTCCATTAACACACACA